>VZRO01008064.1:129342-487603 GCA_013397915.1 Daphoenositta chrysoptera | reverse complement strand
AAAAAAAAAATCAATGATTAGTTTTATTGGTGGATTGAGTCAAAAAATCCTCTCTCAATATTTCTAATTTTTCAGCCTCAGGAATTCAGCTCCCCTGGTTTCCTTGGCTTAGTTGTAGCCACAGGTAAGCTCCTGGCTGCTTGCTGGTTTGTAGATCTCTGTTTCTGAGCTGGGACGTTTCTTTTTTTTTCCTCCTTTTTTTTTTTTTTTTTAAGTTAGAGAAAATAATCATCNTTTTTAATATTTTTTTTCACTCTTGAAAGATCTCAAAAGCTCCCCCTGATGGCAACAAAAAGGATTTTTCTAAGTCCTTAATCAGTGGAAACGACTTGGCAGTGGCGCTCACAGAGTGTCCGGGCCAGTGCTCCCCTCTGAAGAAATCCAGTAAAACCGAGTGAAATCACACCAAGCTGGGTCACAAACCCAACCACTCACATCACCCCCTTCTTCCAACTCTAAATCCATGATTGTCACATCTTAATTTCCTATAAATTTTCAACAGGAATCACACACCAGAGTTTTCCTGGGACTGGCATCTTTCTGCTTCTGCAGGCTCCCCTGTCAGCACCGCTTAGTTCTGACAAACTTCCACTTAAAATATACATTATAACAGCAGTGAAAATCAATTTTTCCAATGAGAAAGGGTTGTTGCATGCTCACAAGTCTTCCAAAAGATCTTATTTATAAGCTTCTTACTAATTTGAACACTCCAAAATACACAATTGGCATTTTCAGTGATGCTGGGTTTGCGGTAAGGTCCCACCAGAAGCCAACAAGAACCACAGCCTTAGAGCCCCTCTCTGTTCTCCAGCCCTTCCCTCCACCACAGCTCTGCTTAGAAGCAAGACAAAACACTGGTAACATCTACAAAGTTTTTAATACAAGACCTCCAAGCCATTAAGCCTCTCAACAACCACAAGGAAATCTTTAACTGGGAAATAAACGGTACAAACTCCTATAAATGTCCCGAAGAATTCGCAGGGATGTGAAAAAGACACTTCTGTCTCTGTGCCTGCTCGGCAGAAACAATTTAAGACGAGAGCTAAGTGCTGCACTGCACTGTTCTCATTTAACACGTAGAGGACAGTGCAAATCAACCAAAAAATCCCGAAGTTTAAAGTGAACCTGTTCAGCTTCAGCAAGAGCTAAACCAGGAGGAATCCTGCTGCCAGGACACTGCTTTCTCCACCTGACAACTCCTCCGAGGTCCCTGGGAACTCTGCATATGTCCAGTCTGGGAGAGAAGGCTCTTAAAATAATGCTGGTTCCAGTGTTTCCAGGAGAAAAAGCTAATTCTGTGAAATCGTGGTGTTTCTTAGGGACATCATGATTTGGCTGAAATCATCAAAGAAAATTACTGAAACACTTCAGTTTGCTAGCACTGCATCATTTCATTTTGGACATATTCGACCTTCTGTCTCTTACAAAAGGGTTTCACTGTGACCAAATCACACTTCAGTGCATCAGCCTGCAGCTCCAGTAACAAATTCTGGGATATTCTTGCTGCAGAGGAAAAGCCCAGAGCTCTGCTTTCTGTGTTTATGGAAGACAGAAGAAAGTATGGAAAGATGGGATTTACCTCTAGCCCACAAATTACATCTTCAATCAGTTTTACTCCTAAGACATAATGAAAGCCTAGAGAAAATGCAATATATAAACTCTAGATGTGGTAGAAAATGAAGTGGAAGAGATTTGATTTTAGGAATAGTGAGTAAATCTTGGATTCCTTAAGTCTGTGGGCCAGATCTAACTTCCCTGACCAGCTGAAATTCTCCCCTGCACAGATGGACATTTATTCTCTGCTTAAGCCAGTACTGAAATGATGTACAGACCTGGCAGAGAGCTTCCTGCCCAAGGAGAATAATCCTACTGCTGCACTTGAGTGGAATATTCTCCTCAGGAAAGGGAGCAGGAGATTGTCTTGCATCTAGAGGTATTTTCATGAGAAAAAGGGAAAAGAAAAGCACCTAACCCTAGATACACATATAGAGACAAGAATTAAAATAGATATTTATGACACTCTGCCAAAAAATAGCATTGAGCTAAATGCTGTATGCAGTCATTATAAGGAGAAATACTCAGCAGGAATCTGAGCTGAAGCTGCCAATAACTCCCAGGTTCAAGACTGGAGCTGAGTGAATAAATCATAACAAATAATGGTTTTGTCAAATTTCGACTTTTTTCCCTCCTATTTGCAAGCAGACTGCGAAACCTCTCAAATATGTTTGAAATTACATGCCCATTTCTTCCTCGTCGTTAGTATTTCTCTGAGGCCAATTAGCACACAATTTGCTGTAATGTACACATTTTCACATTTGTTCTGTGTTAATTGGGCAAGGAAGTCACACAGCATTATTTTTGGCTCCCTGGGGGTCAGGTTTAATCACTCATGATACAGTAAAATTACTAATTTTACATACGATGGGAGTTTCCACGCTTGAAACTCTCCTTGCGAAAAGCGGCGCTGGCTCTTCAAATTACTCACACGAAGGTCAATTAAAAACAATATTTCTTGAAAGCTGAGCTGAAGAGTCTGCCAGATACAGCTGAATTGAGGCCCTACTATTCTGGGTAAGTATTTGTGCATATTTGTCCTCACTGTGCACTACTCCATCAATCACAGCAGAGGTTTCATGGGCTTTACCCCTCACCGATATCCCAATCGAGTCTCTCCCAACTTGGCTTGGGTTGAGGATGGCTGGAACACAATCCAACAGCTACTCTGCTCAGAATCAGACAGGGCCCAGACACCAGATTTTAGCACAACGCGTTGGATTCAGGGCATATTTTATGCAATCAGCAATGGTATGATCGGAATCACGCTGCCTCCACAGAGCAGCACGGAACGAAACCCAGAGAGCTGAGAACAGCTGCGAAGAAAAGGGGATTTGGGCATCCTGGGTTGTGGATCCCTTGAAGTCCAGCACCTCTCAGGAGAAAGAGAGCCACGTGCTCGGTGACACGACGGTGGTGCAGGGGTTGCACTGGGTGGAACGTGGCTACAGCTCCTTGTGAGCCCGAGGAAACGCTACTAAATGAAATGCTAATAACTGAAAAAACAACAGTGAAAACATGTGAAACATGCTCTGCCTTGGAAAAGGCTTTGCAGAAGACCTAATGTGGACTCAGTGTAAATCCACCAGATTTTTCCATGTTTTCTCTATCTGTCGTTCCTCCTCTTGTTTTGAACAGAATGATTAAAAGTCTGTGTTCTGCCTCCGCTGCCGTGCTCCGGACTGATAACAATCCTGATTTTAAGGATTTATAACTATTGCCTGCACACTCATCATTCCACACAGCTCCACTCACTTGAAATCACACCACCAGCCCTGTGTTGCTTTTATTAGTGGATAAGAGACTCTTCTGCTGCTGGTCCCTCAGCTGTCCCTTATGTAAAATACTCTGTTAATTTACATCAATAAAGCAGCTTCATGTCAATTTGAAACACACTCTTTAATCCAGAAAAGTTTACTGAACAATTAAGAAGTGCAATAAATGACAATCAAGACTAAGCACATAATTGATGACTTTATGAAGGTTTCAGTAATTTTATAAGGTAATTTGCAGTCAGTGGCTATAAATTCCTATTTAAACCTGGCATACCACTCTTTTTTGCCCTGCAGAGAGCTGTATTTCCTAACAATACTGATGCCTGTTTGCCTGGAATTCGGTTACTTTAGCCTTCAAATTTCCCTCATGAAATATCGTATTTCCAGAAAAAGTTACATATTCTTTGTATTTTTTTCACCACATTCTTGAAATACATTCTGGGGGGTGGGGCAAAAATCTCTGTTCTACACTGTGGTGAGAGTGATAAGCCACGGTAGATGATGTAAGCAAAGGGGCACAGTCTTCAATTAAACCATGTAAATGCCGATTAAATTCGTGGACCCATTTTGATTTGGACCGTGCACTGTGATTTTGGGTGCTCAGGATGGGCTGTCCAGGTGAAATCCTGGCACTGAAATCCTGCCCTGATTGAAATCCTTGCTCAGGCATGAAGAGAGAACAACCATGACCTCCCCTACATGGTGTCACTCCAAGGCCACGTCCCTGTGACCCCAAACATGCACCTGGGGACGCAGCAGCTTTATGGGAGCCGCCCCAGTGGGTCCCACAGGGTGAGTTTGGGACCAGACCCTTCACACCCCTCTCCTCCAGGGCCACATCCTGATGTGGGAGAGCACCGGGCAGGTTCAAAACCAGCAGACTGTTGGGGGCAGCAAAATCACAGCCGAAAGCAAAAGATGCGGAGAGGAGGAAAGACCTCGTGGGTCTCAGCCAGTGCCCACAGCACCCTGCCCAGCCAGCCCCACACCCCCAGCCCAGGGCACCCCTGTCTGCAGGCACAAGCTCCCAGAACCCTCCCCAGGCTGTCCTGGCATTGCCCCTCTGTCTAAAGCACTGCTTGGAGCCACCTGCCCCTCTCACCACAGGCTTAAAATCCCAACAAGAGCACAAAACTTCTTTGGCTCGCTTTCCCCTCTCAGCTAAGGAGTCTGAAATTATACCTCTTTTAAAAATCCGTTCACCCAGAGATTTAAGATTCCCAGATGAAACCACGATGGTAAAAGCCAGAATTGCAGAACACTGTTTTTATCCCTTCTGCACTGTTTGTCCCATCAAGAATCCTGGAAAGGCCATGAAAAAACAGGGAAAACCCTGTGGGGTGCATGAGGAAATCCCCTGGTTTTCCATAATGCAAGATGTGCTATGTGGTTCCCAAACCATCTCACCTAAAAGCTCTACGTCCTCCAGTGCTTCTGGGGTTGGATCAGAAGGTGGAAGAGAAGAGGACATGGTTGGGAAGGAATAGGGAACAAGACAAGCAGTGACCAGACCAGGAGGGGAAAAAACTCCTGGTGATTTCCATCTTCTGGGGATTTGCAAACACTGGTAGCTGGTTTGGGGCTGGCAGGAGAGGGACAGAGCCATGGCTTTATTCATCCCTGAGCACTGTCCCTGTATCCACAACAGGACCCACAAGCCCACCCTGACATCTGCTGGGACCACCTCAAATCCACCTCTGGAACGCACAGGAGTAGCCAGGCCCCCACAGCAGCTCAGACCAAACGGTGAGGATTTGTCAGAGAAAAGAAAAAACCATTTCACTGAACCAAAGATGTGTCTGACAGCACCCGACAGTCAAATAACTCTGCCCCTGAAAAGACGTGGGTTTGCTTTTTACCCGGGGTGCCCTGGCTGTGCAAACACAGGGTGCACTGGCAGATGTCCCACCCGTGTCCCCCCACACAACCACTGCAGCCACTGAGAATTATTCACCTCCCCACAGCAAGTCCCAGCACAGAGGTCAAGGACTGGGTGAGCTCTGGAGCCTGAACTCTTCTCCCAGACCTCCTAATGTTTTCCCCACAAGACAAATAGCTTGCACGGGTGCAGAGAGAGGAGGGGGCTGCCTTGGAAAGGCACAGGGGGCCTCTGCTGCCTGGGTACCTGTTCAGAAGATGCATGGGAGGTCATCCCTCTTCCAGGGCTTTGCTCTGACGTCTTCCTCGAACCATACATCACTTCAAAAACATTAAAGAGAGCGAGGCCAGCAGCAGCTCTCCTGGAGGAGGGTCCCAGGAGGAGCACTGGGGTGGCTCTCCAGTCCCCCACGCCAGGGTGGGCTCCCTCGGGCAGGGTGGCATCACTGGGGGAGAGGTGAGGCCAGGAGATGAGGATGGAGAAGAGAGTTCTGCTTGTGCTCTTCTCTCAGAAGAGCCACACAAGCTGCTCTGAAAGCCAGAAGGGAAGTTTGGTGCTGGCAAACCAAACAAATAAACAGGAAGACAAGGAGCAGGACTCAGATGGAAATGCAATGCTCAGGAATAATCTAGAAAATTCAAATATGTCAGGCCATGCATGATTTGGTATTCACAGGCAGCATCTTCAAGAAAGTTTAACGTACCCAAATGTTTTCCCCAAACCAGATTTCTGCTCCAAAGCCAGTATTAACAGGATTAACAAAAGAGACCTGCCATGTCTTGCTATTGGAGATGATAATCAAGCAAATGATAAACAAATTGATCAAGAGAAAGACACCATGTGTCACTCCGCAGCAAGGAAGCCAAAAGACGGAATTCGGAGGAAAAACTGCTCTGCATCTGAGAGCTATTCCCAGTGAAACGGGATTTCCCCTCTCTGCTTTCATTTGAATGGCATTTGAAAAACACAGCTGCAGAGTCCCATGCACACCAGGGATGGAGCCAAGAGGGGAACCCTCCCAGCCCGGCCGCCACCGCCCTCAGCAGCAGATCTGGAGGGAGCAGCTCCTGAATTCTCAGCACTCACAGGTCAAGTCCTTCCCTCAAACCTTCCCAGCACCTGATCCCCGGCAGCACTGGGGACCCTGAGATGCCCCATAAATCAGCAAAGGGCAGCTTCTGCCCCAGGCTGGCACAGGAGGCTCCCTCAGACTGAACCGCGCTCCTGGCACCGGCGGCGACCGCTGCCAGCTGTGGATCATCCCTCAGGCCTGGAGCTCAGAGCAGGGCAGATCTGGCACTGCAGACAGAGGTGGTTGCCTGCCTTCCCACCTGGAAGGCACAGACAGACCCTGCAGTCATGTGTTTAGCTCCAGAATTTGAAAAATCTCATAACTTTCTGTGTCACCCCCTTGCACCTGAAGCAGCCCTCCCCAGCCCTCCCCTCCTGATCCCAGCCCTGCTGCCAAGCTTCCCCAGCCTCACTCCAGCCCTGCACCCCAGCTGCTTCATCTCCCTGTGCCCCCCGATGCTCTGCCCCCAGAACCCACTGATATTAATTGGTTTGTCAAAAGAAAGTTCAGGCAAGGATGTATTAAATCCGAGCATTCCACTCATACCTCCCGGGCTTCCCAGTGTAACTGAGATTCCTCAAATATGGTAAAAAAACAAAACAAGACAAAACAAAACGGAGGAGGGAAGAACAGAAGGAGTGGAAATAGAAACCAGGCAGATGAAAAGCAGAAGGAAAAAGAAAACCAACAACAAAACACAAACGAATTGGAGGACAGCCCTCACTAAAAGCTGCAGGTTGGGGTTTTTTTGGCTAAGAATTTGGCATCGGTGGCCTCCTGTGATATGTCAGGGGATGAAATAAATACAATATAGCAAGCTTTATAGGAAACAATCGCCATATGTGAGGGTGGTGGCAGCCTGTGCTTTCCCCGCCACCCTATATTGCTTTCGTCTGCACTAAAGCTGAGTTTAAACAAGTGAAATCCATCTCTATCTGTCTAAATGTATAAATACATTTTCAGCCAAGACCCACCACTGGCTGCAGTTGTATGGCAACTCTCAGTCGAGATGTCTAAGCAGGGTTTTGACTTTATCCCCAGCTCATTGTTAATGCATTTAGCAGGATTTTCAAAAACTCCCTTTGCTCTCGGAGGTGATACCCGGGTCTCCAGCGAGACGTCGCAGATCCCTCTGATGCAGCACAGCTCACCAGCGAGTGTCAGGCCCTGTTTGCCCACGAGCAGAGAAAACCAGAAAACATCATATGGACAGCTACAAAAGCTGCAGAGAAGTGGATCTGAGAGAGCCACAACCTTATTTGTGTCGGAGGAGATCTCCTGTATCCTTCTTTTAAAGCTGCTTGCTATGGCACGAGCACATCTGTGTGCAGAATTGGACACACTGCTGAAAAGGCAGCTCAGCTCCGCTGCTCAGGCAGGTAATTAAACCCATCAGTAAGTGAATGACCTGGTTAAGAATCTCAAGAAAATAGAAAATTCCTCAGGAGGCAAAAACTGGAATTGAAATATCAAAATTTATCCCGGAGCAAAAAATAGCCTCCTTTCATTCCTTTGCCACCAATGCTTTAAAAAAGGACGGGGAAAATGAAAAGTGCACCAAATAATACATGAAAACATTCTCCCCAACTAAATAGACATAGAAGCACAAAGCCCTGTATATATTCAATACTATTTTTAGAAAACATTTAAACCTACAGACTTCAAAATTAATTCTCCAAAGTACATTTCTATGGTGCAATACAAATCTCATTAAATTCCATAGTTCATAATATTTATACAAGAAGGTACCCTTTGTTATTAAATGCTATAGGACCTGCCCAGAAAGGTTAGTGACTCTTTCTAGGATACCAAAACCTTTTCAGATCAGTTCATCTCTAAAAAAAGCTTGGGCTGATTTTAATTTGATCAGCCTTGAGTTGTTGTCAGAATAGTTTACTGAGCAGTTCCTAGGAAAAACAGGGAGGCTTTTTATTGACAAATGAAATCAATTTTGTTCGGAGTATTCGCAATATTTCAGCCCTTAAAATGTCGTGTGCTCCAATTCAGTGCACGCTTTGTGGCAAGGAGAGTATTGCCAGCTTTTAATGGGAAAAGCTGCCTGTGGAATTTACAGCCATGACTTCATGGGGAGTGTGGGGAACTTTCTCACTAAAGGTGAGCGGGGTGATGAGTCCTGCTGCACAGGTTGGGACAAATCAACCAAAGTCAAGGTATGCTGGTGCCTACTTTTCCAGTTATGTCAGGGGAAGTGAGGAATTTGAATGGGAGGTGACATTTACATATTCCATGCTCATTTTCTACCAGGTCGCAGTGAGAGCTGGTCTTTGCCAACCCTGGCTGCACTTGACAAGGGGATGGAGCCGACCTGACCCTTTTTGATTGCCTTGTGTGGCTCCATTTCCTGGGGAACACCAAGAGCCTTCCCTCCTCAAAACACCACCTAGAATCCACCTGAACGTGGGAAGGAGCTGGAGCTGCTGGAGAGAGCCCAGAGGAGGCTCCAGGGGATCAGAGGGATGGAGCAGCTCTGCTGGGAGGAAAGGCTGGGAGAGCTGGGATTGTTCACCTGGAGAGGAGAAGCTCTGGGGTGACCTCAGTGTGGCCTTGCAGGGCCTGAAGGAGCCAACAAGGAACAGAGAAAGACTTTTGTCAAGGGCCTGGAGAGACAGGACAAGGGGGAATGGCTGCAAACTGACAGAGAGTGGGTTTAGATCAGATATTGGGAAGGAATTATTTATTTAGAGAGTAGTGAAGCCCTGGCACAGAGTGCCCAGAGCAGCTGTGGCTGCCCCTGGATCCCTGGAAGTTTCCAAGGCCAGGCTGGACTGGGATTGGAGCACCCTGGGACAGTGGAAGGTGTCCCTCATGGCAGAGGGGTTGGGGTTATACAATCTTTAGGGCCCCTTCCAACCCAAACCATTCTGCGATTCAGAGGGACCAGGGCAGAGATGCAGCAGACAAAAACGTGTGCTGACATTTATGACACAATTTCAAGCCTCCATCCTATGTGTAGCATCTTCTGCCAACACTAAATTCACCACGGCTGCCATCAGAGAAATGCAATAGAAAACTGAGAAAGATTAGTAGGCTCAAGAACCAGTTCTTTAAACCGCATCCTATATTGGGGTTTTGTTTCCTCATTCAACCAGCTTACTTTTACTAAGGCTGATTGTAACAACAGCATGAAATTAAGAGAGGGAGAGGAGAAAAAAGGGGGGAAAAAAAGAAGAAAAAGAACTCTGTCTGTTTAGCTTGGGTCACATTGTGAACTTAGGTTTCATTTTTCTCTTAAGTTTTAGCAAAGATTGGCCTTAAGAAGAAACACATTTCTGGAATTGGGAACCTACAGCATGGTACAGCTTTCAAGACACCATGCCAAAGTGTCTCTTTAATTATTTTTTAGATGAATTTTCCTTGTTCTGAGCTAATGGGTAACAGACCATTTCACAGAATATTCCACATCCCTATTTATTCAGCAGAGAGCTTTTTCTAAGCATTTTCTAAGTGCTTAAAAAATATAGGCATAGACTCCTTGGAAGAAATACCTACAGGCTGTAGGCACCTACTTCAGGTTCACTGGAGCCCCATTCAGCCCAGGACTTCTCATTTCAGCTGCAATTTGAGATTAAACTCGGGACGCTCGTGAGGCAGCAGACCTGTCTGTGTTCCTGTTCCTGCAGGTACAGCTCCAACAGTCCTTTAAAACACGCAAAATAAACCTACCTGAGCTATTAAGATGTTTTTGATGCTGAAGATCACGGAGTGCATGGAAGTTAACAGATAGCCCTGAGTCGCCCTCAGCCAGAAGAGCCTAAGAAACCCTGGAGCATTTTTGGCATTTTTGGCTGCAAGAGGCACCAAGGTCCATGGTGGGAGGGACTGTGGGGAGCTGGCTGAGAACACTGGCTGGTGCTGGGGAGCTCTCAGCTCCTCCAGGATCAGCCTTCATCTTCAGGAAGCACCGTGACGGCTTGGGGCACCTCAGGCAAGGGGGATGTCCCAAACTGGTGTCGGATGCTGGTGCTGGGGAGAGGGAGGCCCAGAGCCCCAGGCAGCCCCGCTCGGAGGGACAGGGTGGGATCCTCCTTCCGCAGGAAACGCAACTTTTCTCCAACAGAAGCCCTTCCCAAAAGGGCTGCAGAAGCCAGCCTGCTTTTTGTTCTCAGTAATCACTTTACCAATATTTCAAAGGCATTATGTAACTGAAACAGTGTAAAGTTATTGCTACCGACATTGTCAATAAATCATTAACATTTCTTAACAGGAACAGCACGACTGTTCATGTCATGGCTGTCTCATTCACTTTCGAATCAAAGCTTTCAAATTAAATATTCATTTAATATTAAAATATTAATGCAGTCCCACTGTTTCTGTAATATTAATTTCTTATGGCATTTCCAGGCAAATGCATATATTATAAACTTCATCTCCCACAGGAGGTCCCTCAGCCTTCCCTTTCCTTCTTTCAGCATTATCCTGATCCCGGGCCAGGAAGGGACTTGGAGAGAAGGAGGGGCTGCCTGATGAAGGGGAAGCAAGGTGGATAATTTAACTTGAAGCACCCCATTCCTCCCCTCCCACACAAGCTCCCCACCCTCAGATCAGGATATCGAAGGCTGCCATTATATCTCCCGCCTCCAGAATGAGTCATTCATACATTCAGCAATTCCTGTTGGAAAAACAGTGAATGCCTCTGTCACCAGAGCCCATTACAGAAATTAAACTTTGCAAATCACCGGGGAGGGGCAAGATTTGAAGCACTTCAAGGCGCACTCCTGGTCTCCCCAGGCTCGGTAGGAGCAGAATTGATTTGACAATAAGCTTTTACAGCCTTAATGCCCGTGGTAGCAGCACGCACACTCCCGGGTGGGAAGCAGGTCAGAGGAACACAGCGCTGCTCTCCTGGATAGTTTCTTCCCTTTTTTTTTTTTTTTTTGGTTTTTTTTTTTGGATTTGGGATTTTTTTTCCCCCCCCAGTGGTTCATCTCAGGGAAGATGACAGGGGATGGGAATGCACAGAGGCAGTTCCACGGCTGTGGCGCGGCTCAGCGCTCGGGCTCGCACGAAGAGCACCCCTCGTCCTGCGGGGTGTCCCTGCAAGAGGCTCCCCCAGCTGGCAGGGAACCCGTGGCACCCCAGCTTGGGGCTGTCAAGGGTTTCACTCTGAAGGAAAAAGTTCTGCTTGGGAGGATCCAAAGGAAAAGTTAAGAATATTCGCCGATAATTTGTCAGAACAAAACCCCTCTCTGAACAGCTGATTTTCTGCATGCTTGTGCTGGTTTGGGCTGGAGGGGGAGTTAATTTTCCTCACAGTAGCTGGTGTGGGGCTGTGTTTTGGATTTCTGCTGGAAACAGTGTCAATAACTCAGGGAAAACTTTTTAACTTATTATCCCTGAGCAGCAATTACCCAGCAAGGTCTTTTAACACTTTCACTCTTTTCCACAGAGGCTTTTTCTGCCTCTCACCCCACCAGTGGAAAGGCTGGGGGTGCACAGTGGGGACACACCCCAAGGGACATCCCACAGCACATGGCCTCATGCTCAGCATAAGAGAAGAGGGGAACACTCCGAGGGATGATGTTTGTCCTCCCCTTCTACACCCTGGGGCTCTGCTGTCCTGGGAATGCTGAACCCCTCCTTGGGGTGGGGATAATTCCTCGGTTTGCTTTGCTTGTCTGCATGGCTGTTGCTTTACCTCTGAACTGTGTCTCAGCCCAGGAGTTCTCTCGCTTTTCCCGTTCCCCCCAGCCCCAGCACGGGGCTGGGAGGCAGCGGCTGTGTGGGGCCGAGCTGCCGGCTGGGGTTAAACCACAACAGTTTACTATAATTACTTCTGCTGCCTGGAGCTTCCTTATCCCTCCTCCTGAGACCATTAAACCTACGCTGCTCTTCTTCAGAGCAAGGCAGAAGAGCTCTTCAGCCTTCAGTCTCCGTGGTATTTTCTCTCACCGTTTCCTTCCCCACTCGTGAGACGTCCTGGGGTTTGTTCTGGGAAATGGGTTGGTTGGTTGGTTGAGGGGGTTGTGTTGTTTTTTTTAAACCGAGTATATAAACTCTGCATAAAATTCATTCACTTGCATTCTTCAGGGGAAGGGAAGTTATTTCTTGTCTCAATTTGCCTATGGCTCCAGAACTCCCCATCTCTACATCCCTTCAAGGCCTGTGGGGTCCCCAAGACAGGGGTAGCATCATCACCTTCTAACAGGAGTGGACACAGGTTGCAACTGAAATACTCTGGTGCTGGATTTCACATTAGTTGTTGGTTGCTGACTTTAAAATGAGGGGAGATTCATAGAATCCTAAAATGGTTTGGGTTCATAGAATCCTAAAATGGTTTGGGTTGGAAGGGACCTTAAAGACCATCTAATTCCAACTCCTCTGCCATGGGCAGGGACACCTTCCACTGTCCCAGGCTGCTCCAAGCCCCAATGTCCAGCCTGGCCTTGGGCACTGCCAGGGATCCAGGGGCAGCCACAGCTGCTCTGGGCACCCTGTGCCAGGGCCTCACCACCCTCACAGGAAAGAAAAAATTCCTTATTCAATAAGAAGAGCAGGAGGTTCCAGGATGGAGGTGCTGCATCTCTGTCTCCTTCTAATCCTGCTACATGCCAAGACTTTGTGTCTGGATATTCCTGGCCGGAGTGCTCAATGGGATTACAAGAGCCACTTTCTTAGTTTATTCTGAATTCAAAAAAATCTGTTTGTCCAAAAGCAGTCTTGCTGAGGTTTGTCATCACAAGACACATTGCAGAAGCCATTTCACCACGTAGGATTAAACCCACAAAGGACTATCTTTGACAGTGCTAACTTTGGGTATTCTTATCTCTGAGAGAACAGTCTGGAAGCTTGGTCTACCTGAGGGTTCTTCTGCTTATCAATCTTTCTTTCCATGGAGATCCCATACAGAGACCATCTTTGGAAACTGCATTCCTGGTACAGAAACTGTACTGGCATGACCAATAAACTTAATATTGGAATTGTGTTTTCCTCAATTCCCATGAATCACATCCCAGGGTACAGCCATCAGCTCAGAAGAAGCAGAGAACCCCACCAGTTCAGTCAGGAAAATACCTCTGCCAGCCACCCTCCCTTCTGTCCCAGCCCTGCCCCTCTCCCTCCCACTAACCCCATCCTTCTCCACTCCTGCCAAAAGTTGTTCTTCCACATTCAACCCCAGATCTAACATTCACCTCTCCTCTTCTTTCCTGTTCTCTAATTGCATCCTTCAACTCCTGTATGGTCCGACTCCTCCACATTCATTTTCCTTCTCCCATTACTCTCACTTTCCGTTCTACCCCCCTCATCCTTCCCACTTGTAAATGGTACCTGTCCTTCTTTAGATACCACTTTGCCCTTTCTCCCTCCAAATCAGCATCCAGCCCCTGGAAGCACTCCCTGCCTATTTTACCTTCTCCCTGTAAAATTTTTCCTGACTTTTTTCCTTCTATTTCTTTTTTTTTAAAGGATGCTCCATAAAAATAAACTATCTTCTTTTTTGAAAGTCCCTGTGACCATTAAACCACCACACTCAGCAGTGAGTTTTTACAGCTCCTCATAAAGCCTCCTGCAGTCCCATTATAGTTGACTGAGGGAATAAAACATGGTTCAAAAATAATCCCAACTGTCTCCCATTACTGATTTCCTCCTGTGCTTCTTAACCAGTTAAAAAAAAAAAAAAAATCAACATATTAGAAGCACTGTGTCCCCAAATTTCAGAGCAGGGGAAGGGAGAACAGAGCCTGCAGGGCAACTCCTGAATCCATCATGATGGTTACCCACCGTGCCCAGCACGGGGAGCAGATAAAACACCCCAAGCACTTCCCTTGTCCTGCCCCACAGAGGTGTCCTGTCAAACCTCTGCCTCCCACAGGACACCTTGGAGTGGCACCTTGGAGTGGCACCGATCCATTTTTTGGCCAGAGGTCATGGAGGGGAAGGGACAAAGGAAAGGAAGCACAGGAGCAGCTTCAGGCACAGAGGGCAAGGCTGGAACAGGCTCAGGCTTGGCCTCAGGAGCAGGCGGCCAAAGGCAGAGCTCCAGGATGGGTTTTGGGGTGGGTGAGCAGGAGGAGGTGACACAAACGTGAAGGGTCAGAGCCACACCTCACACGGGGCTGTCCCCAACCTCTGCACTGCTGAGCACAAGGCTCTGGCCTCAGCAGGAGCTCCCTGGGCTGTGCCCAGAGAAGGGATTGCTGAGAAGGGTTTTAGGTGTAACAGGATGATTTCCCAGAAAGGGCTCGAGGCATTGTGTCATTGCTTTGACTTCCTTTCTTCCACACCTCCACCAGGGATGAAAATGGATCCCAAGGTGGGGAAAAACTTTGAACATGCCGTCAGCAACTGACTCTCCCTCTTTTTGAACGAGTTATTTAGGAGTACTAATAATTGCATTAGGGATGAGCACATTTCCCAGCTCTCCAGCTCTCTCTCCTTCCCTAATGCTGACGTTCCAAATAGACTGTTAGAGAGTTATACCATTACTAGATTAAAAGGATGTCACAGGCAGCTTCGATGATAAATTCAAGTGATTATATTAACTGAAAAAAACCCTCTTTAAAATAATGATGTTGGCTTTATAGCATTATTCTCTGCAGCAGTGGCAGAGAGCAGGAGGGTGACAGACCCATATCAGAAGGTGGGTAATGTCAGCCCAAAGTTTCTCTTAGAATCACAGAATCATTAAGGTTGGAAAAGTCCTCCAAGATCGAGTCCAAACTTTGACCAAACACTCTCTTGCCCACTAAACCATATCCCAAAGTGCCACATCCACTCACTTTTTAAACACTTCCAAGGTTGGTGACTCCACCACTTCCCTGGACAGCCTTTTCTAATGTTTAACCATTCTTCCAGTGAAGAAAATTTTCCTAATGTTCAACCTGAACTTCCCATGGTGCAACTTGAGGCCATTTCCCTTTGCCTTATCACTAGTTGCCTATGAGAAGACCGATTAAAGTTAAGCAAAAAGTGTAATCTTTAATCAATTTGCCACTTCTCAACAATTGCTCTGCAAAGGTAAAATGAAGCCCCTTTCTGCAAAGTGTGTTTTAATGATAATTATGATGGGCAGACATCATTTTGAGCAGGAACATTTCTTCCCAGCACTTGGGAGTGAGAGGGTGTTCTCTGCCTTCATTCTCTAGTTTTCTCTGGTTTGCTTATCCTTAGATGAGAATAAAGACGTTTTCCTTAGATCATGTACAACGCCCCAGAAGTTCAGAATTTTTGAAGAACCATCCCCAAAATTCAGATGTTTTGCTGCCTCTACTGTAGGCTCTCCACAATTTTGTCAAAATTCAAAGGAGGGCAGAAAACCTTTCCCAGGATTTATGTCCTGCACCTGGTTGAACTCTGACATCATCAAAACAGCCCCTGACGTTTTGACATCCCTGGTGCTGTGAAGCCAGGAATTCCACTGGCTTATGGAAGCTGAAGCTTTCTGCAGAGGTGCTGTGAATCTCCTCTGGAACACAAAGTAAATTAAAGCAAAGATTTGGGGGAAAAGTTAAATTTCCTTTCTTCAAACTTGTATCACCTCTCCTTAGCTGGCAGCCTGCAAAAAGACAAGTTAAGATCTTCCTCCTGTGCTGTGTCAGCTCAGTGTAGGTTAGGGATGATGATCCACATGAAGCTGCCATGGCAGAGCTGGAAGAGTTCTTGCAGCAAGGAGAGGCTACTACCCAAGAGAAAGTCATGAACTGTGAGCTATCAACAAATATCAGCAGAGATTTTTACAATATTGGTTAGGAAAACTGCATATCTTATAGCCAGGTAATGCCAAATGTCTGTTTGCATCAGAGCCTGACACTTCCCACAATGCACAACGTCACAGTCCCCAAGACTCTCCATTTTTTTCTTTTTTCAGTTTTTTGCCTCATCACGGTTTAAAAGCCCAGCCATCTGTTGCAATGACAGCACTGAATTACACCACCACAGATGGGAGAAAATTCAGAAGGCTGCAGAGTCAAGATTTCAGCGATTAGGAAATCCCTGAATTATGCTCGACCAAAATTTGTTCCCCACACTACAGCGACACCACCAAGGCTACAACCACGTGCTCTGTTCACATCCTCCTCAGGGCTGCCCACTCCCTGCACAGACCCCTGCTCCAGGAGTGGGCTGCAGAGCAAATGAAGCTGATTTTGGCACATGAACATTACCAGGAGGCTCTTCCTCTGCCATGAACTGATAATTCAGGAGCAGGGGCTCCAAAACCAGGCAACAATGCACAGTTGGAGAATTAGCTGCAGATTTAGGATGAGAGAAATGCACATCACAAGACTGAGGCCCCCACATCCGATTAACAAATGTCAAGTATTTTTGTGTGGATGTTTGAGAGTTTCACATTCAAACAGCTGTGACTTTGTTTGGGCTTTTTTTTAATGGGTAATACAAAATAATTTCCTCCCAATTTGTTCCTGGAAAGAGAAGATGACTTTGGCTCAAATGTTTTAAGAGATGAACCAGAAGGAAAAATTTCAGCCTGCATGAGTAACTGAAAAAAAGTCAGTTTTATACTGACAGCACTAGGAAATCATAACCTTGGCTGTTGTCCTGCACCTGGCCTGTGCTCAGAAGCAGCTACACCTGAGGGCATTTGTTTTAATGTAGGTTTGGGGTTTTGCTTTGGTTTTGCTGGGAGTTTTAAGCTGTAAGTAGAATTCTGGACCATTCACAATTCCTCTTGAAGCTATATAATATTAAACTAATAGCTCTTGCCAAAAGAGATGAAAATTAAGAGAAAACAAAAGCTTTTGAAAGAGTCCCAATATTTCAGTTCCAGCTTTTCACAGCGATGGGAATCAGTTCTTCACTCCATATGAGGTTTGGAGATCAAATTTAGCTCCATTTATGTTTAAAGCACTGAACACCTACATTCAATGCTTTATTTGGAGCTACACAAAAACTGTTGTCTAACCTGATGCCCTCCACATCTTGAGGGAGAGGCACTGCACAAGGTGGCAAGGACAAGAGCCCATTGCATCAAATACCAGCAGAACTCTTCTGCAGGCTGAAATCTTTTCAAGATCTGCAGGAGCCTCTTTCCAGGAGTTTTTGGACACATGTTAGGGAGATGGAAATATTTCCAAGACTCTGGTTATCTGAGGCTCTGCTTTCCCTCTTTGGGTGTGGTTTGGAAGATGCTTTCCAGAGGCATCCTCCTCAATCCTGCAGTCACTGCTGTCTGCATTAACACCTCCATATTTGGCTAAATTGCTGCTCCAAGGTACTTTCTGGAAGTTTTCCCCTCCTGACTTCCACAGCGGAAGGTGTCCCTGCCCATGGCAGGGGCTGGAATGAGATGATCTTTAAGATCCCTTCCAACCCAAACCATTCCATGACTTGCAGCACGGACTGTTCTCTGCAAGGGCATTTTGGTTCATCTCTGGGAAGCTTCCAGGAGACTGCGGAAAAGATGTTCATTAAAAACATGTTAATGTGGTGTTTGGCCTGTCCTTGGAGCAGCCCAGAAATCTTTTATTTCAGGGGTATCTTCTTGTCTTCCAAAAGCTACATCAGAAGTTATTTCAATTTTTTCTCTCTGGGAGGGTAGAAATTTCCCAAATTCATTGAATATCTCCATCATCCTGATTCTAATTTGAGCTATGTATTAACAAAGGCATTTGCCCCCTTGCAGAAGAGAGCTCAGCTCCAGACTGAGGGAGGATGCTCCTTCCCTTTGCCACGCAGGAAGCACTGGTCAGATTGTGCTCCACTATCAATGCACTCAGTCTCTTTTTCAGGACTAACTATAAATTTTTTCCAGCAAGTGCATTTATTTTAAGTTTGTTTGCCAAGTGGAGGGGTATTGCCTCCCTCCTTGATTATGATGATATAAAAGTGTTTTTGTTTTAAATGAAAAAACAAATGGAATAGATTCCCCGGCCTTCCAACCCTCACAGGCACCTTTGGTAGGAGGTTTATCACTCAGCGAGGGTGAGGGCGAGGAAATAACTTTTTTGGATGCCCCTTGTTATGCTATGGACAGCTGATCATGATACAAGATAATCCACAATGAATTATTTCTGACAATGTTTTACAAAAGTGCCACAATGGTATGCAAGTCAGAAAAGAGCTCTAGGCCAAATCCCTAGAAAACATAAATCGATTTATACTGGAGAAAATGCCCCTTTGTCTGTAGCTCACAGAATTATTCACGCCAAATCATTTCATGGAGAAGGTTGGGCTTTTTTCTTTGTTGCTGGACAAGTTACTTTGGGATGGTTTTGCTGGTTCCTGTATAAGAGGAACCTCATGATCAGAGCCAGTGTCCACCCCGTATCCAGCTGTGCCCAGCAAAAGGACCAGAAGGTTCCTCCACGTGACAGAACAACAGATGAGACCTAAGGTAAACCAAAGCCCTCTGCTTTTTATCCCAAAGGGAAAATGAGCCAAATACCTGCAACACGGTGTGGCTTTTGGTATGGCAGCCCCCAGGGAATGGATTCCAAGTTTCCCCACCAGCTCTCCACCAGCAGCCACACATCCATTCCTTCCTGTCACCTTCTGCTAGATCCACGCCCAAAAAGCGCGTGTGCGCCCATGGAATGCCGTGGATTCTGGGAGTTCAGATGGAACAACCACATTTCACCGGCAGGGTTAAAAGAAAGCACTACCTCCTTCTCCCATCTGAGACCGTGAGGAACATTCAGAGTGGGATTTCTTATCTCCCAAACATTCCGAGGCCTGGCCCGAAGGACACGGGCTCCGTCTCCTCGAAATAGCACACAGCGCATTACATCAGGCTCGCGCCTGTCCCAGGCTGAACCACGGAGTAACTGGAGAATGGAAAATCGCTGCCAGCGCCCAAGCTGCCTGTTGCCACCTCCCACTGTAAGCTCCTTATCTGGGAAATGCCTCGTGAATCGCGTGGCAGAGTTTCAACCGACGAGCCACTGCCCCTTCTGGTGCCCGTCCTGCCCAAAACTGCCCCCCACGGCACCAGAGCTGACCCCACGCAGGACAGCCCTGACCCCACAACCCCGCAGGAGGAGGGACAGGGTGAAGGGACAGCTCTCTGGAGGAGGATTGCCCTTTCTGGGCTTTCGTAGCTTTGCGTGTAACGCACCAGGATTCTGATAAGGAGGGAGGGGGAATGGCTATTTTGCCATCAGATGGAATAAAATTAGCTTAGGTGAGTAAGGGTGTCTGGCTGGCAGGCAGCCTATTTCAAATACAGCCCAGTGAGCTCAGCTCCACGGCCAAGAAAACAGTGGGATTTGTATTTTAAAGTGCTTCGTTAGATCAAGTGCTCGTAGCCAAAGCCGAGAGGAGTCGGAGGGGGAGGAATGGGGTGGTGGCAGCTGGGAGTCTGGCAGCTGTGTGATCTCTGGGGGCTACAAATGAACATGTAAATTTCTATATTAAGCAGCAAAAGCATCTATTAGAGTAAAATTGCTCCAGCTTAATTGTTAGATAGGCATGTTTGTTAAAATACAATTTAGGCAAGATCGTATCGTTCTTCCTCACTCAGGAGCGTATTCTCGATAACGTCGTTTGTCAGCAACTGCCTATTATGTTAAATAGCTGAGGAATTGCTGGATATCTTTCTGCTTAGATAATAACATTAAAGTTTCTTGAAGCATTTTAGAAGTCTGACTAATCTCGCTGTCTCTCTATTTTATTTTTCCAAAGTGAATTTAGTGCTGGTGAAAGGTTCCAGATTGACAGCCCTGGAGACAGGAGCTGATTGCTTATCCACATAATAGGTACAGTCCAGACAGCTGCAGAGCACGCACGGCTCCCTCCCAGCCACAGGCTCTGGTCCCTGCACCTTGCAGAGTTGTTTTGAGCCCTGGAGAGTGGCTGCAAGGCACTGCTGCATGGGTGATGGGGGTGGGTGCTCACACCACGGTTTTGTCAGGTTAACCTTCTTGGGTTTACTTTACAGACATTTATATATATATGTATATATTTATATAATGATTCACCCTCCAGAAAAGCCAGCAGGAACCTAACTTTGTCTTATCCATCTCCTTTTGACTGCTGAGGGAGCCTTGGGACTTCAGGCTCACAAAGCTCCATCTGCACAGCTCTCCCAGACTCACAGGGAGCCTCTGTGGCTCACTGACCGTCTGGGGACTGACAACTTTTGTGCCTTCCACCACTTGCAAGCAAACAGCCACGACCTCAAACCAGTCTTGAAGCCCAGGCCTTGAGAAACACCTGCAGCTGAGAATGGGCAAAGGCATGGAAAACAGTCTTTGGTCAAAACTGCCTAAAAGTTGGAAAAGAGGCTTTGGTTAGAGCTGCCTAAAAGTGCAACAACCGCAGCCAGACAAATGACAGGGGATTTGTTTGCTTCTGACACATCCAGAGCTGAAACCACCTGGGTGCCCGGACAATCATCTGCTGGCAACAACGTTCAGACACCAACAGCCCAAGATGCCTTTGAATGACAAACTGGTTACAGGAAACCTAATGGTATGTGCTGCTAAAGCTGTCCAAGTCCCTGACTCACAGCCTCTCTCCCCATTCAGCTCTCATTTCTGGGCATTCCCACGTCCTTAAAGATGGATGCATTCATGAGAACAGTATCACCCTGCAGGAGACACGACAGCTTGTGGGGAAGTACTTGGTTAAGGGTGAAAGGTAGAAAAGGCATTTCTGGAAAATGCACTGAGCTGGGAAAGTCCTCTTTACAAATTGCCCTGACACATTTTCTCCTGCTGGCAGCACTGGAAGGTCTGCTTTGGCAAATCCTACTCCATCATGCAATCAGTTCGGTTGAATCCACGCAGGGCATGCAGCAAACAGGCTAAGAAAGCAGCACATCCAAGCAAATTGGGTGGATCTGGATGCTATTTCAACTAAATGAGGGGGATTTTTCATTTTGCTGTCATTCCTGTTCTCATTTGTAGAAATGTTTTCTCTCTTTGGATAGCAACATAGCAAGCAAAGAGGTGATGAACTGAACCAGGCTATGGCTTCTTCACAGAGGACAAGGCCTTTCCTCTCTCCAGCCAGCTCTGCCTCCAAATATCCACATCCAAGCTGAGTGTTAGCAAGTCGTTTCTGTAATGAATTAGGGCAGTTTCCGGCTTCAAATCCTTGTGACAGCCAGGGTGAAAAGCAGTCCTAGGGAAAGCCATGCTAGATAAATGACCTTTACTCAACAATTCTTAGGTCGCTCTTGAGAAACTGTAATTGTTGGAGGAGGGAGGAGGATAAACCACAAGCCTCAACAAGGAGAAAGGGTTTACGCAATAGTTCCTTGTTTTCCAAAACCTCCCCAAACAAACATCGCAGTGGCAAAGTCTGTCCTTTCATTTCATACTCTTTTGGCTCTCAGAGGGGGAATATCTACATCCCAGCCTTGTAAAGGTGTATGTACATTCTGAATATGTACCTTGTGATTGCTGCTTCTTGCAGCTACTCCCAGAGTGCCGAGCTTTGTTTACACACAAAAGCCTTTACAGAATTGGGGGTTTGTGTTCTTCTGTGCTTATTCAAATGCAATCAGACATTATCAGTTTCATTTCCTACCACTGGAACATTACAATTGCAAATAATTTCTCTTTCATCCCAAATATTGACTATTTCAAGGCACAGAGTGAAATTGCAAACATTGGAGTTATAACTCTAAAGAGCACACACATCATAAGAGCAATGAGCTGAGCTCAATCCAGCCCCAAAATTGATTTGGCTTCCACACTTTTGCAAATTAAGTTACGTATTTCCATGCTCAAGTGAAAAAACCAACATGCAACTTTAATGCTTAATATTTAAGCAAAGTGCTCAATGTTTACACACTAAGTTTTTGTTTTTTTTTTTTTCCTAAATTTAAGCATTTGCCTAAGTTAGAAAATAGTAAGAGGTGAACCTCAAACCATTGGAAGGTTGGGTCCAGTTCAGAAGCTTATCCAAACCCCTTCTGTGTTTAAAAAACATTGGCTTGCAAACTTGCAAGAACATGAGTCATCTGGATGTCACTCTGACTTATTATAGACCATCAGACTTTGAGAGATGGTCCTCAAGTTCTTTCTGATCACCAGTTTGGCTATTGCTTTCAAGTTTAATGATGCTGAGTCACACCAATGATAAAATCTTCTAGAAAACCACTTTTGTCTGTTGGCAGAGCCACAGCCAAATGAGGTCTGTCTGAGCCATGGCCCGGGTTGCTCCCATCTCAGCCTGTTCCAGTCCACCCTGGAACATTCCCCAAGGCCGTGGCTGATGCAGAGGTGATACAAAATTAATAGATCTGCATTGGAGTCCCCAGTCCTGCTGTCACCAGGGCTATTCCAGAAAGGCCCTAAGATTTCACCTGCAGCACCTCTCTGTCAGTTCAGTTTATGTTAAGAGCCACAGAAAAAAAAACATCAAATCAAACCTTGTGGCTGATGCAAGATGTAGATGTGAGAGAGTTACATAAAGTGATGAACAACTACATTCACCCCAGCTGCACCCCAGGGCTGGGCAGTGCACCATGAGAAGAACAGTTTTACTCCAAACTAAATGTATGTCCACTCTGAGGAGAAACCTTCATGGCCTTATCTCTAGAGACTGTCCAAAAACATCACGTGGATCTCCTGTTCTGTTAAAACTCACCAGTAATGCACCAGTTTGAGGCATCCCATCTCTCTTTATCTAAATGTTTATTGTAGGATGATGTGATCCACCACGAAAATCACAGCAGCCCTCATACACCAATAAACAATTGAAATATTCTTAGCTCAATCGTCCAGGAATAATAACCGTTTTTATCATTGGGAGATAAAGGGAGACAAGAAAAGATAATAAGAGGATAACCATGGTTTCTGGAGCCTAAGCAAAGCTTGATACTACTCAGAATTTCAGTTAATTCATGCTCTTCTTCTGCTTTAGTCTAAATGAAAATAAACCTGAGTGCCACTGAGTTCATAAAAACCAAAACCATCGGAGAAGAGGATGTTTTACAGAGAACAGTAAAGCCTGATTCTTAATAAAAAACCAACCAAAACCAAAAGATCCTATTTATGCTCCTTAAAGACTGCATTCAAGCCCATTGATGAAAACAGAACTTTCACTGACTATATCATCCTTTTCATCAAAATTGCTTTTTCTTCATGGAATTACCTAATTGGCACCCAGGCCAGCCTCACCTCCTGCTGTTGTTCATTTTAGGGCAGAAGATTCCTTCCACTGGCAGAGCACTGGGTTACTGTGACATGGGGAATCAGTGGGAGATGACGGCCACCATGGTGGGAATTTGCCCTTAGGTATTTCTGCTTGCAGTTATCTCATTCCAAACAGAGACAGAAAAGACCAAGAGAGAGCCAGAATGAAAAATAATAAATAAATTAGTGCCTTTAAGTAATGGCAGTAACTTAAACCAAAATTATCCATCACCTGTGATGCTCCTCCAGGAATTTCTGGACTCATTCCTCTCACAACTTCAGAGAAGAAACCCCGACTATGAAAGGACCAAAGCCATGTCCTCTGATGGCGACATCACAGAGATCAAATTCAATTAAGGGAACCCAAAAAATCCCTATTTTTATTCCTGCAACCTCTGGTAAATTTTATTTCTGTGACTTGAGGTGATTATTTTTCCCTTTTGATACCATTTTCAGTGTGTGCCCTTCATCTCCCCTGTGGAGCCAGCCCAAATGTCACCGAGACTATTAATGGAGTGTACTTAACACACATACTTACAGTATGTTCATTCTCTGGGAGACTAAACATTATTGAAAGGTTACAGCATTTATTTTGATGTGTGTCTGTTTAACCAATTCCAGCAAATGTTACACAAACACAAAACGGGTTTTCCTTCTCTGTTCCTCACAAGCCACCCCGAACCAGAGGTTTTAAACAGAAATCCTCCCTCAAATCAATGAGGAATTAAAAAACCCCTGATGCCACGCTTTGGCACATGGATATATTTTGAATATACAGCAAACAGATATGTAAAGGAGAAAGAAACATTTCATCCTTGCTCCCTGGAGCCCTACTAAAGCCCCTTTCCAGCTGCAAGTCCACCAGTCTCTGTCAACTTCTGGCTGATTTCAGGGACCACCTCTCCAGCAGTCATGTGATATAAGTAAGAATTGGTAGGTTTGTTCCTCACTATCCTGATTGTCATTTAATGGAGGAGATTTGGATGGATTTCTAGTGATTCCTAAAGATTTCCTGTTTCCATTGGGGCTGGACACAACAGTTGATAATACAGCCCTTTATGTATGTCAAGTCCTAGCAAGGAACAAAACATGGAGAAAACACCAAGACACTTCAAACCACGGGTGAGAATTTAAATTTTTGATTATCCCAGCTGCAGTTTAGAGAGGATCCATCCTTAACAGTTGCCACTGCTCTACAAAAGCGGGATTAATAATCCCCACTGCAGCTACTAACAGCTCTATTGACTCTTATGTGTTATTTCGAGAGAGACCTTTAGAAAGAAAACCCAAAAAACCACAAACAAACCCAACCAAGCTGTTTCCCCCTCCTTACCTCAAACTCTGCATAAAGACACAAAGATTTAGTGCAAGGGAAACCCCACCTCACACCTCATCTGACTGCAAAGAGAGGCGAGGGCATGTGAGGCCAGGGCAGAGTCAGGTGGTTGTGTTTATCATGTGCTTGTTCCACCTTGTTTCACTGTACCTCAGGGGCTGCTCCTGGGGAATACATCCAATGCCATCAAAGCAGAGCTCACATAAACACTGCTCACACGAAACCAGAACCAGAAAGCAGCAGCAGCAGCAGCTAATAGTCCGAATATTAGGAGAGCTAATGAATAGGTTCCCTCAGTGTACAACCTCAGCCCAAAAATGTGACTTTCCACTGCCAGGCATCAATTAAATTCAGTGTCTTTTCTTTATGCTGGAACGAGTTGGGCTGACTGGACTCCTTAACCAAAAGGTCAAATGTGAAAATAAACTAAGGAAAACCAGGTTGTCCTTTCCCACTGCTCTGACACCTCGTCCTTGGACTCGAAACTTCTCTTCCTCAGCAACTCTTCTCCCAGCAACCCTCTGCTCACCCACTGCTTCTTACCTTCCTTGCAGCTGCCAGCCAGCACAGACAGCTGCCCAGGCACTCCCAGACCCAGAGAAGCTGGAGCAGCAAGGAGATTTGCTGCTGCAGGCAACTGGGAAGGGTGTCAGAGACCTCAGGGCTGCCTCTGATTGCTCCCAGAGAGCCCTGTAATCCCACCTGTGCCTTCTCCAGAGGGCCCACAGCTGTGTCCTGGGTGATGTTACAGGGTAAAGGAGGAGGTTGGAGTAGAAGTAGTATGAAAGAGCAGCTGGTTCTCCATCTCAGCCACTCTTCCAGCTCCTCAAAGTGTCCTCGAGTTCACATCCATCACGTCCCAGCCCTCCCAGTAAGCCGGACTGGGAAGCTCTCAGTGCGCTGCTTCCAGCCAAGCAGCCTTGGAGGAGGAAAGAGAAGAGACTGTCCTCATCTGAACACAGCAATCCTTGCTCCTTGGGAGATGGCCTTGAAAGAACTGCCCTTCCCAGGGCAGACAGCCCAGAGATGCTCTGGAAGGGAGCTCAGCAGCTCCGGCACAAACAGCCACTGGTATTTTCCTATTGCAGGACTGCAGCCTGACAAAAGTAAATTAAATAGAAACCTGAGACTGGCCATATCTGCGAGTAACAGAGAAGGCTCCACACTGTAGAAAAGGGTTACTGGGGCAGCAGTTTCCAGATGTTTTGCCATTGGCTTCACTTCCACCTGGAAGCATCATTTCATTTCATGTGAACTTGTCCCACATTTATGAGCACCTATTGTGCCAGATCTGCTGAGAACACACCAACCCCCCCAGGGGACAGTCCACAGGGAGGTCACAGTGATCCTTTCTTATCATGGCCTCCCATTCCCTGTTCACTCTGGACATGTGGGGCTGGACTTGTGGGGACACCCCTGGCATGAAGAAATGCCCTTCCCTCACCTTGAAAGAGGAATGAACCAGAAAAGCACAAAAACTTCAGCCCCGCTGGGATAAACCAGGAACTATTCCCAAACACGACACCAAAGCTCCCACTGCAAGTTAAAAAGCAAATATTTTCAGAATTCATTTTTCAATTTCATGCCACCTCTCCACTAATTACTTGTGGCCAGGGTCCTGCCTGCCAAGACGTTACAAAACGCTACCAACCAATGCTAGGAGAGAAATCCTCGGGGGGAATTCTCACACAACAGCCCCACACCCACGAGGACCAACGGAGACAGATGCACTGTGAAAGAAGCACCCAGAGACCTGTCCAAAGCAGGTCCCCAGCCCCTGGAGTGCCCTCCCTCTCCTGTCCCTCTGTCTGCAGCGGGATGGGCCCTGGCAGGGGCTGCTCTGCACGGTCTGCAGGGCCCTTGGGGGTGTCAGAGCAGCTCAGGCAGAGCAATCCAACAGCTGCAGAGTTCCTGACCATCCCAGCACCGCAGCCCCAATCGATGCGCGGGGAGGAATGCGGAGACCTCGACGGTGCCTCTCGACACCCATCTGTTTTTTAGAGTCAACTGGCCTGAACTCCTCTGCAAGCTATTAGCTCTGAATGTCCAGTCGAGGGCTGTGTGCTCTGGGTGTGCTTTAATTCCAAAGTAAACTCTTTTGCCTCGAGAAACATGCAACACAATAAACTAATTTGAGTTGAGCTTAGTGTAATCTTTCAGGGCTTTTTGTTGTTTCGATCTGATCCCAGAAGTGGAAGTCTGGTTTAGGTATCGTGTTTTTGTTTTGTTTTGGGGTTGAGGGTGTTTTGTTTTTTTTTTTTACTCTTTCTGGGATCTGCTCTCCACAAGCCAGATTCCTGGATTTGACAAGTTCTGTTTTATTCTACTTACACTGCCACCTGCACAGCAGAAAGGGATTTAAGAGACTGACTTCTCTGTTGGTAAAAGCAACAACAAGCAAACAGAGAGCTGTGTTCAGGACAGGCTGAAAGGAATTCCAGCTTCCTTTCTTCATATTAATTTACAGATGTGCCCTTCCCCATTTTCCTGTGCCCTATCCTTTGGCCAATGCTTTTCCTCTGTACAGTGCACTTAAGTTCTTCTCCTGACACATGAGCTTTGTTTAATAATATTATTTTTTTGCACGTATTACTTTTGCCACTGCCTGCAGGCAGCGTGGCAGGGAGCACACAGGCACACAGGCTGCCCCAGGGCCCTGCCATGCTCAGCAGTGTCACCTCCGTGTCCCCTCTCCAGCCCAGGAAGACCCAGAGACCGCAGAGATCCCATCAGGAGCCCGGTGATGTCATCTGATGTAATTTGCCCGATATTCAGACAAAATGAGGCCAAACTTTGCCGATGGAGAAGTGACTCATGTTGTACAGAGAGTCCTGTGCAGGGTCAGAGGGAGGTTCGGGATCCTGATTCAAAATCTCTTGCGTGGCTGACCAGACCACAGCTCAAACAGGAAGGGTGGGGAGCAGAAGGGACGGAGCAGAGAAGGAGGAGCTTCACTGCAGCCCAGACCCAGCAGCACCAGCCTGGGTTTTTAGGCGATAAGCCCAATGTACACACTTCTGCTGCAAATTTTAATTTTGGAAACCCAAAGGTCAAGGGATTGGAAGTTCTGCTCGGCTCCTGCTGAGGTCTGCCAAGCACTGCTGTAACAACGCTGCTTTCTGAGGATGTTGCAGGCACGGTAACGCAAAAGGGAAACCAATATTAATAAAACAGAAACAAGGAATCCCTTCATATAAAAATAACAGCAAATAATGCACTGTAAATATAGAAGCTATTTGGTGAGGTGAGATCTGATGTTACAACTCAGTGGGATCCTCCAGCCCTGTGTAGAACTCACAAAACTTCTTAGGAAAAACAAGTTCTTCTGAACTTTTCATTATTTCACAATTGTATCGCTATTTAAAATAAGTCAATGAAATAAAAATCTAAAAAAGTAAAGCCCAAATGTTTCTAAACATAAGCAGGTCCTTCCCTTCAATCTGTGTACCCCTCCCACTCCCTCCAGGTTCCCTCCCTCCCTATTCAGATAAACCAAAGTGAATAAGCACACCAGGATGCAAGAGCAGAACAAAATGACTAAGACTCTGATGTGTAATAATATGTCTGCACTGTAACTAGACATAAACCTTTTAAAAATTCAAAATAGGTGACTCAAAGCTATGGAGAATTTTCCAAACACCAGACGGAACAAAGAACCCCACATTAAGATATTTTCAGTTAAGGCAATTACATTTAAATAAAGCTGCTTATTATTGTAATTGCAGAAAAGCTCTACAATTCAGCTTGGCTTTGATAAAGAGGCTCTGCCTGAGAAGCATCCAGGGCACACTGCCTTCATTTGACATCTGTCTTGCTCCCAGTCACTCATCTTCACTCACTGGGGAATGGAGTCATAAAATGGTTTGGGTGGGAAGGGATCTTAAGGCTCCTCCAGTGCCACCCCTGCCATGGCAGGGACACCTCCCACTGTCCCAGGCTGCTCCAAGCCCCAATGTCCAGCCTGGCCTTGGGCACTGCCAGGGATCCAGGGGCAGCCACAGCTGCTCTGGGCACCCTGTGCCAGGGCCTGCCCCCCCTCCCAGGGAACAATTCCTTCCTAACATCCAACATCAATTTCTGCTCTTCCAGTTTGAGCCCATTACCCCTTGTCCTGTCACTGCAACTCCTAATAAAAGTCCCTCTCCAGGTTCCTTGTAGCCCCTTCAGAATAAGAACAAGACTGTTATTTCAAGCAACTGCAAATTAGATGCTGTTGCAAAAGAGCTTTGATTTTGTACATAAATCACACCTCCTTTGTGAATATTTTAGTGCCCTTTGGTCTGCAGAGAAGGAGTCAGTGCCAACAGGTAGGAGGGGGTAAGGACACTGTTGTGCTGCAGATACTGTGAAAACTGGGGACTAAAAGCATGACTTGTTAGTCTGAGTTTAGTGTAGGACTGAGATTCAGAATTTGAGTGCCAGACAAGCAGAATGCTGCACAGCTTGTACTATATACACACCAAATCCCTCAGTCCCTCAGCGAGGCAGCTTCACAAACCAAATTCTTCTACAATTATCAACTTTCAGCTAAAGAATTCATAAGAAGACCCACATCCAACAAAATGCAGTGCAGAGAATAACTGTATTCAGTATCAGTTGATCAGATAGGCCCTAAAATACCTTTTAAAAAAGGAGTAGTGTAATTGAATATTCAATCTACAGTTGACAAAAGATAACTCCACATCAAGGTACTCCTGGAACGCAAGAATGCCAAATATTCCGCTCCAGGCCTAATCCTGATTAGGTGCCTTGGGCTAAAAGGAAATACTTTTTATTTCTGTTACAAAACATGTATAAACAGAAGGCCTGGGTAATGCAATGTGAAAACCCCTGAGTAGGGATTCCAAGATTTACCCCATTAATCATAAACTACTAAGAAAAACAAAACATAGAATAGCTCGCTTTGTTTCCTTTGGTTTCTGACAGGAGCAGCAGCCACAAACACGTAGGTAGGGATGATAAACCAGCGGCGATGGTGTAGAAATCCCATCCAGGGTGTGCTGATCGTTCCTGGGGGTGGCTCACTTCCGAGCTGGAGGGCCAGGTTGTGCAATGAGTCCTTATCCAGGGAAGAATTCCCAGCACGGCCGTGTCCTCTCGCAGGGACAGGAGATGCCTGCCAGGAGCGTGGGCAGCTCGGGGTCTGCCCCAGCCCCGAGTGGCTCCGGCAGCCAGCGGGGCCTCACTCCCCTCCTGGGGCTGGACAAGCATCCAGCTCCCTCCCCTGCCGGCACAGGTTTGTCTTTAAAGACGTTTTCCAGGATTTTGTCCAGCTGCTCTGAAGAAGTCCTAAACAATGGGATTCCACCACCGCGCTGCAGCGGCTGCTTCCTAGCCCAGCGCCCTCCGCTTGGAAACGTTTCCCAACAACCAAAATTGTGCTTCTCCCCTACTTTACTCTTTCATTGACTGTCCCTTTCTGGCAAGGGCCTGGCATAGAATGAAAATCCTTCAGGATTCACCTTGTTGGGATGGCAGCGTTTTATCCTGTGGCGACAAAGTTTCTCTTTTAAAGAAGTATGTACAGGATTTTCCTCCAGGAAAGAAGATGTACCCTGAACCTTTTATGACTTTAGGAACCCTGATCAGCTCAATGGGTCTGGAAAAGGTTGCTGGAATTGCTTTTTTCAGTCCTATTCTAACCTAATCCCCCTGATTTTAGGAGTGGTTGGGGGCTTTTCCCTCTTCCCTATATATCGATATCCCACAGGGACATTACACTCTCACCTTGTACTTCTTGCTGCCTTTACTTTACAAAGCCTCCTTTGGCCATGTCATTCCCAAACTATCCTTTTTATATTAATTCTGCTCTGGATTTTGAGTTCACACCCAAAAGGCCAGCGCACACACTGCAGCTTCCTCAGGCACTTTATCCAGCAGTTCTCACCAGGCTGTATGAATCCTCAAACTGTGACTGATAAATAATGCATTCCATCAAAATATAAATCCATTTCCTCCTATTAGCTACAATTACAGCCTAAAATAGTAATGGAGGGATCGGGTTACTAAAGCAGCCACGCTTTCATTAAGAGCATTCACCATTCACGTCGCACTTGGAGCACAAATAGGATAATTTCACATTCACCTTTCCTTTGGTCATCGTCTCCCTCCACTTATTGGCACTGAGAGGTTTTACCCGGTTTGCTCCTGCACTGCTTCCAGATCCTCGTGGGGGCTAATGACTGAATCAAGCCTTCCTTTGCCTGGGTTATTTAATCCCACCTGGGCATAATAAATGGGAAATCCCCAGCTCTCTTTACAATATTTGTAGCACTGGGACGCTTTTACGACATTATTACAACTGGAGCATTGTTGTACCTTGAGATTTTTTTAGAGAGGTCTCACTACACGGAATTTTCTCTTGATATTTGGCCTGAGTTTTACTTATTTTCCTTCCGCTGCCTACAGATTTGCTTCTGTTGGCTCAAACGAGACATTTCTGTTTCTCTCTAGTATTTATGTGTTTGAAGATAGTTATCATATACCTACTTAGTCATTTTAAACCAAATTTAACAATATTTAACTCTTCTAATCTTCTACTCATAAATCATCCCTCCCTGGTCTCCTTTGCCAATGTCAGGAATGTTTTCCTACAGTTCCAGAAGAGAAATATGCCCCTGTTACAAAACAGCTTATATCTGATTGCAGTGAGAAGAAAAAATCAATTCAGAAATTACAAGAAAAGGAAAGCCGAATATCCTCTGGCAGGTAAAACTCCCAGGAGCCCAGAGACTCATGCCTTATGTTCCCTGCTTCAAAATCCTTAAAGAACCTCAGAACTAAGCACCGGCATCTCAAAATACCCAATAAGGCACCTAATCATTCATGTCACTTCTGACCCTTGCCACTTGAGATCAGGGCACTTCCTTCCTTGCACTTTGTTAAATGTGTTTTTAATCTGCTTAAATTGCATGAAAACATGGCACAGTGTGAATGGGCGCCCGGCCCAGGGGATTTTTTAAAGGCCTTATTACAAAGGTGGCTCTTTCCCTCTGGGTCAGTGAGATGGATTGGGCCACAGCTTGCCTCGAACTTGTTCAGGGTCTGAGTGAAGCAAGGGAAGAAAGTCCCCAAATCCTTTGTTCACGTTGCTGGCCATGTGCTGCCTCCAGCTCCCCTGGGGTCTGCGGTGGGATCTGGCTCTGTCCTGCCCCTGGAGCAGGGCCAGCGCTGCCCCAGGACAGGGGGGCTGCTGCTGTCCCCTCCACCAGGGCCCACCTCACGGCTGGGGGGCAGAAATGCTTCTGCATGGTCCAGGATGGAGCCACACACACCCACCCCACACACTTGTCCCAGCGTCGCTTGGGTCCCTTCCACCTTCCATCCTCACTCCCCTCCTGGGATGGCAGGTCGGGAGCTGAGTTCCCAGGGTAAGTATTCAGTAAAACAAACCACTCTACCCTTCCTCTTCCCCCCACCCCCTCCCTTTTTAAAGAGTTAATTCGCTGGATTTCCGTCTGCCATCAGCCAAACATTGCAGTACAACTCTAAAGACAAAACAAGGGTTTTTTTTTTCTTAATACATTTCTCCCACTGTTCACTTGTTTATAGGATTCAGTCATTCTCATCGAGCCAAACCTGGCACGACTAACTCTGATCCCACGTTCAACAAAATCTGTGCTGTGTTTATATATCCAGAGGGACTTTTCAGAGGGGGAGAAAAGCACCTCTAGTATGTTAATTCCCAAGGACTCAACGATTAATGAACTAATCTTATTACACGTGCCGGGGGCGGAATCCTGGTAGATGAAACCTGAGCTAATGAATTAAAGCCCAAAAACTCCTTTGGCTGCATAAACGTGCTTTTAATTTCAGTTAACCTTTCAATAATAATCCTTCAGGATTTTTTTTCCATGATGCTTATACTTTCTGAAGATATGTGACTCCTCTTGGATACAAGCTCCTTTGTTATTTTATTTCTTGGAAATATTTAGCAACGTCCCAATAACTTTCTTGTTAAAAGTGTATTTGCCTTTCCTGTCCTGAAGGTTGTAGCTGAGTTTTCCTCTCTCTATGGAAGGCCCTTGGCTTTTTACTGAATTTTTACTGCTGGGAGTAAACACAGAATAGGAGAAATGTTTGCCATATGTTGATATAATGGTCACATTGTGGGAGGGGAGCAGAGAGGAAGGCTGGGCCCCTGACATCATGGTAGAAGTGCCCTTTTTTCACAGTTAGAAGTAGGTAAATAAATTATGGTAAATAAAAACCTGAACTTTCACTGAGGACTTCAAAGGAAACCTAAATACCATGTGATTACAGACGTTGAAAAAAGCTCAGTTATTCCACATGTTTAGAGACATTGGTCAGAAGGACACTCACATTAGGAGAAACTTCTGTTCACACAAGGACACCTAAAAAAAAGTCTCTTTTTCCCGTGAATTCTAGATGTCATATTGGACAGCAGCAGAAGAAACACAGAGGGAGAGATCTTCAAAATCATTCCCATCTCTCTATTTCTGTTCAGTTTAGATCCTTAGCAACCTCCTTTGATTCACTGCCTGATTGTTGTCCCTCAGAAAGTACACAACACTCTCTCAACCCTTCTGTATATTCCCATCATAAATCATGGTTGATCTAAGAACCCGTACCAGAATACATTGATTAACCTGATGCCTTGGTCTCTATTTGAAACAGTCTGAAAGTTTGCTCTGGGTGCATTGAAGAAACTTTGTTTTCTTATTACGCAATACAAGTGGTCAAACGAATAATAAACACCAACAACCCTTTGCCTCAACTTCATCCATCAAACAGACTGCCAAAGGATTGGCAGTTTTACCTTGATTTTACCTTCCCTTGCTATTTTACACCAAGACAACAATTCCCGTTGATGTGCCAGAAGCCAAAGCTCTGCTGCCTGTCTCGGATAGGGCAGTGGTGGGGAGGTCCTGCATCCCTGAACCCAGAAAACCCCACCACCCTGCAGGACAGCCCTGCCAGCAGCTCCGGCAGCACTGGGGAAACCCCTCGTCCCATGTCCTCTGCCCTGCCACACACGCACTTCTTTCTCCAGGCACGCCGCTACAAAACATCTCTTTTAACGATGTTCCTCTGCTGCAGAAGGTTACAAACAATTCTTTCAGGTGGGACAGTGGTCACCCCCAGCCCTTCTGATGGGCAAACAGCAGTTTTTGTTGGCAGCCCCAAGGCCTGAGCCCCTCGTGCTGGAAGGAGGATGGAGGGAGAAGTCAAAAGCCAGCGCAGGCTTTGGCAGGCTCGTGGCAGCCGACCTTGCTCCTGAGCCGTGCACACACATGGGTTTATTCCACATGCTGCCGTTCACTATTTGGGCTGTTTTTTCCCCCTAGGCTCCCCCTCTGTCACCTCCATAAAATAATACATGAGTATGTGATACCTCAGAATTTGGACAGGGAGGTTGCGAGGCAGGAAAAAAACCGCTATTTTAAATTCCGTGGAAAAACAGGTTATAGATTCTATGTTTAAATAAAGGTTAGAACAATAAAACGGCCGGGTTTTTCCACAGTAACTCTCACCTCAGACAGCAAATGCTGAGTAACCGCTCAGCCCTCCTCGCCCGCTCCCTCCCGCGCCCCGGCCACGGGTCTCCGGCTTCCCTCGTGTTTACTGAACGTCTGCAGCGATGGCGGGGCAAAGCCACAAGGCCGCTCTCTCCTGGAGCCCGTTCCACTTTGTCACCACGTCAGAAAAAACACAAAAAGGGGGAGGGAGGCAGGAGCAGCCAGCCAGAGCCCGGCCCTTCCACACGCCTCCAGCCGCGATGGGGCACGGCGGCGCTGCCGGCCAGGAGAGCGGCGAAGGATCCCTGTGGACACAAGAGGGGCACTGCCTATTTTTAGGCAGCTGGAGTTTCCACGAGGATTCCTAAATCTCTGGTTTCATTACGGTGTGTGGGGCTTTTTTAAGAACAGGTCATTTAAAGTTGTGGTTGTGCCGTTCTGCTTCTTTCCCTTCCACGGCGCAAGGCTCGGAACAGAAATAACAGACCGATTAAATCAACGTGCGAGCCCAGCGCAGGGCAGGATCAGGCCTGGCCTAAAGGCTGACACCAGGGTGAAGAACGAGAGTGACAGTGGGTATGGCCTGGCACAGGGACAGGGTGGCAGTGGCGGCGACGAGTGGCCCGCGCAGTCCCTGGCCATGGCCGGTTGGTTCAGTGATGGACCTTTCCCAGCTCTGGCCTCTTTTTCCCAGGCTACAACAAAGTCAGATTTACCCGTTTGAGCCGCTCACAGCCCAAACCTGACTGTTTCCCATACGCACACGATTTCTGCGCACTTTGAAATAAACAACATGCATGAGGCCCAAGCTCTCACGCCAAGAACTGCAACGTTCTCACTGGGATCTCCCAGTTCTAAGGCTCACACAGCACTTAGAACTGTCCAGTGATGTGGCTTGTCAGCTCACTGGCATAGCCACTTGTGCACATTACCCTCCCGACCCCAAAATAACAATCCCCCCCCTTTTATTTTTCATTCCCCCCTTCCTTGAGGAGGCTAAACTGTCTCCTTACCGTTCTCCACACAGCAGCAGCAGCTGGGAGCATCTGGCATGGGACATATGGAATTTAATTTCCCGATATTTACATAGATTGAAACAATTCCGACTCCAGACTTCAGAAGGCCCATTGCAGCAGACCTCAAGGCAAAAGCTTTCAGTTCATTTCATTTTCCTCTTCTTCTTTTGGCAAATGAGCTGGGAATACCAGTTTAAAGTCTGCACGGGCCTTAGGATGTTGAAAGATACTCAAGTCCTTGATCTATAAGGCTTACAGGGTAAATGCTGCTTTTTTGCTTCTGGGGAATCCAAAAGGACTTTTAAGAGCCCTAGCCACTTTAAAAATATCTTTTTTCAATGACCTTGAGTAGATTTGAAACAGTCCATTTGAGAGTTTTGCACATGTGGCTACAGATAAAAGTTTCTTTGGGAAAAATAAAATAACTGAAGGGAAATATAACTGAAAGGAGAAGGAAAAGGGACACGTCTAGTGCTGAGTGCAGGGCCAGCGTTGCTGCTCTGCTGCTGTTGAGCAGAGAGTTAAACGAGGACTTACTCCTGAGCAAGACAGATGCTGTATGAAAATGGCAAGGCAAAAATGTGGCTGAATCACCACACTCCCCCAAAACAGTTGGTTGTCTTTACTTTGTCTGTCAGTTGCCATCCATGACATTTCCAATAATTGCAGAAACAGAGACTTTAGATGTGGCGGAGTCCATTATCAACAAAGAATTGCCAGGGATGGCAGCACACCAGTCCAGCTTTGCAAAATCCCTCTAAAATCCCTCTTGTAACAACACTTGAAGAGAATGGTTTAAAAATCCCACCTTATTTTAAGGATGTCCACAACAGATCCAAAAACTAGAAAAGCTGAGAGGACAGCTCATCTTCTTTATGGCTACAAGTGACCAGATTCTCCAGATGGCAGTGGTGCAAATACAAATACCAGCAGTATCAGTCATGGAGCTCCTCCAACGTGCAGCATCTGAGGACCTCACACATTGAGTTGAAATTTGCCAGTAAAATCCCAGTGGCTGAGCTAGGAAGATACTATGGTTTCCTGGGAGAGTTCATCCAACAGAAAATATGTCTTGCTGTATACGCATTTTTTAAGACCAAGGTAACTTTTTTGAGTGCGTCAGAACGAGGCCAAAATAGGACTTGGATCTTCAGATTTAGACTCTGAATTTGGATTCCTACGCACAAAACGTTTCTGCCAACCCTAAAGGCACCTCACTCGGTTGCTTTGAACTCCCCAAGCTCCTCTTGGTTTTGCTTCTTTGCTTGCTCAGCTGTGCCACTGAAAATGCTTTAACAACCTTGGAGTTACGGCTGGAACTCAGGTCTCCTATCATTGATAAAGACACTTTTACAAGGCCTCAGGTTTGGTTTTTTTCCCCTCCTCCTTATCCAGTGACTCCTGATTTGTTATTCAGAGACCAGTAAAACTCACTGCCATACTGGAAAACTCACCCAGTGCAGAGGAACCAGCTCTCTGGTCAGAGATCTTTCCAGAAAGAAGGAGATTTAGGTCTGAATTCTCCCAGGCAGAAGAGAAAGCTGAATGTGGGCTCCAAAATCCTGGGTGAGCACTCAGACACAAGGGTGGTATGAAAGGAAGGGTCACTTTGGGGAATCTGACCCACCATGGGAATCAGGTCTTCTTTGTTTTTTCTAAAAATACCAAACTCTGATAACTATTCAGGTACAGCCATCACCAGGGAGGGTTTGCAAAACACAAGGCAGATTTCCACTTGTGCTGAATTAGAGCAACTGAGACTGGAAAGGAGTTTAAAATCCCCACTCCTAATTGCTTATTTAACTTGCTTGTTAAATTTGATTTTGTACTTGCTTGCCAAAGGATCTCCTTGTTATGGACTTCTAAAAAAAAATCTAATAATATATAGTGTTTTAATACTGTGTTTGTTCAACTTTTGTTGCTCTATTTAGAAGACCTTATTATACTTTTATTGCCATTAAAGAACTGTATACTCCTTATGATTATTTTACAGGGCTCAAGACAGTTGATCTGGATGCTGTCTTATTAACTGTACCAGGTGGTAGAAATACCATTTAATCCTCTTTAAGATCAGTAATTCAGACTACATGGCAAGGCTGACCTCAGCATCTCTCATGCCCCAGGAGGAACTACATTATATCACTGCATAAGGGGTCAGAGATGAGAGCGCTTTTGGCAAGGGACTTTCACTTTGTAGATGAAACATCCTGATTAAAAATGATGCTTCCTGCGTAACACTGCTGTTCTCAGCTCACAGTTTCCAAACCCGCAAAGGCCGCTTTCTAAAGATGGGTAAAACGATCCCTCTATGGTTTATGTAATATATTTGCTGTGTAGTTTTAGGGTTTTCAGGATGAAAGTTACTGGAGTACAGTCAGCCTTTAGGACAGATCATTTAGCACCCAAAAGTAGTTGGCACTGAGGAGGAATAAAAAGCTGGAGATACCCCATGGCTGCTCTAAAGTGGGTGCGTGGTATTTACACTCTCTATTAACTTAGCTCCCAAACACCATTTATAGCATTAATGCATTTGTCCTCACAAATCCCTCGGAGGCAAGAATTTTAGAAGGCAAACAAACAACCCAAGAATTCAGAGCAAACCAGCTGAGAAGGTGACTGAGAGATGCCCGAGTGCCCTCACTCTCCCCACCTCATTTGGGAGATACATCAAAGAGCACAGGCAGGTCTCCAAACCTTTCAGACCACCTTATTTTTAGGACTCAAAAGCTGAATCGCTTCCTTTTGACCCTCAAACATCCCTTAATCAGCCTGGAACTCCCAGCCAAAGACCCCGAGGGCCGCTGTGGCGGAGCAGGGAAGGAAATGCCCGTCTCCCGTGCGGGAGGCCCCTCACCACTTCCTCCCACAGCATCCTGCGGGATGCCCCGCCAGCCTCGCCACTCTCCCTGGATGGCGTCACACTGGTGGAAACCCCACGACATGGGCAGGCAGAACCAACCCCGAGGTATCCCCAAACATCCCTGTTTGCCCAAGAACAAGAAATTTGAGGCCAGTTTTCTGCGAGCCTTGAGCCCCAGAGTAGACGTGAAATGTAGACTCTATTTTCACAAGTGTTCAGCACGCAATCTGTGGAGCTCTTCTGAAAATCTGGACCTTATTTAGACGAGTAAATGAGAGCCAAGCTCTTTTTAAAAAAGAGGGTTTAATAGAAATGTCTGCCGCCTCCTATTCTTAGGCCCCTAAGTAAGTGGTGCTGGCTGTGGTGGGAGCTGCTGGTGCATGACTGGTGACTGGCTTTGTCATCCCAGGAGTTCTCCTGGATTGCTAAAACGTTCATGAAAAAACCCAACAAAAATGTGCTTGAACAGAGCAGACGGGGGGAAGAAAATCAGCTTCACGCTACAGCAAATGCTGAGGGAAAATGTTTGCACAGGTCTAATGTGAACTGGTTAAAAGTCAAACCCAAGTACTGCTCTCCTGGCAGCTGAACACGTATTACAAAATCCCATTGCCTCAGTTCACTTCAGAATTGTCTCAGCTACTCATTCCTGTATCAGTGGGAAATTTGGAAGTGACTTTGGATTTGCAGTTTCCTTTTGATAAATGTATTAAAAATACCAATATAACAGCTTTTTATATCATAATAAAAATACATGGAGTATTAAATCCTGCCTAACTCTTGCTGACTTGGAAGCAAGTTTGCATGCTTTCCTCACATCCAGATTCGATTACACTAACTCTTAATGCACAGCTTTGCCAGAAATGTTTTTATTAGAAGAAATTGCACTTGGTCCAGAATGTGGCAGCAGGAATGATCTCTGGCATGCATGGTAACAGGCTTTTTTCACCAATCTGAGATCTCTACATGGGTTTCTAATTTCACTCGGAATTGAGTTGAAAAATTGACTTTTGGATCAGCAAGAGATTGGACATGATTATAGGTAATGCTGGACTTTGGAAGTCTTGGACAAAAAACTTTTGGCCAATAGACTTTTTGCATTATATTCCTCAGCACTCTGCCAGAGTGTACTGACATTCACTCTGGACTTGCCTCCTCTAGTTACTATTGTGTATTTTAGTCCTTAAAACATCTCTTTTAAACCCTTTCTTTCCCAAAATAATTTAGTTGCATCTGGAATTGTGCTATCTATCCTTAACAGCTTTTAGAAATACTGGTAACTTTGTGAAGGGCTTTGAAGTAGCAGCTGTGAAAGATATTGCAGAGATGAAAAGAGATTGAATGATTGTTGACTGTCTTGCTTTTTTTAAAATTTTATTAGCCCACTTTGTACTTAATTTAGTCAATCAACCAGACATCTTTCCACAGGGGTTGTTGTCCAAACACCTTTGGCATTATCCACAGACAATACAAACTGACCCGATGATGGTTTTGAACAATGAATGATGATTATTGCACTCATCTTTCCATCAGAGGTATCATTTTAAATAAAAGTACTAGAATCACTCCCACTGCATTGCTGGAAGTGAGTGAAAGCCAAGGGAATGTATCTCCGTGCATTTGGCAGAGTGATTCTCCAAATCTCCCTTGGCCAGCAGTCTACTACCACTAAAATGAGGCAGTTGCAATGCAAGACTGGAATTAACACAGAGAGGACTGAGATCCATCTAAATCTGACTAAATTCTGCACGGTTGTAGACTCTGAGGAGGCTGCAAGAAACTGCAAGAATCGCGTTGGGAGTTCAGATTAAAATGAAGGACAGATTGAGGTTTCTGAAACCAGACAAGGAAGCCTAGGTCTCAATCTTGCTGGATTCCTGAGGTGGGCAGAAGACACTTTAATTACATGATCAATACAGTTTCAAAGTAAGCACGGAAGCCACAGTGACTCTGAGGGCACAAACATTATTTGAAGGGTAAAGTGAAATCCCATTGAAGGAAAATGAGAGATCTCTGCCTCACAGAAACCAATCAATGCCTTCTCAGTCTCCTGTGTGTTAAGTTTAGAAACATTCGAAGACATCTGAAATGGAAGTGCAAAGACAATTCTGCCAAAGCTCAGCAGTTTCCCAGATCCCTGAGAGACTGTGCAGTGGAACAGTCGATCAACAGCAACGAGTTCATCTTCCTGAGGAAATGCAGGTGCCTGAAACATGGCACTGCTTGTTGAAAAATCATGGGACTCCTCTCATGCAGAACAAGGCCTGAGAGTAGCTTGTCCCCTTCTGCACAGGCTGTTGCTTCCTTGGACAAATTAATGAAGATTTCCTTTTTCACTGAGAAAACTCTAGAGCCAGTATCCCAAGGGAAAAATTAGACTGAGATGCAGCAGCAGTAAATTCATAACCTATCCTGTCTCTACCAATTAAGCTGATATTCCATAATTACAACATCTACAGCAGAGAAGATAAAGGAAGAATATCAAAGATTCCTGTTGATATTTATTTGTTTTTAGAGAAAATCTTGATTTCTTGAAACAAACACTGTAGTGATAAGTTTCAGCTACGCTATTGTTTTAAAAGAAGATCAAGATGGAATTCATAAATCTCTTCCAGAATGCCCTCTAAAATGATTAAGGTACCCACCTAGATTTGACACAAGGCCTAGATAAAGAAGACTCTGAATTTGAGTCATCTCAATCCAAGCCACTGGACAGTGATGGTTTTGGATGGATGTAATTGGATCCTTCCATCTCCCCCAACCTGAAAAATGTTGAAAGATTTAAATCTGAGAAAAAATGAAAACAAACATTAGAAAGTCAAAAAATGTTTTCTGTTGAACTGAGTTCTCTTTTTCAGGCCAACTGTAACAAAAACATTGTAGAAGTACATGAGCAAAGCCCAGACTTTCCAGGCTGGAACACAGCACTGGTCCATCAAATCCAGGCCATCAGAGTCTGGTCCCTCCTGCAACATCTGCATCATTTCCTCACCTGCAGAAATGGATCCTTCTCCAAACAACCACCACTGTGATTTTCAGCTGCTGAGTGATGCCATCACAGTGTAATGAAGAGCAGAGGTGTCAGAAGGAATGACTGCAAAGTGAATTCCAGCTCAAGAACAAGAGAAATTTAGTTGATAAGGTTAAAAAAAAAAAGACAAGCTGGTAAAGAAGGGTTTTTTCCAATATGCAAAACCCTCTGACTTTTCATTCCCTCTTCCAATCTTTTTTGGCTTTTGCCTACTTGAGAAATAAAGTCCTTGTGGCAGGGGCAGTATCAGACCATACATCTGGAGCAAACAGCTCCATCCAACTCCACACTCCGAGTCAGTCCCAAAAAGTCTTTATACACCCAAACAGAAATACACTCAGCCTTGGTCATGCCCCATGAAGTTCTGCTGAGCTTTGAACAGAGACCATGGAACTTCCACTAAAATCCAATAGGATCCAGGTGCCAACATCTTAAGGCTCCTCAAAATACTCCCTCTAGTATAAAAATGTCAATGTACTTTTCCCTTCATAGCTAATTTCTCTTACCCAAAACGAGTCCAGAGTTAAATTTTATGGACTACAGGTTTAAGGGCAAACACACCAAGAGAATGATAAAACATGTCCCTCCCAAGGTGTCCCTAATTCCCTGCGATTACGGAATGAGGGCACTGCAGGTTTTTATTGCTGATGCACTCCAAGAGCAAGAAATTTTCCCTGTACTTATTGAGAATGATAAAGATGCAAGAGTGATTATTAACGTGCATCTCATGCATTTGCAATTATGCAAATGCACATGCAAATGAAACACAACCTTTGGGCTCCTGTCATGTTGCCAATGCTTCCCTCTGTGGCGCAAATTTTGGATACACTCCTTGCTTTAATATCAGGTCTTACACTCAGGGCTCAGATGCCATAGGATTCTGAGCATCTCCAAGGCAGCCCTTAATGGCACGGGGCTCCCTGTGACTTCACCAGTTGCTCAAGGCTCTGCATACCATCCCCAAGTCTCAAAACTTCTCTTGGGCAGGTTAGGAGGACACAGAACGCCCCACTCACGGGGGATCCATGAGGTGAATCACTGCTCTGTGAAAAAAGCAGCGAGCAGTGCCCCAGTTTGCTGACTCTGACATCACTCAGATTAGTTAATGCTGTGGCTCCCAGTGAAGCTGGAGCGTATGCCCACCTTTCTGTTTAATTAAAGCACAAAATGTAATTGGTAATTTATTTGGGGGCTCTCCTGGGATGCCGAAGAGCAGAGCTGCTGAGGAAGCCAAGGCTTTGCCGTGCCGAGGTGAAGCTCATCAGAATGCACCTCACAGAGAGCTGCCCTGGCTGTGCAGGAACAGCTCTGCTGCTTCCCCCAGCCCAGGAACTGCTGAAGCAGGATTGACCCACCTCCTAAAGGAATAAACGTGTTGGGTTTATCCCTCTCCAGCCACACACATGAGAAATTTTGATAAATGAAAGTGTGGTTGTAAACTTCCTACAAGAACTGCTGACTGTACATCAAAGTTATTGTACTTCCATCAGCCCGGGGTGGGGGGAGCTGTTGTTGGGACAGACCACGATCCTCTACATCCAAAAGCCAGGAGGGGCTGGAAGCGTGTCCCAGGCAGGTTTCTCTGAGGGTGAGGGGCTGATTAAGTGACTTGGGCTGAGCCTGAAGTGGCACAATGCCTCTCTCCCATTCTTCAACCGAAAGCACAGGTGGACTCCACACACAAATCTCGAGCCACTGTTTATTCCAAAAGTTGAGAAAGCACAAGAAAGCAGAAGCAAAAGGCTTCTTGTTACACCAAAGCAAGAACTCCTCTGACTTTTAGTCTCTGCTCTGGCTCAGTGACGTTACTCCTGAACAGGGGCAGATGGAGATTGGTCCTTTGACTCGAGGAACAGTAAAAACAAAGTGAGGAACAAGGAGTGAGCAGGCACATGATGTGCTGGGATTTTTCCCTGCAATGCAGTCAGTGCCGTGCCTTCCCTCTCTTCAAGAGGTGTTGAAATCCAACCTGATTTGATTCCCATCAAGAAGTGCTAAATAGAACTCCCAGATCACAAATGTGCACAGAGAAAAGCAGTGCCTGTGAGTACTTGCAAGGTGACAACTGCTAAGGCAGTCTCTGTACAAGTCTCCTACACATCCAGTGCCTAAGGATCATCCCCCAGAAGGGAAATGTTCTTAAGGGGCAAAGCAAATCAATAATCAAAACAGGGGTTACATACAAAAAGGCCTAAAGAAATTAACTCAGAAAACACTTGGCAGAATATTTTAAAACTTTCTTTGGTGGCTCTGGGACTGCAAGTGTGGGTGGAGGTGGAGAAAAAGCCCTAAAGAAATCCTTTCCCAGCCAGTTATCTGCAAGGCAATGTCCATGCACAAAGTTTTCTACTGTGCTCAGGACAGCAAGGGACCTTGAGTCCTCAGCCAGGCCCAGGAAGGATTGTGCAAGAGTCCTCTGGACTGTGCTCACTTTGTCCCTCTCATCACAGCACTGGTGGACCAGTGCCTGACTTCTTTAGGGTCAGAAATATGCTAAAAGTTTCTTTTTAAAGTGACCTGGATCTGGGAAGAGCTCCATTTTCATAATATGCCCCACAATTATGCCTGGTTCCTCATTCCTGCATATCTGGAAATCTTCCCTTGCTTCTTTAAAGCCTGTAATGCCATTGCCTTCCCTCACAGTGCTGGGGTGACTAAGAGGGCTTCCACACTCCCCCCATCCCACCAGCTCAGGTAAAAACAGACCAATAAAATCAGTGACAAACTGAAGAAGATAATCCACGTCCTTTTCATAACTTTCCCAATCATTCCCCTTTTAATGCTGTTAACAGCGAGGGCTGTTGAACCACAGCTCCTTTCTCTTGCCCTCCCCTGGGACTGCCATGGTGCTTGTTGCTCCTGCAGCAGTACCACCACCAGTGACTGCCCCATCATCCATCAGCAATGCACAAACACATGGGGGAAGGAGGAAAAAATGCAGAAAAGTAAGCCAGGAGCCAAGAAACCCTTCTCACACAAAGACCAGGCACGCTGCTGCCGACTGCACTTAGGATGGTGTCTTCCTCAGCTATGCAAAACAGCTGAAAGGAGAACACCACGCACCGGCCAAAATTCTTCATGTAGCAGGATGTCATCAGTAAGGCCAGAGACATCAGAAATGTGCCAGATGACACCAGAATTTGACCTCTGAAGCACTGGCACGCACCCGTCAAGAAAGTCCCTTGGATCAACGCAGCTCAGTGTGTGCTGAGAAAGTTGTCATAGGTTGAAATTCAGAAGAAAACGGCTCCGTCTGCTGATATCCTTTGTTGAGTCTACACTTCACAAAATATGCAGTGGCACCATTCAAAGCACGAGCAGAATAATCCATCATCAGCATATGCTCAAGTAAAGGAGATGATTTTGCCCCCACAAACCCAGGTGCAGCAGTGGCACACGCTCGCTTAAAACTGTCAGAAATGTATTGCCTGCTATAAATCAGGGCTTGAAATTCTAGATAGAAAAATATCTTACTCTTACACTGAGCATCTAAGAACCTCTGTCTACTAAAACTCCTGTTTTGCCTGTGTCCCTTAAAAATATATCAAGATCAGGAGAGAAAAACCAGGGCACAAACCAAGATTTTTGAAGCTATTACAGGTCTAATTTCAAGAACTTACAACTCATTGTTTGCATTTCAAAAGATCTCAGAAACAACCAGAAATCTTTTTTTTTTTGGTCCCGTGCAACCAACGCCATTAGTCAACCATTTTTCTTGTCCCAGCAAATGGTAGAGAGTGCTGAAACCATGAAAATACACAGATGGTTTCAGAACCTAGGGTTGGGAAATGCCAAACTGCTTTTCATCAAAGCAGTTGAACTTTTATAATTTCCCCCTTATAAAAGAAAGAAAGTATCAGAAATCAGAACTTTAAGCTGAAACCCGCCATCTTCCTTCCCTTTCAGAAGTGTTTGATCCGGTCCAAATGGGCCGGGAAAAATCGGCTCAGCTCCCACCACCTCCTGATGAGACACGACCTCACGTTCACAAAGAGCCTCAAACATGCAACGCCACACGGACTTTGCTGGAAAAAAAATAAAACTTCGGGAGCCAGAACAATGCCAACTTCAGCCTTGCAGCTCTTTCACGTTCACTTTCAAAAAGGAAAAGTAACAAGCCTGGGAAGCTGCATTACCGCAGGCACGGGTCCCTCAATATGCATGTGAACTCAAGTAACCTCCTATTCATCCAGGCCCTAAAATAGGAAGGCACAGTTCTGGACAAGCATATTGATCTGGATTCCTGTAACTATCCCTTTGAAACACAAATAAACTATTGTTAAAAAACCCCAACAGATCTCAGTGTGTGCTCTGGTTCCTTTGCAATGTGTACTATCTGACTACAATCCATCTTGGCAGTGGAGCAGCTACGCAGACGTTCTTCTGAGCCAGCTCTAATGTAAAGGGATGCCAAGTATGTCTTCCTTTTGTATTTACAGTAATAGTCTCAGCTTTCCCCACCGCTGGGAGTGCTGTTGGGGATCAGCTGGCAAAAGTACACTGATCTAAAAGGACCACTGTAATTCCACTTGAAGCTGAGCTGTTTTGCAGGGGTTGTCGGCAAAGACCTTCTCCCACATTAATCTACAACAAGTAACGTCGTGGTGCTGTCACTGGCATGGAGCTGACAGCAAATCCTATTCCTGCCTCCTCCCAAACTGGACTATCTGTTGACAGACCCCTGGCCTCAGTCTGGCTCTCTTACACTGGTCTATATTTGGAGTGAGGCTCTCTGGCATGTCTGAGCTGTGCTGTCTGCTCTGGAAATGGAAAAGCAAGGGTGATCTATCACAGGAGTGGGTGCTTCAGAGAGGCAGGTACACAAATGTTGGAATCAAACAGTGCTAGAAAGCAGCTGGGGTGTTCTGGCCTCCAGGAACCATCAAGGAGTGGGGAGGGATGTGGGATATGCGCCCCATCGCTGAGAAACCTGCAAAGAGGGCTGGTTTGTGGTAGGGAAATTCACCAACTTTAGGGCTGCTTCACACTGCAAAGCCCAGAGCAGGTCTGCAGCTGCCCTGACAACACAGCTGGCAGGTCACCTCACACAGCCAGTGCTGCCAGTGACAGCAGCACTGACAGACAGACAGACAGGCCACCGACCTGTACAAGGACTTACAATATCTGGGTATAGTAGAAAGGTTTGCTGCTGATCACAGAATCCCAGGATGGGTCAGTCTGGAAGGGACCCTGATGGGTCATCTGGCCCCAACACCCTGCTCAGGCAGGGTCATCCCAGAGCACATGGTACAGGATTGAGCCCAGACTGTTCTGGAATATCTCCAGAGAGGGAGACTCCACACCCTGTCTGGGCAGCCTGTCCAGGGCTCGGGCACTGCCCAGGGGAGAAGTTCTGCCTCATGTTCAGGTGGATCTTCCTGAGTACAATTTCCTGCCTGTTCCTCTTGTCCTACTGCTGGGCCCCACAGAGCAGAGCCTGGTCCCTGTTCTAAGCCCTCCCTGCAGACACTGGCAGACACTGATGAGGTCCCCTCTCAGTCATCTCTTCTTGGTCATCTCCTTTAAGACCTTAACAACGCTAAAAACAAGAGCTGGAGACCAGTTTTCCTTGAACTATGGATGGCCCCACAGGTGTCAGCACTGCCCCAAGCACAGCACCTGAGGGGCTGCAGGTGACAGACTGTGGGCTTACCTGCAGGAGAACGAGCTGCTGGTGAGGGCTCAGATTTGGCAGATTCAGGAACAGGATTAGGATTATCATTTTTCACACAACATAGATGAGCAAATCTGCTCCAGATTTTTGGGGACTTGCTGCGACTCTCTTGCACATCTCTGTCACATCTGCCCAGCTGAGCATTGCATTCTCTCTTAATAAAACAGATGGAAGATTCCTCTGCAAAGGAGCCTGAAGGAGGGAGAATTTATTTTATCTTTCCAGGATATATTCCTGGATGTCGAAGCCCTACCCCAGGCACTGTTGAACACAAAGCAATCACTCAAGTCTGTGGAATTGCAAGGAGTAATTTCTCACTGCTAACAGCAAACTCAGGTTAGAGAAGTTTGGAGTACAGGAAATCTGAAATCATCATGGAATCACAGAATGGTTTGGGTTGGAAGGGACCTTAAAGGTCATCTGTGTCCACCCCCTGCCATGGGCAGGGACACCTTCCACTGTCCCAGGCTGCTCCAAGCCCCGTTCAGCCTGGCCTTGGACACTTCCAGGGATCCAGGTGCAGCCACGGCTTCTCTGGAAAATCTGTGCCAGGGTCTCGGCTCCCTCACAGGGAAGAATTTCTTCCTAATACCCAATCTAAACCTGCCCTCTGTCAATTTGAAGCCATTCCTCCTTGTCCCATCACTCCATGTCCTTGTTAAACATCCTTGTCAGGCTCTCCTGTAGCCCTTTCAAGTACTGAAAAGTGCTCCAAGGTACAAGAAACCAGCCTGTAACCTCTCCCTTAAAACAGGGCACAACCTCTATAAGGCTTCCCTGTCTTCTCAGAATAATGAACAGCTTTTGCCACAAAGCTAAAACTCCCACCAGGATTTCAGAAGGACTTTGTTTGTTTTTTTAAGGTGATAATTCATGTAAATAAACCACCCCTCATGACCATTTAACATTTAACTTAATATACCATTATCCTAATTTATATTTTGTTAAGCCTTAGGGGATTTAGCTGAGAGCACAGCTCCATTGCAGCAAGTGCTATAAAGACACGGTAGAAAGCAGTCCTTGCTTCAATGAATTTACAGTCTGAATAGACAAAAGGCAGGAGAAAAGCAAAATTATTCTCCAGGCCCCACCAAAACAGCCAATAAACTTACCCCCACTTCCTGCTGACTTGTGCTCCAGAACGTCAGCTTTCATTAAAAAAAGCAACAACAACAAAAGCCATTTCTGGCTCCCGTGGTTGTAAAAAGACTCATGAAGACACATTAAATCAGTGCAATCTCATTCACCCAAATATGCAGATGACTTCAGAGAGAGACACAGCCATTCATCTCTGACAGTGAGCAAATAATTACACATTTCTGCAGCCCCAGAATTCTCCACTGCAATCCAGCAACTCTTAGTCCGTATCTCCCTGTCTTACTTCATCCAACTTGAAGTGGAGACCCATTATCCAGTTTTCCCACCCCAAATCCACAGGAATATGCATATTTCCATCCCTACTGCAGGCAGGCAGTGACTAGAAGCTGTCTGTCACAGCTGGTGTCCTTAGTTCTGTAGCAGAAGCACAGCACAGTCAGAAGAGGAGTCTGAAGTGAACTGGAACCAGGGCCCTGGGTAATAGGCCAGTGGGAGTGTGCAGAGAGGGAAAAAAGCCCCAAGGAAATCCTCCACCTTCCACAGCAGTATCTCCTCCTGAGAGCACGTGCCCATGAAACATCCAGTCTTGGGGACAAAGGGAATTACATGGAAAATAAACAAAGCAACCATTACCATGTTCATAGAATCCCAGAATGGTTTGGGTTGGAAGGGACCTCAAAGATCACCTGGTTCCAACCCCTGCCGTGGGCTGGACACCTCCCACTACACCAGGTTGCTCTGGGCAAGCCGTGCCAGGGTCTCACCACTCCTATTTCTTCCCAATATCCCATCTAACCCTGTCCTCCTCCAGCTGAAGGCCATTCCCCCTTGTCCTGTCACTCCATGCCCTTGTGAACGGGACACTTGTTTAGGTTTGTACCACAAAACACGGGAAGCACCTCTGAGCATCCCCATGTGCACACAGAGTTTGTGTGACTTCAAAGCCAGCGCTGGTGCCAAAACTCGATTTTCCTGAGTGAAACCAGTAGCGTCCCACTGCCTCATCCTTCTTTCCCAACAGCACGTGTTGTGCATTAACAAACCTTCCTACCCACGTAAGTACTGAGAGCACAGACAGGTCTTCAAACAAAACCAAACCCCAGCCCTGTCTTCTGATCTTGAAAGGATGTGGCCAGTCAAGGTGGTGTTGGGAACACTGCACATTTGGGAGCAGACCGGTGCTTCCCCCACCTGCTGGCATGCTCCAGGCAGATCCAGCTCCGAGAACTTCACCTCCCCTGCCAGCAGGAAATAAATCTTGTGGTTTTAGAGTTGGAGAGTGAATCCATATTCAGTTAGGAATTTATGGTGACTTTATGGATCCCACAAATGCTTCACTACCACCATTTTCTGGAAACTGTACAATTCCTGCAGTTCATTCACTGTGTTCAATTGCCTTTTTTTTTCAGGGAAGCACTTCTAATTGCTTTTTTACAGATACGGGTTTCTGTAAAGAATAGAATATGCTCATATTGTATAAAATGTTACCATTGCCTTTTCAACTAGATATGGCTTTTACAGCCAGTTTTAATTTCCCCAGAGTATTCATACCCAAGGGTCAAATCTGGCCCTCTTGGACTCAATGGATGCACACCAAAGTGTCTTTGACACAATAATCATGTTGCTACAATTCAAGAAAAATTTCCCCATACAATTCCTACCATCTCACAAGTGTCCTTTCCTCTCAGCTGCAATGAAACGTAGCACTAAGCACAAATACCTGTGCAGTCTGCTCTGATTTACAGCCATGCAAACACTGTTACCAGCCCCTGCGTCCCCATGGCTGTTTGTTTGTTGTTGGGTGGGTATTTTTTGGCTTTAATATTGCATCAGATTGTTTCACTCTTTCCCTGGGAAGCATTTGTACACGTTTCTGCACCACAAACACTGCAAAGCCAGTATCAATTTTCTTCCTCTATATTAGCCCCTCCGGTACCTTTACATTAACCCAGAATGAATCGCTGGCCTCCCAGTCATTCCTTGCTACATCCAGCATTTGAGAAATGGTGTAACTCACATTTTGGAGCAGGCCTGGTTCCTGCAGACGGGTGTGATGGCTCACGCTTCCTCTGAGCACTCAGCCCCTCCACACAGCCCCTGGCAGCTCCTTCTCTTCTTATCCCAGCTCTGCATCCGGTGTGCTGCCAAAAAATCTCCACTGCAGCCAGTGCCAGGCACACAAGGAATGGCGAGGTGACCCCAGTCCTCCCAGCAGCATTTTGTGTTTCCACCAAGTAGGGGCAGCTCGGAGTGTCAGCTTTCAGTGCCAGCCTGGTGTCCTTTTTCTATCCAAATTGCTCATCTTTTTCATCAGCCGGCTCTGTCGCCCTGTACAGAGAGAGACACGCGCACCCTGAGATGGGGACAAAACCAGACAAAAGGCACAGCACAGAGCTGAGCCGAAGTTTAACAAGCTGTCCATCCATGGCAAACTCTGGGCAAGCTCATAATGAAAAAGAGCCCTTAAATGCCTGTATTAGACCAGTGAAAGGTGAGTTTTGTTTAGACTGTAGCACACTCAATGCTCAACGCCTCCTTCCCAGTGGTGGAAGAAACATGGGAATCCAAAGGATTTATCAGTGACCTGAGGATTCAAGTTCTGCCTGGCCAGCAGGAAAGAAAAACCCAGCAGTGCCTGCTCTTCTCACCAGGGACCCAGAGCAGACAAAACCCCTTGACAGTAAAGACTGAATATTTGTTGTCTTCCTCTTCATCACCAGCAGGTAACTGCAGGAAGACCCATGTCATACTTGTTAAATTCAGCATCTCCTCTTGGCCCTGGAAATGTCACCCTCAAATCCCAACAAATACTGTCTCAGGTGACTTTTTCCCTCACTGTGGGAATAGTAGCAGCAACACAGAGACACTAAACAACCCACAAAGCTGGAGGGTGTCTAATAGGTGTGTGCCCTTGCATACCAGAACACAACTGAAAGGAAATTCAGTCACTATTTCAGGAGCAATGAAAACAGCAAAAAGGAACAAATTCATTTAAACAAAATAACAGGGCCTAGGAGAGAAAATACAATTTTTTCCATCTTCCTGGGCACAAGTCTCTTTATTTCATTGGCCTTACTCACTCCACTCTCAGAAATGTTGTTATCCCCACTTAACTCGTGAGAAAGTGGGGCGTAATACAAGTAAGTTGTTTTTGAAGGGCCACGCAAGGTTTGTATGGCAGGGCAAGAATAAAATATTTATGGTGCTAAACGCCCAGGAGTTTTTTCCTTCAGGCACTGGCGGGCTGAGGTATTGACTTCTACAGCAAATCAGCCCTGACAACTCCAGTAAATCTGTCTCACGACAAGAGTATTAGGATCAGCCCACTACAAAACATGGCATAAATCTGTCCCTTACAGTCTGAGGAGAAGGTGTGGATTTGGGTATTAAAACCATTGTAATCTCCCATTAGAGACCCCCAAACCTCATGAAACACATCTGTTCCTCTCAGGGCCTGACTTTCAGATCGCTGAGGTCCACACAAAACTTAATTTGAGTTAATACGTTTGGAAAATACAAGACTGAGATTCAAGAAACGCAGTTTTGGTCCACAATTTTGGCATGAATCTTGTGTTGCTTTTGGCCAAGCGAGCCCCCTCGCCTGCCAGGTTGGAATAGCTGCTGTCTTGTCTCCTTAGCTCCCAAGTTCTTCATGGAGAGGGTCATCCCTACAGGAATACACAGGCACTGGAGCTCAAGCCCCGAACGGGAGGATCCGGGAGTCAGGTCACTTAAAATACAGCTTGAAATGACATCAGACACATTCTGATATCCCACAGAATTCCAGTGTTAGCTAAGGTTTGGATCAGGGCGCTTTTTTTGGTGAAAATTCTGGCTGGAGTCTCACGGAAAATGCCTGAGGGCTCCCCACGATGAGGAGTCAGCGTGAAGTGAAAAAAAAACCCCATGGCTGAGCCCACGCTGGTGGCACAGCCCCTCCAGAGGCACCGAGTGGTGCCTCCCTGAGCCCTCTCACCCGCACAGCACACCCAGAGCCACGGGCAGCACCTTTCCAGGGGCTCCCAGGGAACAACCCAGCACATTCCAGATAAACGTGGCGCTAGGAATGTAAACTGCACTACAGAGCCCCTGTGAGCACTCCCCTGGAAACACCCTGCACACATTCGTCAGCCCAACACAAATCCATTTCAATGGATTTCTTGTGGCCTTTTATTTATGAGGGGAAAGTCTCCCCCAGTCTCTGGGCTGATGAGAGCCCGTGCTTTCCCTTCTAATCTGGACTGCCTATTATTAGCAACCCCATTTATAGAATACCCCTTTGCCTTATATATCTCAAGTACCCCAGTTTTCCACTCTGCATGGGCACGTGGCAGGGGAAGACACAGAGCACTCAATTAGTGGCATTTCAATGTGCCTTTTGCAGCACACTCCTACACTTGGGATAATCTAATTACACAGGGCAGAAACCTCACACAAACATATATTTTCCTTAGACCCTGTTGCCACCAGCTACTTTTACTCCTCATTGAAACAGAGTCCCCCTCTTTTTTTTTTTATTTCCTCCTCTTTTTTTTTTTCCACATCGTTAAAAATTTATTATTTAGACTGATGATGACATCATCTGGAAAGGGACCCAGGCTGTGGTCATCAGGGCCTTTTTCTGCATTACAGAGAAGCAGTTTCTCCTCTCTCCCTTGCAGATCATTAATTTTTAAAATAGAGCTTTGCTTTAAATATATACAGCTCATTTTGCTTTCAGCTGATGAGTCAGAGGAGCTGTCTCTCAACCAGGTCAGGTGCCCCCTGTGCCAAAGCAGCACACACAGACCCCAGGGAAGCTCTGGCTTCAGGGCCCTGCAAGGAACAGGAGGGAATTTCTGTGTAAATAAACAAATAACTGTATTTACAGGCTGCCCAGCTTTGCTCTGCCATTCATCCTGAAATGGCTGGGAGAATGCAGACCTGGCCCTGCAGGTGCTCCTCAGGGATGGGATCTCATCAGCTTTGCCTGCAGATATTTTGTTTAAGGGGAGGCTCTGAAATACGGCTCTTCCACAAGGAGTGAGGGCAGGTTTCAGCCCAGCATGGGTGAATTTCACCACACCACACTGAGTTTTTGTGGGGACTCTTCCCTGAATCCTGACACTGCCCTTTTCAGCACTGTGGTTTCCTCTCCCCTGCGGGCACCAAGCGAGGTCTCTGCATTATCTGGAGGATTACACCAGGGGCTGACAAAGCCATTGTTAATTGTGGGATGCCCTGCTGGCATCCTGAGCCCCCTCCCCTCCAAGCAGACGGAGCAGGCAGATGTGCATGGGAGCACCTCTGCTCCAGGCTGGCTGGAGCAGAACCAGCCCCTGAGCACAGCACAACCTCCAGGAGATGGTGGCATAATCTGACACGGGCAGCTCACAGAGGGATCCAGGATGGAGCAGACGCAGCCTGGAAATGGAGAAGCTGCAGAGGGAGGTTGGACTTGATCTTGGAGGTCGTTTTCAGCCTAAATGATTCTGGGATTCTGTGAGCTGTATGTCTGTAGTGTCCTCGTTTGCAGGGAAACACCTCTGTCCCTGCAGAGCCCATCATTCAGATCTTGGCTTGATGGAAGCAGGAGCTCTGGGTAGCACAACTGCATTCATCCACCTAAACTTTAATTCAGCCCTAAATCTACAGGTACTGGTTGCTCCTTGTATTACCTGGGGGGAATCCACATTTTCTCTCAACTGCAGCCATTTCTTCACCACTTACACACACAAATCCCTGCAAGCATTTCTCTATTTAAGGCAGTATTTTTCTGCTCCTTCAGAAAAAACAGATTTTATCATCCCCATACACATCCAGGGATTCACAGAAGCACATGGAATCAGGATGGATGTGCAGCCACCTTGGAAACAATTCAACATGGCACAGCAATTGAGGAGGAAGGCACAAGGCATATCTTATCTGAATGAGGATTCAGGACACACTTGGAGACTTGGGTGTAAACACCACTTACATTTAGGTACCTACCTTAGCCTCCATTGTGAGAGTCTTGTATACTTAGTGATCAGAAAAAAAAACAAACTTCCAGGAGGGAAGTAAGAAAAGAAGCCTAATTTAGATGCACTCTCCCTTCATTGACTCAATGGAGAAAGAAAGTGATGGAGAGAACCTCCTAAATAAGGGGTTATAAATAGCTGCCATCAACACATAGGAGAGACTCGCTTGAATCTGTGTCTGACCAGGGCAAGGTTTGCTCATCCAGCACAGCAAAAGCTGCCACGAGTTCTTTAATGACTGCAAGTGGCCTCAGCTTTGGTTTTAGGTTTACTCCAAGCACAACACCAGTCCTCAAACTGTGCTGGGGCACGGGTTCAGGACAGGTCCATGAAGAACAGTGCTCCCCATTCAATCGTGTCCAGCTATTACCTTCTTTAACGCCTTGTTTTTCACTGAATTTTCCACATCCCAGAACAGGCCCATCCCTTAACTTGTGAGCACCCAGAAGCTTCTGAAACCCTGGGATGGAATGCATGGGTTCAGGTTTAAGGGAAAGGATTTGATAGTCCTTTATTATGTTATTGTTTTATTTTCCATAACTTTCCAGTAGACAGGGAAGGCTGTCAGAGCACGTACATAGAAACCAGTGTCACACTTCTCTTCTGAGAAGCAAATGAAAAGGTCAGAAGTATGAACTGGCTGTTACATGGACGTGTGTTGTAATATTTTCTTGGCCTCAGTGAACCAGTAACACAGTTCAACAAACTCTGTCAGGACAATCCACAATGCCTTGCTCGCTCTCCAAATCCTGCTTTCCCCTCCAGCATCTCCACCTGCTTGCAGGTCCTCAGCTCCCTCCCCACCCTCTGAGCTTCCCAGGGATGAGCTACAGAGCACGCAATAACCCTTCCTTTTGGGCTGAAACGAAACGAAACAGATGGGAGATGGAGATGAAACAAAGAACAAAAGGAGACAGCGCAATCAAATGCGTTTCACTGCACTTAAAAACTGCAAGAAGCATTCTCCAAACACAATTTCTCCAGGGAATGGCAGGAGCATAGAAGGGAGGGTAAAACACCATATGCAAAGGAGCAGCCTATATCAGGGTGCAGGTGGGCTCTATACTACAGACATTTTTAAGGAAAAAAAACCCCTCTAATTCAAATCTTAGCAGTGCACCCCTTTCAAAACCCAGCATTTTATCTACACCTCCTGGCTCTGATTCTCCTATTTACTCCTCAGACTCTGAGTCCCTCTTTCCTAGATGTCCTGCTCCCCTCCACAGAGGACCTCTGCCACCTCTACCACCAGCCCTGTGCCCTTGCCCAGGGCCTGCTGTTCAAACCCTCTCAGCCCCACTGTGCGGGAACCCTCCCATTATCTGCCACGAGCCTGTGAATTGGGTCCTAATTGTGCTGCTGGACCAGAGAGGAAGGTTTTATATGCAGCAAAAAGAAGTTAAAATGAATTAGATTATGGTCATATTAATTCAGGGCACCCACCCAATCCTTTCATTAGCTTGATTCTCCTGCTGCTGTAGCAATCTATAAATGTTACAAGCTTTAAATGCTCTATGTACTTTAAGCTTTATAGGAGACTACTACTATTAACAGTTCCACAAGTTGGGAGGAAAGGGAGATGCTATTCAGGGTTATATACGAGCCTGTCAAGGCCATGAATGTACAATCTTATGCTAAATGTTCCCAGAACTTGGGATGAGGCTTCCAGATACTTCATCTCAAACAGCTCCCAAGGTGACATCTAAGGCAACGTTTCCAAGACTGCTCAGGTCCCACCAGCAGTGTGTGACACTTCCAACCTCTTTGGCCATTCCTTGCCTGGAATGAAGATGTCACATGAGTGTGACCACGTCCCAAACACCGAGTGATTCAGGGGAACTCTTCCCCCTGCAGCCCAGACAACCACAAGCGTGTGGTTTTCAGCAGAGTTCCTTGAACTTCTGAACTCTACTTTTTTTTCTCTTAGGGGGGCAATTAAGTGGACTTAGTCACACAGAGCTTCAGGCAGGGGTCTTTGAAGAGAGGAGCTGGCAGTGATAACACTCCGTGTGGATGTGTGGGGAGGCATTTTTTCCTCTTAGTCCTTCATACCATGTTCAGCTTCTCAATGAGAAATAAAACAGGGATGAGGGCAGCAGCCTTCCCATGGAGATGAAATCACTTCTTCCTAATCACCATTGGAGCCTCAGCAGCAGGAGACCATCGGGTCACAACCTAATACCTTTTCCAGTCATAAATTTCTAGCTATCTCCAATAATGGGATATCTCAGTTTACTGGAGCTGGGCTTTTGTCTGTTGGTTTTTCTCAGAACAGTCTTAGGGAAAAACAACTTCTTCACAGGCAGCACGAAGAATGTAGGGGATCTTGATCAGCCACTGACCGACCATAAATTCCATATTTACACCTATAGCCAGATGGGTAAACAAGTAAATACAGTCATTATAAAAGTCAAATCTCAATTACTTTTTCTGTAATGAAGATGAGATGGAAGTACATCGGCATCAAGCCTCAGCACGCTTTCCAGGAACACAACTGTGCTGCTTTTTGTTACCTTCCATAAACATATCAGGACAAAAATTAATCAGCAATAGTTTCTCTCCCATTTTATAAACAAGGAACATTTCTCCAAGCCAATGTTTTCGCTCATCACTGCATTATAATCAGATGCCCATTCTCAACCTTCCACCTCAACAAGAGAAAGTCTCAAAACACCCGTTTCAGAATAGGGTACGTTTTGTAACCAAAACACACAACTGCAATAGGGGAAAAAAACCAGAAGCACTTGCTCACAGTAATAACTATTTTCCTTTCCTCTTAAAGCAACACAATGAAGCAATTACTGTACTCTGGGCTTCCAAGGGCTTCTGCAGCCAAAGCAATTGGCTGGGAGGCTCAGAGGGGGCTGGAGCTGTGGCACAAGGAAAAGAAACAACTCCTACCAGATATGATTCACTGACAACAAAAACATCCCCATGGTACCTCTTGCTTTTCATGGGATGAGGACAGGTTTTCCACCAGCGGGGTTTTTCAGATTAGAGGAATTTTTCTGTAATGGGAGTGATGACATAGGTGTCGGTATGAAAATAGGAAGGACCTCAAAGGTTATGGCTAAGCTGGGAGTCTCCTTGTACCTGAACCGTCACGGATCCTCAGAAAACTCCTTGTGGTCCCAGGAGGACGCCCTGCATGGGAAACCCTTTAATTTACTTGAGAAAGGAGAACGCGTTCATGGGTAATTATCTCTCTGGAATTACGGAGAACGTAACGGAGAATATATGAATAAACATAGGCTGCTCCTTCTTAGGAGTCTATTGCTGGACACTCGGCACAGGGAACCAACCCATTAGACCAAGGAACATCATATAAATTAGAAATAGATTAAAGAACATCGTGTAAATGTATTCTGTCTCCAGGCAACAAATTATGTGACTCATCAGACCCACTTTATATGTATATATTCTAAAACATGTCTTCAGTTCCGATGGCCTTTGGCACACAGCTTTGCTATGAGTGTGCCTCTAAATCTGTATTTGTTTTAAAAGTATTAAAAAGGCAGAATTGGCAGCAACTTCTACATTTAGCTTGCTTGGCACTTTCTTTTAGAAGAGGTTCATTAAGTCTTTTTTTTGGAAACTTCTAAAAATTATGAGACAACCGCTATAAAATTAAATTGAAGGACAGGCAGGTGGGAGAGAAATACTATTACCATTTTTCTCCATGTCAGCAGGCACTAATAGTTCAGTGTTTTATATTATAACACATGAGCTTTCGTAATTGTCTCCCAGAGATGAAAGTCTGATGAGACAGAGCTGAGGCTGGGGGTGTTTGAGGTTTCTGCCTGTCATCCTGTGGAAGTTTTCTTAATATCCAGGTTGTTGTATCTCAGTGGGGAGTCTGATGTGGCAACACTGGATGCAGTTAAAGGTTGTGTTGGTCTGACAAATGATTCAATTATTGTATAATACATTTGAAGCAGGATTTCAACATGAGGTTACGTGTTTTTGTGACTTTGACTCACACATGGTGCTCCCAGCTCACGATGAGTTCAACCAGAGATGTGAGTGGCTGGTGTGTCTTGGAGCCAGACTTCTTTTAGCCATCACTCAGTGGGTGCTGCTCTCGTGAACAACAGCAGATCATTTCTTCTACCCCACAGTCATGCCAACACAATAAATGGAATGGGTATTTTATACCCAAAATGTGCTTTGGTGGAATAAACAAAGAGAAGCATGAAAGTAAGATACAAAATGTTAATATTGCCTGACTTTTTTTTTTTTTAGTAGACAACAGAACAATGTCAAAAAGCATAAACACTAATTTAACCGTCCTCTCAAATTAATGAATTAATCAAAGAAAGTAGGTTTAGATTGGATAATAAGAAAAAAGTATTCCCTGTGAGGGTGGGGAGGCCCTGGCACAGGGTGCCCAGAGCAGCTGTGGCTGCCCCTGGATTCCTGGCAGTGCCCAAGGCCAGGCTGGACATTGGGGCTTGGAGCAGCCTGGGACAGTGGGAGGTGGCCCTGCCATGGCAGGGAGGGGGAATGGGATGAGCTTTAAGGTCCCTTCCACCCGAACCACTCTAGGATTCTGTGGTTCTATGAATCTGCCATGGAATAAAGGTCTTTTAACCCCAAATTTCTCGTACTGGACAAAATCAGACCTAGACAGAACAAGTCATTAAAGAGAAACCCATGACATTGGCAGGAATAGTAGAGGCTGTCGAAAAAGGGCAGGAAAATGCATAAAACTGCTGCAATAACATAGCTTATAAAGACTGTTATCTTATAAAAATACAAGGAAATATAAGAAATTACAACGACATACAAAAGTTAAAGCTAAAAAATGCCATTGCACGCCAACATTTTCTATCCCATCTGACACTGCTCACAAATTTTGTACACTGAGGAACAGGAAAGCAGAGAAGATGGGAAAACATTTTCTTACTTTTTCTTTTCTCCAGATCTCATCATTTTGATGATATTTAGAAGAATGAGAAATTTCTATCACCTCAGCTCATCAGCTAAACAAGAGCCAGTGTAGCCTAAACTTGACATTTTTCATCTGTGGATGTTCCCCCCTCCTAGAGCAGATGTGAAGGACCCAAAATATTCTCATGCAAATGGCTACATCTGTCTTTTATACGCTTAATTCCGAAAATGGTACCTTGACTGAGCAGCAGGAGTCCCACCTGCCTGTCACCAACACATCACCTGCTAATGCCAGATTGAAGGGGAGCAATACACAGCACTGTCTTAAAAGATCTGCTGATTCATTAATGCTTATGCTTTCCCTTCGATAGCAAAGATCTCCTTTTGTCTCAAATAAACACAGGGAAATAAAGCCACCCTTTATGTCAATAAATTACGTTTTGTGTACTTCATTCTCATGCCAATGGGAAAGATGTTGTGAGAAGAGTAGTTTGAGAATGGTCAAAGAGAATTGCAATTAATCTGCCAGAAAGAGTTATGGTAAATATTATTATTATGATTATTAATGATTTGTAAAGCGCTGTAAATCTCCATGACAGTAATTATGATGCTTTGTATATATAAATTTGGCATTCTGCATATACAAGCACTTGGGCTTGAACTCTTCCTAGATCATTAGGAAATTAGAGGTCATATCATCGGTCACTTGGAAAGTAATTTCCTGCAGATTTCCAGGCCATTCTCAGAGTTATCCTCGCTGTAAAAAGGTACCAGTGATTTCTGCCCAGGCAAAGGAGCTCACACAGGGGCTGTCGTTAACAGCTTTTCAGTGCAGCCACCCAGCCCTGCAGGGACCCAGGGCTCTGCATCCCCTCTGGGCCAGCCATCAGGGAAAACAGGGTGGGTACGGCTGCCAGGGATGAGGAGGTGGCAGGCTGAGGGCCCACGTTCATGTTGGCAGAGTTTCCCAAGATTCACTGAACCTGTGGAAAGCTTTAATTTCCAGCGGCCTGCTCTAGGCTGTGGGTCACTTAATGCACCGAGAGGAGCAGTGGGATTGCAACGGTCTGCAGTTCCCATGCCCATCCTCCATGTGAGGAAATTCTCCATGACAGGGTTCTGCTGCTTCCCAGCTCCCTTTCTCAAGGTTTAGACTCAGATCTCTGGAAATCTGTGATGCCAGGTAAGGGATTCCCACAAAGCATGAGCTGCTGTTCAAAGGGGTTGCCCAGAGCAGCTGTGGCTGCCCCTGGATCCCTGGAAGTGCCCAAGGCCAGGTTGGACGGGGCTTGGAGCAGCCTGGGACAGTGAAGGTGTCCCTGCCATGGCAGGGGTGGGATGGGATGAGATTTAAGATCCCTTCCAGCCCAAACCATTCTGTGATTCAACGAAAGAGGCAGCTCCCTCTCTCCTCTCACAGGGAATCAATAACCTTCCTGCTGGCAGTGGTTCAGCTGAGTTTGGTGCTCTGCCCTCTTTTTCAGGAGATGCCTCCTCCGGTGATAAGTAAAAAGGACATTACAAGTCAATTCCATTGCAGATTAAACCCAATCGCCCTCAGCTCAGCTAAATCAGCAGTTTCTGCAGTCTAAATGCCAGCCAGAAATAATTCCCCTATTCCATCTCTTCCACTAGAACACCCTACCTTTCATCCCAGCCAGAAGCACTGCTCCCTGCACCCCTGGGAGCAGCCGTGGACGTGCAGGGGGATATAGAGTTTGCAAACACTCAACAAAATACAGCTTCTGTCAAGGCATGTCCACTTGGAGGTTCAACCCCTGGCAGTGACTGTGAAACCAAGCAATAATTGTGATGTTGTATCTCACTATACAACGACAGGGAGTGCCCGAGCAAGCTGGGCTCTGACATGACATTATTTGTCTATCAAAAAATAAAAATATAATAAAATCAAAGCCGCTGGGAGCACTTTACCCGCTCTATTATGACCGAGTTCAATAGCTCTGTGATTCCAAGCTCTGGAGTGATGGCTTTATGAGGACATCAAAAGCACAGAGCCTGACCAAGCCTCCTGGATACATGCACGCTTCTCCTCCAAGGAGCCACAGGCGACTGCAGGCAGCATCCACTGGGAGCTTCCCAAAAGAGAACCCTCCTGAATTATGAGGGCCCACACACACACACACACACTCAACTTCACAGCCCATTGCTTTCCCAGGAGCGGAGTCTGTGCTGTCTGCACCAAGGCTATATATCTCTTTATGGCCTGCCAGTGACTTTACAGAGAGATAAACAAAGCTTTTAAATCAAAAGGAGACGGAGCAGAAGAAAAAGTTTGGCACCCCAGAACATAACGCCGCTGTTTGTGCTTTAACCCTTCGTGACAAACAGGGAAGCAGGGAGTTGCTTAGGCAGGATCTGCCAAGGGGATGACCTCAGGAGGAACGGGAAACCCAAGGTGGAAATTCAAGGAATTCTCCTAAATGCTAATAATTATGTTGATATCTGTGTTCAGTGAGGGGAAAGGGCTGGATTCATTTAAAATACTCTGAGAAATGGATGTGGCACCAAATTGAGCTGTAGGATGTGGCAGTGGTTTGAGCTGTAGGATAAATGGCCATAAAGCAGAACATTCTATGAATTTTCTATTAACCATGAATGTGTAATAAATTTGCCTTACCTGCATTGACTGTAAATTTGGGGGGGGCAAGGAGGAACATCAACCTCATGTGCACAGCATCAAGAATGAGATTGCCATCAAGGTAAAGTCTGGGGTGGTTCTGAGAAGTAAATAACACCAAAATAACACCAAAATCACCACATACTGTCCTGACATGCTTTTCAACTGTGGAGCCTTTTGGATGGGCAATGTCACATAAATCCTCCAGTAACTGGGTTTAATAACTTCAGAATTGAATGGGAAGTTGAAATTTTTAAAGGGACAGAAATCCAGAGCTACTACAAGGAAAGCATCAAGAGGACCCAAAGTATTCTAGTGGCTCATCTCTTTAAAACCTTCATCATTTCCCTGCCACACAACCTGTTTCATGGACCTGGGCCATAATTTGTACAGTTGGTGATTGGAGAAGGTTTAAATCCATTGAAAAAACATCTCTCCCTCTTCATATCTGAAAATGTCTTCATCTTTTCACAAAAAGTGAATGTGCTTGAGGTTTCCCTTCATTCCCACCTAGAAAACTCGTGTCTGGAAAGACAAAAAAATTCTCCTTTATATCCCAAGAGGTTCTAGTCCCAGAATTGCTCAGCAGCTTCTGCTGTACAAAAGTGAACAGAAAGTTTGTGTGAACAGATTTCACAGGACCAGCTCATTCAACTTCAGGAAAAAACCAAAAAAAAAAAAAAAAGAGGGTGAGAGTTTGTTACTCAGATAAACCAGGCTCTGTGTTTTTGTACCCACTGGATCATGCCAGATGCTTTGAGATGTGTGCACAAAGTATTTGAAAAGCCACAAATTTGTACATGAAAAATGTTATTTATGCTGTTATTTCCTTACCTTCAGCCCCTGTTTGCAGGCAAAAAGCCTTCCATGTACAAGAGAATATTTTCTAAGAAGGCAGGTGCTTTCACTAAAGTTCTAACCCACATGAACCTATCCTACACCCACCTTCCCAAATGCCAGCCCAGGCCATGCTGCTGCATTAAAAGACTTGTTTCAGACCAGGTTCCTGCATATGGTGATTTGCAAAATCCAGAGCTAGAATGGGAATGAAGCTGCAACTCCTTCCCCACCTGCTGGGATGCTCAGAGCTTTCCCCCACTCCAACTGCACAGCAGCTGAACCCCACCATCTTCAGTGGGGACAGTTCCTGATTCTATCCAGGTAAAAGTCCAAGACTAGAAGCCTAAACTCAGACCAAAGTAAAACAGACTTTCCCTTCTGGCCCTGACCATAAATCTCTCCACAGCAATCTCCAAAGCTGCTTTTCAGTATTTCTACCTGTTTTCACAAGCTTTTTCAACCCAAACTTGAAATCCATAAAAACAATTCCACAGTCTTCTGATTTATTTTTTTTTTCTTTTTAAAGTATTATTTCTACAATTTTGGGGTGGTTTCTTTCTCCGTGATCGCAGCTGAACTTCCTACTGGCCCAGGGGGACTAGAGAGCAATAACTTTAAATGGCCTCATAGATGCAGCCATGGCCTCAAGCCAGCACTAATTTCCAATCTTGTTATGCTGAAGAAAGAGGGTGAAGGGAAGAAAAAAAAAGGAAAAAAGGCAAAGAGTAAGAATTCAAACCAGAAAAACCAGAAATATCCCATAATGTTAGTGAGAATTGGAAAGTCCTGTTGGTGGTTTCAGTGACAGGTTTAAGTTTCTACTAAAAGAAAAACAAAAAAAAACAGAAAAGCAGAAGAATTTGGACTGTTTAAAATGAAAGTGAATATTTTTCCTCAGACACAGAACATCCTTGTGACATTCAGGTCTTTGCGTACTGCAGGCAGGATGGAATTTTACTGACCAAATACAGCATCGTCACTACGTGAGTACAACAAACATTTGTGAAAACATATTAAACATGTCATAAATTAACTGAATTTGGGAGCTGTAAACACTCACTTGAACTTACAGCTCTTTGATTGCACCAGCATATCCAGATACGTGGATACCCAAATTCACCCCTTAACTTGGAAAAGTATTGGCTTTTTAACTCCTTTTGCATTTTCTAAACTCCTCTGGGCCCATTTAGTCTTCTCCCCAACCCCTTCCCTGACAGTGGATGAAAATTAAACACATTGGGAACAAGGCAACATTCTGCAACACCTTCCCAAAACCTCTCACTTTCCAAACTCAGGCTTTTACCACGTTGGGGGACAAAAATGGATTTTCAGCAAGTGCTAGTCAAGACAAAGTCAAACATTATATCATACAAGGAACAGACACAAATCAAAACAAAACTCCAAGAGGAATTTAGCAAGGAAGAATGGAGTTAGCCACATATGTATTTGGCCAAGAAAATGGGGATACTCCTGCAAAGAGCAGAGTGACCGCAGCGCTGGGCCGGCAGCGCCACGGGCTCAGCTCCTCCCCTGCCAAAGGAGATGGGAGCTGATGCCTCAGGTTTTAACTTCCATATTTTTCAAATCCAGTGTGTAACTCTGAAGTTTCTTGTAGCCTGCTGACTTCTGTTCTCCAGACATAACAAAGCCTCTCTAGGCCTGCTCTCCAAGGACACCCAGGCTGTCCTGGGCCCAAAAATGTGTAAACCAACATCTTGGAAGGGGGGTGAGCTCGGGGAAATTACATCATTAGCTAAAGTTTTAATTGGTGAATTTCTGCTGATATGCAAATGGACCAAACCTATAAAGGTGTGGGGAACTTGTGACTCGGGGTCCATCTTGGGGTCCATTTTTGGATGCAGCCTTTGGCTCCCAGGGTGCACCTTTGAAGGCCTTTCCAATAAACACCCACCTTTATTCCCTTATTCTTGTCCAGTCTCTGTTTCTAGGGAGCCTCTCAAGGCAGCAGAGTCTGGAGCTCAAGGCAGGGATTATGGAGAGGAGGAGCAGCATTTCCTTCCCAGCAGCTCTCTACCACTGCCAGTTTGTGGGAGGATGGCTGGACTGCTCATAGCACAGGACCAGATGATGTTGGTGTCTTCCCATTTGTTTTTTTCCGTGCTGTGCTGCCCCCCCTCCACCTGCAGGGCACATCCAACCCTCCCACCCAGCACCACGGCCCAGGAGCAGCCAGCACTGCTCACCTTCAGGTCTGGATTTCCGTGCATGGGTGGAACCACAGAATCCCAGGATCACTGAGGTTGGAAAAGACCTCCAAGATCACCGAGTCCAAGCTGTGCCAAATCCCCAGCTTGTCACCAGCCCAGAGCACTGAGTGCCACATCCAGGCCTTCCCTGGACACCTCCAGGGATGAGGACTCCAAACCTCCCTGTTTGGAGACAGCCTGTTTCAAAGCTTGACAGTGAAAAAATAGACAGGGCTGAAGCAAAACGAAAGTTAGAGTTCAGCTTAATGCTACAAACACAGCACGGAGTTAAATCTAAACTGAGGAGGTCTGGCAGGTAATTCAGATTTGGCCCAAAGGGAGCTACACAAAGCAGCAAAATATGCCCAAAGGTGTGAGGAAATGCAGAGTATAAAAATTAACAACTCATTCTATAGTATCAAATAAGGGGCAAGGAAAAGAGATCCCGTTCTTGCACTTTGCTCTCTTTCTGTCCTGCCTTTGAGCTTTCCAAATTCACTCGAGAGAGACTCTGACAATAAATGATGTTTTGGTTTGAGGTTGCATGTCTTGCACCCCCTGGAAAAGGCAGCAAGCCCCATTGTCTCCTTTTAATCCCAACAATCAGTCTTCCAGGCCTTTTATTGCCTAAGGTGACTAAACTGAGTCTAGATTCCTAAATCTGGGCCATCAGATCCAAAGTTTAACTGCAGACAAAACAACCCATGTTAGATCCCCCAAAGGCTGCCACTAAAGCCAAGGAAATTACTGCTACTTCTTTTAGTTCAAAGTCTTCCTGTCTGCCTTGGACAACCCTGGTGAGGACTAGAAAGAGACCCAGAAGAGCAAAGCAGTAAAATGTGGTCGGAAACAACCATAGCAGGAGCTCCCTGGCACAGAGCTGTAGGGCTGATGGGACAATTAATGCTGGGTGACAAAGTGCTTCTGCATTGTCAGTGGCACACGAGCCACTTCAAGCCCTCCACAGGAGAGCTATTTCCAGGCATCTCACTCCTGTTGATTTCCCACTGATTTGAACTGGAATCAGAGCCCAGGCAGCAGCCAAAGAGTCCCTTAGGCTTCAAGTCCACCAGGAACATTTAAATCATGGGGACAGAAACATCTCGGGTGCCCGGTTCCCTGCCCAAACTGCATTTTGTTTGCCTGCCTTCCTTCTTCTTGACTTACTTGACAGAATAACAACTGAAATCTGGGTCAGGGTACCTAAACCTCCCCAGGGACCTCTCTTTGCACACAGGGACACAACCCCAAGTGCAGGAGGACAGTGCAGAGGCAGAATTTCTCTTGCATGGCAGAAACATGTGGCCCTAGGAGCAGATGTTGCTTCCTAACGTGCACATGCATCTTTTCCCTCCACATGCCGATTGCTCCTGTTGGTTTGATGCCAGAAACCCCCTCAGGAGACACACACACTCCCCCTCCCCTGCTTTTCACCTCCCTGAACTGGAGTAGGCTGGGAGTAATTTTTTAAACATCATAATTGCCTTGGTACAACTGCGAGTAAATCCAGCTCGGTATGCCAAAATGAACTGCAGGTTTAGGAAAATATATAAATAAATAAAATCAAAACACCCAAACAACAAATATAGTCATAATTTCTCAGCATTTTATATCAGCTGTGGGCCCATGCAGCAACTAAGGCAATTTGGTCAAAAAAACAGATGTTAACTGAGGAGACGCATCCTGCACTGCAGGTCCTTGGCAGTAATGAACAAGCTGTGCTAAGAGTCTTGTGCATCTAAATTGCCTTTAGAGGAAAATTATCCCTGAGAGTGAAGACTGGAAGATATTGGGGCAGGGACTGACTCAATTGCTCTTTGTGTAAGGATGCTGATGTCCAGGCATTAATTCCTAATTGCAAACAAACAAACAAAGAGATTGGTGTCAGAAAAAATCCCATTGTAGGGACATTCTGTGCAGGAGGGTTTGGGTTATGGAGGGGCCATTCCCAGTCCTGCCAGGCACCCTTGAAAAGCCACTTGAACCCTCTGAAGAGGATGTTTTTGTGGAGTCTCATCAGATGGCCTCACTTCACTGGAAAGCTTGGGAGCTTTTTGCTCCCAGTGTGCTCTGAGATCCCCAAATGAAGGCGCTCAGTGTGAACAAACAAACAAGAAGATAAATTACTGCTCACCAGTTTTAACCTTCTGCTTGAAAACCAACCCTGAGGAGCTCAGGAGATTCAACCAGGAGCTCACCTAGGAGCAGTGATGTTGCTGTGGGAGACACCTCCACCTCTCTGGTTTTCTGGAAAGTGCCTTCCCAGGTCTCTACTTTGCCAGGCTGATCTGAGGCCGGTGAGGAACATGGTAATTGTTCCTTTTATTTTTCATCTCTCCCATACATCTCCTCCCTAACAACCTTGGCTACAGCCACATTCTATTTTTTCCCCTTACAATTGTTTCAATAGATTCTTTATGGTTTATGGGTTGGTTTTTGGTGTTGCTTCCCCCCCTCCCTTTAAACTGAAGCCTGAAATATGCTCTGAATTAAGAAAAAGCTCCATGTCACTGGGGATTGGACTGCTGCTGAACTGTTCCGTGTGTGAGTGTGTGTGTGCACACAACCTCCTGGCCAAAAATGCCTCAGGGGCTCTCCCTAACTGTTGGGGTCCTAAAAAGGGTCCGTTTCTCCCTATTGGCCACCCCCTGAACGGGCTGGGAGGGGGGCAGAGCTCTCTCCACCCCCACTAACACCACACTCCCTCTCTAGCACATCTGTCCAAGCTTGCTCACTGCTGGCCCTTCCCTTCCCCATATGCTACAGGCGTTTTTGGCCTGGCTGAATCCTCAGTGCATTAAGCAGGAGGCCCCTGGTTCAAGAAATCTCCCCCACTTGCAATGTGTAGAGCAGCAGAAGTGATGTGTGCAGCAGCGGGGTGAGAAGGAGGGATCAGCAAGGAGGAATGAAGGAAAAAAAAGGTGTATGTGGGGAGGGGGAACATCTCGCCTGTTATCTTTATCCGAAAAGCAGTAAATCACTGCAGGAGAGTAACACACAGCTTTGGCTTTTAACCTCTTGTGCTCCCCAGGCAGAGCTTGGAGGTGGGATTGTTTTAGAGAGTCTTGCAGTTTCTGAGCATCAGCCCAGAGATCTCCTCGGTCCACAGTCCCTGTCTCTAGGTAGGGTGGTTTATTCTGGGATGATGCAGCTGTGCAGCAAAACAACACACATGAACACTCACTGCTACCCCCTCCAAACAAGGAGCCTTCTGGATATCACTGATTTGAAGCTGGAATTTGGGAACTGGTCAGCGCAGCTGGAAAAGGTCCCCCCTGGACTGTGCGGGTCCAGCCCTAGCGAGGGTCATGCACTGGGGCAGCCAGAAATGCTGCACCACCTCCCCCCAGCCCACCATCAGGCTACCTAATGCTGCACCCCAGCTCCTGAGGCACAAAACCAGCAACCCCAGGGCTCAACACACACGTCAGGGCCCAGCAGCCAGCTCTGGCTCCTCGGACAAACCCTTCCTGCTGCTCAGACACACCAGTAACCCCACGGAGGGAGGACAGCGTGCTGTGAAGGCAGAGGAGCTGCAAACTTCTGCTGTGTCTCCCAAACTGACCTTAGGGTGGTTGTTGCCCTGACTTCTGCAGCCTTTCTATGTTTTCATTCTTTGATAAAGTTTCTCACACCCTTTCTGTAAACATAGTCATGTTTTGTTAACTGTACTCTATTGTTTTCATTCTTTCTCCAGAGGTGGAGAGAGTTTGATGGACTGTTCAGTTGACCAGTGTGGATGGAAGAGGTGGTAACCTCATCCTCCAATCCATGGTCATTCCTAGAAACAGATATATATGAAAAGAATAAACAGCCAGGGCTCTCTTCTCCTGGTCTCGGCGTGACCTGACAGAGAACTCGAGTCTGGAGTGCTTCTTTTCGTGTCCTAGAGCGACAGGTGATCTCTTCACAGAATTAATTAATTGCAACATCCCGGTCTCCAGCACCCTCCCAGTGCTCTGCCAACACCACCACAGGCATTTTGTGGGGATGGAAGCTTTGCTGTGTCTCAGCTTCCCGTAACTGCACAGGTTCTGCTTCAGAGAGGCCACGAGATCCCTGGGGAAAGGCAGTTTGGGGTGGGGTAGCAGTGCCAGCCCTGCTCGGCTGCACCTCCTCTGGCAGAGCCTCCCCACCGTGGCAGCACAGGCCAGCCCCTGAGGAGACACCACAGAAACATTTCACCTTGAAAGGGCACAACTCGGTTTTCTTGTTTGTTTTCTCAACAGCATCGTGGAATTTCAAATGCTGATGGTTTTAGGTATTTGACCTTTCCAGAGGCTGCTCCCATTGACTCAAAACCATGTGCAACAACAGCTCACGTTACCTTTGTGCCCTTTTTAGAGTTCTGGTGCATCAACAACAAATCCCATCCCATAACGTACATGTTCTTCTAGTCACAGTTCTACAGTTCAAAGGCACAACTCCATCCTAAACTATCCTCCTTTCAGCAATGAGTTGCTCATCCATCTCAGGAAGTTGTAGGTCTCTGTTTATGTATTACTGCACCCCTTCCACTTTCCACAGCTATCTCACAGTCAACTTTAAATAACAAATTAAGGTATTTCAGAATGTAAGCATGTTAATTACCAATCACAGCAACATGAAGAAGTAAAACAAAGGTAGAGAAGTATACAAAAACTACAACTGGCAAGGCAGACTATGAATGTAGGTAACAATTATTCCCAATTATCTACTGTCCAAATGAGATGAAGAGCAGAGGTCTTCTCACAAACCCGAGGATATTTTGATCAAAAGGCTTGTGGCTGGGCTACACAAATCAGTGAGATGATATAGTACAGAATAACCTTGATGAAACCACTTAGTCTGCCTTGCTCCTCACCTGCTGTGAGAAGTGCAGAATTCCCCTTGCACAAGTGTTGGGTGAATAAAACCTTTCATGGTTCTATGAACTCAGCTGTAACGACAGCATCACGTCCCTGGAAAGCAGAGTGGACAAACAACCAACCTTCAGCTACCTGTCACTTACTGCTGTTTCATTCAGCCTAATCTTTAAATTCATTTACAAACTAAGATATACAAGCCAGCAGATAGCCAAAGCTGCAGCCTGTTCCCTCATACAGAGGGCAACACAAAATCCTCCCAGGCCATCCCTGACAGATGAGTAACTTGTTTTTAAAGACCTCCAAGGAAGCAGCTCCAGTAACCTTCTCACACAGCTTATTTTAGTGCTGAAACGGCCTTGAAGCTAGGAAGCTTTTTCTAATATCTAAACTAAATCCTTTCTGCTGAAAATTATGTGAATTATTTCTCTCCTCCTCATTGCTGCTCTGAAGAACAATTCATCACCATTCTCTTTCTAGCAATGTTTTACATATTGGAGGAATGTTATCACGTCCTGTCAGTCTTCCCTTCTCTAGACTAAACAAATCCAATTCCTTCAATCTTTCCTCATAGGTTGCATTTTCCAAACCTCTTATCATTCCTACGGCTCTCCTTTAGTCCCTCTCCCATTTGTCAAGATTTTTCTTGAACTACAAAACCAAAGGACAGCGTAGCCAAGGCTGTACGAAGGTTGCCTGAAAAGTAAAAATTTACTCCTTTTCTTTTACCCCAAGCCCCACTCAAATTCTCTGTTGCATTAATTGTCATTTCTGAAGCAGTTTTATGATGTTATATCACATTCAGTTTAGCATTTTCCATCACTCTGCATTGTCTTCATTGTTAAACACTGCTTCTTTTGCAAAGGACTTTCTGGTTTGCATTCTATTCTGCACTTGCATTTATTTCACTAACGACTACGATTTGGTGTTATCCCATTTCAGCTTGCAAATTTCATATAACCAGGTATACAAATTATTCACATCTCTTTTCCAAAATGCTGAAATGCCACCCAGCGTGACCTCAGGTCATTTTATTAATGTGCACTTTGGAATGCCACACAAGACAGCCACTACAGTGCCGAGCTCTTCCCAGCCTGGGGCAGACCCCTGAGGGACCCCCTTTGTTGTGCCCTCCCACCTTGACAGGAAACAATCTGCAGCTACTTTTTGAGCCTTAATTTACACCTGGTTGTGCTCCCAAAACGTGACAGTTTGAAACAGAGAATGCACCTCTGCTGAGACCACGAGGATGCCATGAATTCAAACCCTTACTAAAATACCAACAATCGTCATATCCACCTCTTGGTTTTTATTTACCAGTTCATCTCCCCTGCACAGAAATTGTACTGGTTTGACATGATTTGCTCTTGACAAATCTGTATTTGCTGTTTCTTATTAACTTCTAATTCTCTGAGTGCTTGTAACAGCTAATTCTAGAAACTTTTTGGGTATTGAAGTCAGTTTTACTGTTCCATAATCCCCCTGGTTCTCATTTTCCCCCTATTTAAAAATAGACCTTGTGATTACCCTTCTCTGGGCCTCTGGCTCTACCTTGGTCATCTTGAACTCTGAAAGATAATCTCTAATCACTCTGGGATTGTTGCAGCTAGAGCCTGAAGTACCCCAGGGTCGATTTCATCAGGTCCTGCTGAATTGCAGAACATCTAAATTACCCAAATTTTAGCCAGCACAGTCTTTAGCTATTTCAGATGACCCCCTTGTTAAAACTTACTGCATTAGAGCACAGCCACAATCAACCCTTTTCTTTTTTTGGGGGAGAAGCAACCAAAAATGGCATTGAATACTTCATTCTCTGTAGCATTTGTTATTTCCTCTCCTTCCTTTTTAAGTCATGGGCTAACTTTCTTAACTCTCGTTGGTTTTATATTTGCATTTATGTTTTTAAGGGGTTTTGACTCAGAGACTGATTTATGGGGGGTAATGTAATGCGAGAGCAGGATGTGTATTATCTTGAAACTCAGATACTGTGAGCAGATGAGTTTATGCTCAATTTTTGGCTTCAAAATTAACTCAGAGCCATTTAAATAAAAAAAAAGGATGACATTTCCTTAGAAATTAACAGAAGTCTAAATAATATAAATACAAAAGCAAAAGTTTTTGCTGTCCTTTAAGAAAGTTTATCATGCTGTTGTAACCAGTGTACACAAGCCCATGTGTGTGTTTGCATCTCTGTGTGAGCTGATGACCCAAAGCATTTGGAACCCCAAATTTACACGCTACTGAGCTCAATATATAACTTCTCATCTAACTGACCAAATAATCTCCAAACACATTTTGTCCACAGAAGTCACAGAAAGCAAAGGAAGATGAGGACAAAAGTACACAGTGCACTTGGAAAGCAAAATAAATTACAGTACTTTTCTTTTCTTCCAAGTGTAGCCATTAGCAAGAGATCCTTGGAAACCTTGCGGGTTTTATGAGGTTTGATGAGCTCTTAATTAGAAATGGCTGAAATTTGAACTGAGGACTTCTGAACACTGTGTCTGGCTGGAAACAGAAGGTTTGTTTCTGCCTGATTTCCTACTTTAACCAGGCTTGTGTGCAAATTTGAATAAACCTGGCTAAGAATGATGATGCTGAAGTGGTCTGGTAGCACAGGGCCACGTGTTTCTGATACAGACTGACTAAAAATAATTTCTTCCCAAACTCAGACCGAAATATTCTTTGATCAGAAAAGCAGGTAAATGGTTCAAGAAGCAGGTTAGAGGCACCGAGAAAGGAAAGAAGGATAAGGCTGGGTCAGAGGAGGCCAGGGGGGAAAACGTGGAATTTGAGAAATGGAAAGAGTCAGGCAATCACAAAAGCTCTGAAAAGCATCTGGGAAAACATCCCAGATTCTCAGAGCAAGCGAGGTGCCTCACTTTGGAGGTCTTCAGCCCCAGTTCCTCCGAAGTGGTGCCGATGAAAGTTGCTGGAACGAAGGCAAGAGAGACCCTGCTGATTTCCAAGGCAGCGCTGCTAATTCCCTCAGACAGCCTGTATCCTAGGCACGAGAGAAATCTGGCAGCTGAACGTTGCTGGCCTGCAGCAGGATGATGGAACATCTTCTATCTCCTCTTTATTAACTCGCAGACCCCAGATTCAGGAACCAAACTGCAGAGCCCCTGGAACTGCTGCAGCTCTGCGCGCTCACAGGAGTCACTGGATGCGAGCTCTGGGAAAAGTTCCCTCGTGGATCTGATGATTTTTCCCCATTTCCAAACTATACCTGAAATCAGTACATTAATCTCTAGCATGACCATCTTAACTGTTCTTCTTTTCTTTGAATTTCAGTGGTATTTGATTAACTCTGCAAAATATTTGGGGATGTAGAGGGTCTGGAACGACACACACAGAATGATGATGATTATGCAGATGATGATTATGCAGGCTGAACTGAACATGGGCCAGATTAGCAGCTACACCAGACAGCCAATCTATTTAAGTCTTCTGCGTTTCATTGTGATTTAATTTAATTAAAATACGGAGGGGTTTTTCCAGATTATTACTTAAAAATAGGATTTCTTATTTGTCTGGAAGATTTGCATTATTAAAGGGTCCTGAACAAAAGCCCTCAATATTTTTGGTTAAAACTCTACATTTCCAAGTAATTTCATCTTCTAAAAATTATGATGAGGAGGATTCTGTTCTCCCTCTGATGAGGAGGATTCTTGTTCTCCCTCCTAAGCTGAAACACAAAGGAATCTTAGATATTCAAGATTAAAGTGATATTTAGTGAATTACTTCTTTAAAAAATTACAGGCCTAGAACAGAGATACTGTTATTTCTGTAAGAAATATTAATGAAAACTATTTTCTAATTTCACACAACCCTTTGGTGCTGAAGAGCTGCACTTGAGCCTTTTCAGGGCCCTTTGTCCCTTACAAACTTCTCCACTGATCTTTCATTTTCTGAGAAGAACATGTGATCTTAAGGGAAAGAATCTCAGACCAGTGTTTCAGTGATGATGTGCCCAGATTTCCTAGGGACAGAGATGTCCTGCTTGCATGTGGATGGCCTTTCCAACGCCTTTCCTTCCCTCTCCAGGACATTTTCCCATTGTAAGCTGCTGGAGGTGGTTTAGGGAGACCCATTTTTGAACAAGCTGGGGGATTGCAGCACAAGCAGAAGCGCTCTCCTGAAATTCTCCATTTCAACCTTTCAGTTCAGAAAACTGAAGATAAGCACCAGCAGCTGGGCCCGGAGTAAATCACAGCCACGGAGCCTGTGTAAATACTGAGGTTTCTGCAGGGTGAACTCATGCCAAGGAGTTCTGTGCCGGGAAGGGGGGCAGGAAAAATACGCGTTGGGAGAGAAACTCCCTCTTCTTGAGCGGGCAGTGGACATGTCCGGACAGGCCCGAGCGCGCCGGGGCCCAAAGCCAAACAAATTTCTGCCCTTTCAGTGTGGCCCCTGTGTTTAAATGGGAGCTATGAGATCAGAGGGAGCGAGGGCTCAGGGATGGGAGAAGGAGGGAGCAGCAGTGCCGCAGCTCGGCGGCTCTCACACACCCAAAACCTCTCATATACCCAGCACACCTCGGCCCTCACACACCCAACTCCTCGGCTCTCACACACCCAGCACCTCAGCTCTCACACACCCAGCACCTCGGCTCTCACACACCCAAAACCTCTCATATACCCAGCACACCTCGGCCCTCACACACCCAACTCCTCGGCTCTCACACACCCAGCACCTCAGCTCTCACACACCCAGCACCTCGGCTCTCACACACCCAAAACCTCTCATATACCCAGCACACCTCGGCCCTCACACACCCAACTCCTCGGCTCTCACACACCCAGCACCTCAGCTCTCACACACCCAGCACCTCGGCTCTCACACACCCAAAACCTCTCATATACCCAGCACACCTCGGCCCTCACACACCCAACTCCTCGGCTCTCACACACCCAGCACCTCAGCTCTCACACACCCAGCACCTCGGCTCTCACACACCCAAAACCTCTCATATACCCAGCACACCTCGGCCCTCACACACCCAACTCCTCGGCTCTCACACACCCAGCACCTCAGCTCTCACACACCCAGCACCTCGGCTCTCACACACCCAAAACCTCTCATATACCCAGCACACCTCGGCCCTCACACACCCAACTCCTCGGCTCTCACACACCCAGCACCTCAGCTCTCACACACCCAGCACCTCGGCTCTCACACACCCAAAACCTCTCATATACCCAGCACACCTCGGCCCTCACACACCCAACTCCTCGGCTCTCACACACCCAGCACCTCAGCTCTCACACACCCAGCACCTCGGCTCTCACACACCCAAAACCTCTCATATACCCAGCACACCTCGGCCCTCACACACCCAACTCCTCGGCTCTCACACACCCAGCACCTCAGCTCTCACACACCCAGCACCTCGGCTCTCACACACCCAAAACCTCTCATATACCCAGCACACCTCGGCCCTCACACACCCAACTCCTCGGCTCTCACACACCCAGCACCTCAGCTCTCACACACCCAGCACCTCGGCTCTCACACACCCAAAACCTCTCATATACCCAGCACACCTCGGCCCTCACACACCCAACTCCTCGGCTCTCACACACCCAGCACCTCAGCTCTCACACACCCAGCACCTCGGCTCTCACACACCCAAAACCTCTCATATACCCAGCACACCTCGGCCCTCACACACCCAACTCCTCGGCTCTCACACACCCAGCACCTCAGCTCTCACACACCCAGCACCTCGGCTCTCACACACCCAAAACCTCTCATATACCCAGCACACCTCGGCCCTCACACACCCAACTCCTCGGCTCTCACACACCCAGCACCTCAGCTCTCACACACCCAGCACCTCGGCTCTCACACACCCAAAACCTCTCATATACCCAGCACACCTCGGCCCTCACACACCCAACTCCTCGGCTCTCACACACCCAGCACCTCAGCTCTCACACACCCAGCACACCTCAGCCCTCACACACCCAACATCTTGGCTCTCACCCCGGCACAGGCTGCCAAGAGATCCAGCGCCCGGGGTGAAGCCATGGCCAGAACTGAAAAGTGATCTGATTAACGAGCAGAGACACCTACGTGAGGGGAGGGTTCAAGGAAGGGATGAGAAAGTGTGCTCTGTAGGCTCGGGATTAATTAAGGACTGCTCTCCAATGCAATAACCACCTACAGAGCTGCGTGCCAATTGCCTACCAACCTCAGCATCTCCTGTCCCTGCTGCTGGAGTTTTGCACACTAAGGCAGCCAAAGCTCCCTCTGGCACCTCTGTCCCAGGACGTTTGGCACAGCTCCTCAGAGCCGCCGTGGGGTCACACAGCAGGGAACAGGACAGCCCAGAGGGGACACTGCAGGCACTGTAGGGAAGAGGGGTAGTGACACTCACTGGAAACCAGGGGCCAACAATCAAAGGTGAGTGTGAGTCAGGCCCCCAGTAAGAATCAGTGAGAACTGGGGCATGGGCTTCGTTGTCCTTAAATGTGCCCTCTGCAGCACAGGGACTGACCTATGCAAGGATGTCCACTACAAGCTAAACCCAGTTATACAACCTACAGGTTTATTAGATTTTTCTGCACTCTGGAAAACCTTTAAGATTCCTTGTAACTTGGTATGTTTGGCTACACACCTGTGCCTGGCTGGAACTCCTCTCTGAAATCCAGAGGAATCCATATGAGAACAGGGTCGCCCAAAGGGGTCCTTTTTCAGGCCTTCCTTGGCCTAATGTCTAAAAAGATTGTTCGGTTGTTGGAATTTCATAAAATTTCATTTTACTAGGGTTTCCAGCATCCCCTGCGATCATGGTAGGATTAAGCTTTACCTGCCTTGTAACAGTTACTCTGCTACTTTGCAACATGCTGGGCATTAATTACAGTGTGAGGGGAACTAAACCAGCTCCCTTTCTCTGTTTTTTTATTTATTTTTTGTTTCTGATACAAAGACAACAGACAAAATCTGCTTTAAAGTGCTGCAAGACAAGTCCTAGCCCTTCATGCAGAATACAGTCCCTGAGAAAGTTGCTCTGGCCCAAAAAGGTCACTTTTTGTGTAACATTATTCTAACTCAAGAGCTTTATCCTAATTGTTTTGATCAGCAATAACTTCTTCTGCTTTGCCATTTTATGGATATTATGTAAAATAAAAGGACAATGAAGTAAAATGGATTTTGTCAAAGCCACCAAACCATTACAAAAGATTCATTGCATAATAGATGCCCTTTTCCCCATAGGGAAAGAAAAATACCCTGGCTTCAGCTTAATTTTTTTGTTTTGTCTGTTTGATATCTGATGCCTACCAGAAGGATTTGTAAAGAAACCTAAGGCATTTAGCCTCCAATTTAATGGGATTTAAGCATTTACTTCTGCTGGAAATGTTTGAAAACAATATGCTAAGGACCAAATGAACTATTGAGTTTTAATCACCTTCAAACTCTGATACCTTCAACAATAACACGTTGAAAAGAGTAGAAAATTATGGGGCTGGAGGTAGCAGAATGCAGCTCGTGCCCTGACTTTCCAAAACATTTCAGGCTATTTATTCTCAATAATTTCAACTGGGGCTGCAATTACTAAAGACTTCTGAAAGTCAGCTGTCAGTTTTTAAAGTGTTTTGTGGTGTTTTTCCCCAGTAACAGCAGATGGTTTGGAGACACTGTGGCTTTAAATGCTCACTTGAGGGGAACCTGAAAATTCCAGAAGTAGGAGATTTTGAAAGCTGACAGTCAATTGATAAGATTTGAGACTATTGTGTGAAACTGAGAAAAGGCAAAAAGATCAGGAGACAGCGAAAGAGAAAATATGAACAGGCTCTCTCAAAATAACCAGAGCTCCGTGGCAGTAACAGGGGAATAGCAGAACCTGCTCGGTGCCTGCCTCGGCTCCTTCTGCCCTCACTCTTGTTGAGTAGTAGCATTAGTTTCACTGAAATCAATCAGGCTGCCCCTGGAGCTGGCTGTTATTTAATTTCACCGAAGAGAAAAGGGCAGAATCAAGCCAGTAAATACTATCACGTTTATAGATATGTTTTGTTATGTTACATGAGAAATAGTAGCGTGGGACTGCTGGGAGTTTTCAGACTGATAAAGCTGTTATCGGATTTCTATTTTTCACTGGGGAGCTGCAGCATCAAGAGATCAAGGTCATGTTTAGCAGAAAGAGCTTAACGGGTGTTTTACATATGAAGAACTTTAAGCGTTTGGTTAAGTGTTTGTCTGAAGCAGAGTCTCTGCAAAGGGCCTAACACAACAGAGACCAGGCAAAGTCCACAGCACAGAGCCCCAGGTAGCTGTTCAGGGATGCAACTGCAAACCCATAAACTCTTTGCAGGCACAGCTCTATTAATGTGATCATCTTCTTGTCCCTAAAGAATATTCCTGCCCCTTACAACCCATTCAGCAAAAGAAAATAAGGAGACACGAGCTCCCAGTTGCTCTCCATTTCTTATCTAAATACAGCCTCTCAGTTCATCAAGAGCATCACACTGTCCTAAGCCTCTCATTTAACAAGACATGAGTTTTACCTGAAGTGCTTCAGCGACTCTCTTAGACAAGTCTGAAGCTCTTGAGACTAGTATTAAATGCACTAGGTGTTTCTTGTGCATTACTCAGATCCTTCAAGGAGTCAGCGGGAGAAATGAATATGTATTCTATATGTCAGCTGGTTATATCACAGCCTATCTGTGCCTAATTATGGAAAACAATCTGCCTATGTGAAGTTAACGGGGAAAGCTCTAAACAGATGTTGATTAAAGAGTGCCTCTGTAGAGTACTTTTTGAGAGGTCATTTTGCTGAGTTTAGATTGAGATGGATGAAGGTGAGGCATTTGGCAGGGAATTGCATCTTTGAAGTGAGTGACGAGATCGGGTTTGGGGATGGCAGCACAGAGGTTGCAGTGACATTCAAGTGGAATATTATGGGAATGAACAAACTAATTCAGGTGAGGGAAAAACCTCTCTGCAGTCAGTTGTTGCCTTCCCTTTAAAGGCTCATGTGGATGCAAAGGTTAGTCTGAGTCGTGAGACAGAAAATGAAGGAACTTTTTTCTGGATATTCAGTTTCCAATGAAAGTCTCCTAAACAATGAGCCTTTAATTCAGAATTAAGTCTTCCTTACCTTGCCCAGCATGAGAAGGAATACATTCCATTAGCAATTCTTAACAGCCCTGAAGGTACTCTCAAAGGTCAGTCAGCTTCCCCAAGCAGAGAGATGATATTTTACTAGCCTAAACCACTGAAAATAAAGTATGGTGTCACCCCAAACAGTTTGCAGAGGAAGGACCCAGCCCTTTGGTGCTGGAAAATGATAAATCTGCTGGGCAGAGGACTTAGCCTGTATATTCAAGCCTTCGTGAAGATGATGCCCGAGACGGAGCAAAAGAAATGCCACAAGCTCTTCTCTCTCAAGTGATGTTGGCACTCCCTGTGACTATCCCAGCAAATTTATTACTTCTCTGAAAACATCCTCCTGCGCTTTATATCTCCTTGTGGAATTGCCACCATTTACTGGTAGCCAGAAGCCATTAGGTGGAGATGTTCCTTTCTCCTTCCCTTTGGTTTCAACAAACAGAAATCCAATGTGCAACAAAGAGCTGTGGATAGGAACTCCACTGAACGTTTGACTGTAAATAAAACCCTTGGTAGCTCATTGCTTGGAAGTAAGAGCAGAGGTTGAAAAGTAAATGCACTTTGTTCAGGGCAGAGCATTGCTAAAATAATTTCTGACAGTCTGTGCCAAAGAACTGAAGTCAACAGACTTGGCTAATCCACCCTGATAAATGCAACAGTTACAAAAATAAAAATCTTCAAAAAGCAGCTGGGAGCTGGCCAACATGAACAATCAGACAGCCACACTCGACACCCCGAAACCCTGAAAGGGGAGACAGGGAAAATGACCTTTGCAGTGGCATTCCTGTCAGGCATGGACAGTCCCTGCTCGCCACCAGCCATGGACACCTCACTTGTGACTCTCCTATTTCTGTTCCACAGGACTTTCAGTGGGTACCAGCTGTACAGCCAGGGTTTATTTCCACGAGTTCCTTCATCCAAACAATCACCAGCTCTAAAATAGACCCAGCATTCAAACTGCTCCACAGGACCTTCTGCCTGCTTCGCTGCTCCTTCGGTGTTGTCGTCACCTCATAACTTACAGAGATGGGCAGAACAATTTGAGGTGACCTTTGAAGCCACTGCAACAACACTGGAAATAATGTGATGCTCCTATTTACTAATTCTGCTGTATTATTTCACAAAGAATGGAGAATGAAAATATAACTTAACTATTTTCTGGCAGTTAATCCCACTTTTTTGGCAGTCCAACTTACTTCAAAGCATATTTCACTAAGTACAGTTGCCATGGGGAGAAGTGTATAAAGGAGAAGAGTGAAAGAGATAATGTATGTAAGAACTATCTTTCCCCTTGGCCTACTTCCCATGGAGCCTCTCCACCTAATTTATGTGGCACTACGAGTCTCCAAAAAGTCAATGGACCTCTTTGCAGCTTCCAGAAGAAGCCAGGAAAGAAAGATGCAAGTACTTGTAAGGAAATCCTTGAATTTCCAATAGCTTTCTATGCAGTGGCTTAAGGTCTAGACTCTCTTGGAATGAAGGCTGTGGATGATTTTCCTGTTTTTCCCCCCAAGTACTGCCCTGCATTATGAGCCAGCCTCTCTCAAAGCATACTCAGTGCTTTCAGTAAACTTGTATCTCACTTTCAAACTTTATGGAATGGGATTCTATTACAAAAAAAGAGATATGGAAAACCAGAAGGATATTTCAATCACCACAGATTTTAGACTTCTGACTAATTCTACATTAAACAAATTTTCAGAATATTACCATTCAGCAACTGGCTACCCTCTCACAAACTGGCCTTTGTTTCATGAATGCTTTTATATCTTTTCACACAGGATTAAGCTGTAACTCTCCACACGGTGCAGTTAATCTCAAATTCATTGTTTCAGAGCTTGCCCCTGACAACCACTTCAGTTCCACATACAACAGCCTGTCGGTGTCTGTGTCAGTGTCCCTGAGTCCTGCTGACACAAGGCTTTAGCTCTGCTGCTGCACTGGTTTTGCACCTCCACCTCTACACCTTAGAGAGGATGAGAATTTACTAGAGTTTTGCTCAGACTTCACTTTTTTCATCAAGAACTAACAATTCCTGCTTTAATATTTCAGAGACAAGCACCCACCCCACTCCAGATCGGGTTAGCCCTGGAGAAAATGGACTCTGGTGGTCACCAACAGTTATGTGACCACCAGCAGTCCCCACCCTGACCCTTAACTCCTGCCTCCAAGTGTGAAACCAGAATATTTGGGCATGGGACTAGCAGGAAGCACCATTTCTCTATAACATCCATTTGTAGAAGGATCCTAAAAAATCATATCCCATCACAGATCCAAACTCCCATCTCCAAACCCTCAGCAATGCCACCCCAACCCATCCCTGCTGCACTCACAGAACCAGGTCCCACCAGAATAACTGAGCCCTGTAAAGCAGTTTTATAGACATTGGCAATCGTGGCATCACTGTGCGTCCCCAGTAGGAGTTTGCAATGATTTAACAACCAGAGGTTCCAAACTATTATTTATTTTTCATGCTTTTCAAATTTGAAGCGTAGAACAAAGTCATGGTGGCAATGGGAGAACATGATTTGTCAGGCAGCCCTAAATCTGGGATGCATTAATGGTGGTTGGAGACAGACTATTTATGAATTCATACTGTAAATTCACAGAGTTGTTGTCTGCTAATCTGTCAGTCCAGGGAGATGTTGATCTGAGCTTGAAGGAGTGTGGGATCATCTGGAGAGTGACTCCTGTGACTAAGGCACTGATGAAAATGAGAGGCTTAAATCTATAGAAGACCTGGGTCAGCTGGGCTGGAGGTGCCCATGCTTTGGCAGTGCTGCTTTATTCTCCCTTTACTACTCCAGCAGCAAAACTCTGCAAAGGTTTCTCAGCCATTGCCTCCCATAGATCCTTATCTGGGGTATTAACACTGAAGTGGGATAATCAAGTTATGAAAGGCCAGCCCAAGTTATCTCCTGCCCATAATGCACTCCTTGGGATGAGCCGGAGTGACAGGACAGAACCCCAGAATACATCAGGCATTAAGGATCACTTCTGGCCTCTCAGGCAGTGCATTCTGCCATCACTCCTTGGCAGGAGGCAGGAGAGAGGCACTAATATATGCATGCCTTAGCACAGTGCCTAATGCAGCAAAGGCCTGACCTTGTTCAAAGTTACTAAGTGCTATTAATATATAGAATGGAAATAAATATTAGCCTTGCTTTGCACAGGGAGCAACCCCAGACACAAGGCCCCCGAGTGGTTTGTCAGGACAGACAGGGAGCCAGGTATCCTGACAATTCCTTTTTACTCTGAGCACCTGACAAAGTTCATTCCCATCCATCCCAGGGCTCCTGCAGAGGGGGAAAAAATCACCTCTAAAAATGTTCCTGCTTTATCAGCAAAACGAGGGTGATAACAAAAACAGCTCAGGCCAGACAAAAGCTAATTGAAGCACATGGGCTCGTGCAGATTCATAGAAGCCTGGCCTTAAAATAGCCCAGCAAGACCGGGATGAATCTTCCTCGAGCTCTGACAAGGAAGCAGCAGTCAGCAGTAAGGCTGGAAACGAACCACAGGAAGGCATTTCCAGGCAGGTCAGGCACTGCTTCAGACTTGGTGAAAGGACAACAGGGCCCAGGGCTCTGAAAGCAGCGGTGACAAAGGCCAAGGGATGCCCTCAGGGCAGCCCACACCTCCCTCGAGGGCAGAGCAGGAGCTGCTGGTCCCCTCTCTGAGAACCAGCAAGTGCACATGAGAAAAGGGAGTGGAGCTGCATCTGGGGAAGTTCAGATTAGACATTAGGGACAGGTTCTTCCCTGAAAGGGTGGTTGATCAGTGGAATAGGCTCCCCACAGCACTAACCCTGTCCAAGGGTTAAGGAGCATCTTGGATGATGCTCTCACCTGAAGAGAGCCAACAAGAAAGATGGAGAAAGACCATAGACAAGAGCATGTAGTGACAGGACAAGGGGAATGGCTTCAAACTGACAGAGAGGAGGTTTAGGTTGGAGATCACAAAGAAATTCTTCCTTGTGAGGGTGGGGAGGCCCTGGCACAGATTTTCCAGAGAAGCTGTGGCTGCTCCATCCCTGGAAGTGTCCAAGGCCAGCTTGGACGGGGCAGCCCTGGGATAGTGGAAGGTGTCCCTGCCCATGGCAGAGGTTGGAACCAGATGGTCTTCGAGGTTCCTCCCAACCCAAACCATTCTATGATTCACTCTGGGAGGAGCAGAGAGTTGGATTCAATGATCTTTATGAGTCCCTTTCAACTCCACATATTCTTAGATTCCTCCATGAAACAGCTGCCTAAACTTTCTGCTGGATACTCTTAGTCCTACCACGGTCCTGCCTGGGAGCCAGCCTGAAATCTCTGGATGAGATCACAGGTATGGAGGTGCTACTGGAGCTGCACTGGAGTGACCTTCTCTAGAACCTTGAATATAAATGGAGAACACCATAGGTGACCAGAGAAAAATTTGACACATTGCCTGGAGATAGAACAGACTGTTTCAGTGCTTGGAACAGGAATGCTGCATGGCAGTAAGCAATAAGCAGCATCCATTAAGCTGGATCTCTTCGGACACAGATCTGGGGGATAAGTTTTCAGTGTGACATTGAATTCTTCAGACACTGTAGTAGGCTTAGCTTCTTTAAAGGAAATTTGCTCAGAGGAATATAAGCCATTTCCAAGCATGAACAGAGTACATTAAAGCACTGACTCAGGCTTTGATTCAGAAAAGCACTTAAGCACCCTTCTTGTAAAGGGATACTGTTCTGTGCTCGGACCTTGGAAGGGAAGGTGGATTGTGGTCTCTTTGGCTCAGCGCCACATTTCAGAGCATAAAATAAACCTCAAACTAATGCAATTAAGGAAGAATCTTTCACAGTGGACATATTTAATCCATTACTGCCCACTGCAGCAGTTCTTGCACCTAGAACTGGTCATGGCCAGGAGCACAAGCTGATGAGACAGAAGAATGACCCATTTTGATAAAAGCCTTGTCTGAAATAATTAAGGAAAAAACCCACCCTACTGCTTCGCAGTGTGAATTTGAAAGGGATGGCTTGGCTCTTCTGCTGTGACAGTTTTACATAATGCAAATAGTTTTTTATGATGTGAAACACACAAAAATGGAGTTTCCGTGGATGAAGGAGCTTTGTGCCAAGAGAATTGATGGGTAACAGTCCCAGGGGTCTGGGGAATTTTGTGTATGAGAGGTGGGGTGTGGCAGGAAGGAGCAGAGGTAGAAAAAGGTTGACTTAATAAAAAAAATGTTTGATCTAGAAGAGTTTGATAAAGAAGCAAACCAGGGTGAAAAAGCACAAAGCCACTCTTATTTCATAGCTAGCTGAACTTCTGGGAAAAAGATTAATAAGAATCTCACCAAAACTTACTTCTTAAAAATTGTGCCAAAACTTCCAAAGGAAAAGGAAAATCTGACAACTGCAGTCTTCTTTACTATGAAAGCATCAGTGCTATTGATGTCAAAGGTTCTAAATCACAGACTCATTCATCTTAAGAGCAAAATTCATTTGTAATTCCGCAGCATTTTATTTTGCGATGCACTCGTAAGTGTTCAGTAGTGCATTTTGCAATAATAATAAACTAAAAGCAACATGAGATGTGTGCTCTAACTTGGCTGTTAAATCTTTCCTTGAAAGTGCTATGAGCTTGCCAGAATACTCAGTAAGAGATGTCAGGGTTGCAAATTCACACAAAGAATGGACCAGGTTCTATTATACACTACAGCTTTTCTTTTAGCTGTTTCTGTTGTGATTAATCTCCCAACCCCCTTGTAGATGTTTTTAGTACAAACATCATTATTGACATTAATATTCTTATTGCAGGACACTTCTAGTTTTAGCACAAATTCCAGTCTGAATGGATTATTATCAGTGGTGCCATAGACATGACTTCCTTACAGCTTCATCCCCTCAAAGTGTAATTGACACAGCAACATTATATAACAAAAAAAAAATGAATAAGGTAGGAAAAGATTTTCCTTTTAGATGAGCAAAGTGATCTTCAGTGTCATAACTAGGGTTACATGAGGAGTTAAGAGCAGAATTAGTTATTCCTGTTCCAGTGTCTTAATGATGCAATCATCCTTCCCTGGCAGTTAGCTCTCCTTGTAATTACCGTGTGCAGTGACGCATGTTCTGAGAGGACAGACAAGCACTGAGCTAAGATCAGGGTAAGTGGGCTCTCAAGGAACTGCATCAGCTCTCTCCAAGTCTGTACAGCCAGGGAAGCTCTCAGAAGAGCGTGGCCAGGGCAGCTGTGGATGAAGAACATCCAGTCAAAGTGTTTGCAGCCTCATTCAGTTCCTTTCCGTAGTTCCCAAGGAAACAGAGAGGGTTGTCTCAAAAGTGTGAGGTGCAGTGCTTTCCCTTGGAGCACTGGTGCAGAGTCAACTGATGCTTTTCCATGGAAAAGAACTCATATTTAACCTGTCCTGGGAAGTGTACACACTGAGCTCGCTCATCTGTCACCAGGCACTCATCCCTCTCCCGCTTGTTCCACAGTTCTACTTTTGGCCCTGGCTGCTGCACAAGAAGGGCAGTTTGGCTTTGAATTCCTGAGGATCCATCCCCTATTTTTAAGTTTCATGACAAGAGAGAGCAGTGCAGCCGAAGGTAATGTCCTGTTCCACGAGCAGGAGGATCCTCTCTCACCACTCAAACACTCCTGGGCACAATCCACCTGCTGGTGAGAAGTGTCATCTTCACAGTTCCTCCAAAGTCATGAACCCGGATGAACCTTCCTGCCTGCACTGACTTTCAGCCTCTTGAAACCCTGTGCAAAACTGTCAGCATTTATCTTTTAGATGCTGGCTTAGAGCAAGGCTTGGCTGGACAGCATCTTCCACTCCGGTCCCTGCCAGCCTGCCAGGACCAGGTGCTGCAGGTAAAGCACCAGCTCTCACCCTCACTGGCCTTGGTGACATCTCCTTCAGCTTCTCAACACAGACCTCCTTGCAATTTAAATTTACAACTTCCTGCCCTATTCTTCTTCTCCAAAGATAACACGTTTTTTCTTGCATGTACAAGCCTTTTATGCATTTGAAGGCTTGTCATATCCTTTCTTCCTTTTTCTTTTCCTTAGATAAAATGAGCCTAATTTTTCAGGATTTCCTCAGAAATCACACGTTCCGTCTGACCACCCTGCTGGCTAAACCAGATTAACTGGGGAAATGGGATAGGAAACCATTCATAGCTTTGCCATGTTATTAAGGATTTCTAATGTCTTTGCTGCCACTCAGGCTCCTGCTAAAGGTCTCTGCAGAACAGTTTCTTTCTAATTGAACTTTTAATAAACTCTTCTTGCTTCTGACTTGGTCCCCTGATCATTAATGACCATTTGTCTACTTCTGTAAGCCCAATGAACAAACATTAATAGAAACTACTTGATTTGCACAAGATGAGATTTTACTGCTATAATAAATGGGTACCATAATAAAGGCTGATCCAAGTTATATTAAGTGCTGTAGAAATACATGGAAAGGAGAGGCCCTTCCTAAAAGATTAGAACTAAGTCAGAAAGCACAGGAGATTTAAATATCATCATCACTCCAATTTAGCAGGTGAAGAACAATGGAACATTTAAAAGGCGTGCAGGCAGTCAGGATAACAGGCAATTTCCTAATTGGACCCTAGCCTTAACAAGTTGCTTTGGAGATCTACTCAGTCTCAGATCAACACTTCAGCCACACGTTATCCAATCCTCTGCAGTTTCAAGGGAAAAGGTTTGTTTGATTCTTCATGAAAACAGCTCCATTTTCAAAGCCCGAAGAGGCTGTGAAGGCCATAAACTCTATGAAGACCACACTGAGGAAAGGAACACTCTGCTGAAGCAATGAAAGGTATGAAGATCATCTTGTGAAAGGCTGAACTAAGATCATGCCCCTTATGTCAAAGAAAACTCTCTCAATTTATCTGTCAATTTTTATATCCCATTTCTTCCGGCTTTCCGAAGCTCTGCAAACCAAGTCCAGAGTTTCATTATTTATTTGGGATGCTGTGTGTCACAGTGACACATTGAGAAACTGGCATCTGCAATTTTCACATGTCAAAAAGACTGTAACTTGAACTGACAAAATAAATTGCTGTTCACACACTCCCACTGACTTTGTTATGTCCCTGAAGCCCCAGGCCTATTTTTTCAATTAAGATCCCCCCTTCTTCCATTCCCCCTCTTCCTACTGCAAAAGCACAATGAGTGGCTGGCAGGAGGGAACGTGCCTTCCACAGCTGGCAGCAGTTGACTGGGAAAGGCAATGGCATTGCTGATACAGAGAGCAAATAATTCTCCTTAGCTTTTCAGGAAAAGGCACACGTCCTTCCTCCATCAGTTAATGCCACCCAACCCCTCCGAGAAGACAACAGGGTTGTGTCAGGTTTGCTGGAGCCTTTTGGCTCACAAAAGGAGTGGAGCAGTTCTACCAGGACACAGCAATTCTCAATTAAAACCAGTGGAAAATTTCCTCATCGGGAGATTAAACTGATTTCTTGATCACAGGAATATCAGAGATGTGAGTGAGTTCAGTGAGAAACTACCCTCATCTCCTGGGAGAGGGGGGAAATAAAACCTCACATATGGGGACATCTCATTGATTGTATGGTCCAGCATGAGAAAATAATCTTAAATATCTTAAAGACTGGAGAGCCCCCTAAGCCTGGCTTACTGAGGGCTCGAGGTGAACATGAATCCTCTGCCTGATTTCCCATCAGTGACCCTGAGCCATGACCTCACTTCCAATTCCTACCTTCATTCCTCCTTGTCCTGTCACAGCAGGCATGGAAAACATTCCCATCTCTGCAGCAGCACAGGCCAGAGAAAGCAGGGAGAAACTTATTTCAAGCACCAGAACCAGTAAAGTTCATGAAGAACTCACTTAGGCCAGTGTAGGTTAAACCTCACCTGAGCCCCTGACTCAGACTCCACACAGTCTTCTCCCTTTGGAGAAGCACCACACACTCCAGGATGCCACTGAAGGAAAACATATTTTGTTTAATTCTCCAGGTTGACCCAAGTTGTTCCCTCATTTTGTAATCCTTTCCGTTTATTCGAGCTGAATTTGGAGCAGCAAAACCACATGTGGCTTGCGTGACATTTAATTGCAAGTACTTCACACACTCCTAAATTCCTTCCTTTTGTGTGCAAGCTCCACATATTTAGTCAAGGACACATTGGGGAAGGTCAGTGGGAGGGGAGAGAGAGGAGAGGAGATCTTCTAATGCCCTGGCCATTCCAAAAAGAGCCTTGCTCACCACAAGAGCAGTCATCCGTATGAACAATCCCATATTCCTACGGGCAGAGCTGTGAGGGTGAACTCAGTTATCCAACAACAGCCTCTGGCTGGGCAGTCAGCAGCTCGGGGATGTATCCGGGTGTCTCGTGGCCTAGGAAGTTCTGAGAACATCCCTGGATTACAAATGGGGTCACTTGGAGGCCTCAAGGTTTGCGGTGATGACGAGCTCCCAAAAAATCCTCCTGCTGGGCTCTGGGACTACAAACAACGACACGGTTCTGCCTGTCCCAGACGAGCCATGAACACTGAAAAGAGCAGGGGAAGCAAAGGGGAAGAGAGCCCAAAGTCTCCACTCTAAAGTTGTGGAGTATAAAACGCAGAAAAAATTGGTGATATTGAACTAATGGCAATTATTCAGTGAAGTGTGCAAGAACAGTTATTGTGTTTCCTAATTGTAATTCTAAAATTATACGGTCAAAACCAAGGGAAAAATCAAAGAAAGTATTTCATGCTCCTACACGGCGGAGCCCATGCCTCAGCTCAGATTTCTAAGCTCAGGAGTAAATGATTTAGTCTCTGGCTCAGCTGTCACCCCACAATTCCCATGCTGTCAGCTCCTGCTTAGCTTCTTAAGGACCAGTCGGGAGCTTTCCAACTTGTTTCCATTTCACTCCAGTATTTAAACACATGGGGAGGAGGAAGTAAAATGGGAGCAAAGGCTTTCCATGAAAAATTACAAATTTCTATAGTTTTGGTCCAAAGTAGATGCAGAGTTTTCTCCCCTTAAGGCTTTTCTACCCAAGAGATATTGACCTCAGAGTGACTCTTGTCCATCTGAGATTCCTGAGCTGAACCTGCCACTACCCAGAAAGTGCTGCTTCCCTGTGCTCCTCCCAACCCAGTCCTAGGTGTTGTTCCAGCCAGCTGGGACATCTGTCTGGGTGTGCACAGACAGATCTCCTCTGGCCTGGTTCTGCCCTCATTTCCACCACAAAAAAAATGGGAATAAAGAGCCTTTTTAGTCAACTGAAGCTTGCAGAGAAAGGAGGAGAGATGAGTTATGAACAAAGAGTTCTGCTCCCCAAAGTGACTGAGCAGGAGCTCAGTAAGAGCAGCTGAACAGGTGCTGAGAGAGGAGAGTTCATGGGCAGAGACAAAACACCAACAGGAGCTTCATGAGATGAAACTTTCTTCTCAAAGCAGCATCAGCAGAGCCTTGGAGACTTCTGGTTTCTTGCTAAGGAAGCAAAGGTTTCTCTGCCTTTAACCTTGAGGTGAATCCACCAAGAACAGAAATTGCCAATTTAAGGGTTGATGAGAGTCTATTCCTCTGCACCTACACAGCCAGCAGAACAAAACCAGCAATAGTATAAAGCTCTTCCCATCAACTCCCCTCTCCTCATCACTCACCTTCAAAATACCTGTGGGATTTTACTGTGCAAGGAAGGCTTGTCTGTGTTCCCAAACCCCCACAGGGATGGTGGATCAGTGGGAGCTGTACAGGAGAACCAGAGGAACAAGCACAGACTGGAGCAAGGCCACAAAACCCCCTCCTGCAGGCAGGCCAAGGCTCTAGAAAATTCCCTGAGAGCTTCTGAGGTCAACGTGTCGCTGTTCCCTTACTCACCCCTCTCTGATGCACATGAAAAAATTGTTCCCATATGAAAGCATGAACAGCAGATGCACAATAGAAATTTAAACAAACTTCCTCTGCAGGAGGACTGCCCAAGGAAGAATGGTCTGATTCATGCAACTTAATGATGACTAAAGCCACTGTTTGTGCTTTGAAAATGTGCTGAGGTATTGGCAGCCATCTCAGACCTTTGTAGCGTGTCAGCAGGTTATGGATTTGAAGACCAACATAAATCTTTCAAACTTCCATTCCAGAGGAAGGCCTTAACATTTGACCTCTGCAACAGTCACTAGAAATATTTGAAAGAAAATGCCAATTTGTCAAAAACAAAGCTCTTTTCCCGAGGTTCTGCAGAAGCAGAGAGATGTTCCTTCCTGCCCCTTCATTCAAATAAGCAACAGTGGCTGAGTGATCACAATACTCAGGTTTGGGCAGGTTGAAGATGTGTCAGGTTTGCCAAAATCCCCCGAATTCAGGAGCTCACCATGGTGTGTCAATGTCCTGACAGCCACCACAGAGCTTGTTGGACTGGGGAGTGGGGGAAAAGAGCAAAGATCCTCTTTGGAAATAAAAGGACGGAAAAGAAAAAAGAAGTCTGGTTTGTGATCTCATTCTGCAGCAGAACACATCTGAACCTCTGTGACACCCAGCTAGACCATGTGTTGTTGAACAATCCCCTGGAGCAGAGGCACAACTTTCCCATTAAGAGGGCAGTTCCTGGGAATTCAGCAAGGCTGAGACTGCCCCGAGGTGCTCCCAGGCAGCAGCAGGATGCACACAAGAGATCCCATCATTTCTGGACAACTTCTACCAAACATGGTCACGTAATATTCTCCAGAATGCAGCAAATTTTGTTTTCCTACTGCAATGTAAGTTACACACAGATGGGAGTTTAAACAGCATCTCTTTTCCACAGAAAATGTTCATCCTGTCCCAAATTTTCCTTGACCACCTCCTCTGGAATACAAACACTGTAATAAAGGTCTCTGTTCCAGGAGAGCTGGGCTTGCATCTGTTCATCTCCAGAGATCCTGCTAAATCTTATTACTGCTTCCCCCCTCTCCTTCCAGAACAGAGCTGATTGAAAAACAAAAGAGAACTTCAAGGTGAATAAAAGCCCTGTGTTAAGCATGAGGTTATACACAGGGGTTGCAGTATCACAGCAGCCTTGGAAATGTCCATGAATCCCCAAAGCTTTGATTTCAGCATTAAGTAATGCTGGCCTGAACATTCATCCGGAAATGTGCACTGCACAGAATTTTTTATGCATAAACTTTTCTTTTTCAAAAGGTTCACTTCTCCCTTCAGGTCGGGAGACTAAAAAAACGCCAAGAACATCGGATTCACTATTGGGGTCAGTCCAGCAATACATCTCCTTCGGCTCCCTGCCTGACAGGTGAGGTGAGCCAGCACCAGCTGCTCCAGTGGTAAATGTGAAACTCTGCAGTAGGCAGTTATGAAATAACCTTGGTGAGAGGAGGTTTCTTGCTAGCCTCATCCTAACCCCTATCATTTAGGAGCTGGCTTCCACCCAGAAGTCCTCAGCACCCAGAAGGAGCACATACACCTTTTAAAATTATTCTTACATAATTGGATTTTCTCTCATTAGCCTTACGCATTTTTATCGTGGTCAATCGTCCCACAAATCGAAATGCCAACTACTTATTTACATGTCGGGGCAGAATATTCACAATATTTAATAAACATCAAGTGTTTATATTCCATCAGGCCTCCCAGTCCAAGTCTGGCCATGCTTTCCACAGAGTGGGAGACAGGAATAAACTGTCCTGCCTGAACAGCTGAGCAGCATCACCCCCGTCGAGAAAGGAGGCACAGGAACATTCTGGGCAGAATTTGCTGTTCACAGAGCAAAAAACTGGTCAAGAAGGGCATTTCCCACGCCATCTAAACCAACAACATTCTTGCACACTTTTTGTGGCCACCTCACCACAGCCTTTGGGATCAGTTTCCCAGCCCAGGGACAGCCAGTGTGTGCAAGAGCCTTCCCACCTCGTGCAGTAACCTCGAGGCAGACAGGCAGGGAAAACTGGGGTAAAATCATGGACAATTTGGCAAAGCAAACATGGTTTAAGACACCAGGAATATTTTTCAGAAACAGTTCTGACAAAAGCTGGTCACAAATGGAATCAGACTCATCAAATATATCAAGAAACTCCTATGCACACACACGTGTGCACGTGTATATCTGGATCTATATGTATTTATGTGCCCTGGCTTTCTCAACCAGGTGAAAGCTGTCCAAGCAAAACTTCATGATGTTTTTCTCTGCTGTCGTGTGCATGTTAATGTTGATGAAAAATTTTTGCTGCTTTCCTCCTTCTTAGAAAAGAGTTAGAACAGGGTATTTCTCTTGCCTGGTGAAACACCGTCAATTATTCTCCATTTACCTGCAAAATTCCTAACAAACACTTTTAGTGGGTTTTGAGCAAGCTTTTTTTATTTCCTCTGCCTTTCGCTCCTTCTCCAAAGCAGAGGTAAAAATAAAATTATTTTCACTGTCTTTCCAAAACAGGTAAGATTTTCCTTTGCTGGCTGGGTGCTCCCCCACTCCTTTTAGCACTTTTTTCCACTGCTGGGAAGATCCATCTTTCAGCAGAGCTACTTTTCCTGGTTTACATGGAAAGTATATACAGACAAAGACAACAAGCACTGATAAGGACAGTTGGGACCAGAAAGAAACTATCAGAAATTCAGCATTTCTATTACAGCAACATAGAGGGGACTGAGGAAAAATCAGGTCCTTTCCCTGGGACAGGAACTTGTAATAAAAAGAGACAAGGAAATACAACAGTGAAGCCCATTCTCATTTTAAATAGTCAGTGTTTCCAGAGTGAGAAACTTGGTGTTGTTTTTTGGGGACAAAACAGGCTTCCTAAGGATTCACTCAGATCTCCTAAATGCCTTATTATTTCATCCTGACTCAGAGGAGCAAACATCTTTGAATATCCTGCTCTGAGTCTTCTTGCCCTGAACACAAAAGGCTGAGCCCTGGATCACAGGAAAACCTGGAAAGTGCAGAGAAGGTCCAGCTACAGCAAGCTCAGTTCACCTTCCTCTCCAAAAGAAAACAAATAAATAGCCCTTAAAGCTTTGTTGAGATCCAAAGCTTTGTTCGAGGGTTTAACTTCACTCGCTGCAGTGGTCAATCCTTCCAGAGAAGCCCAGTTTTAGCCAAAACTGTGCATGCATGGAAACCAAGGGAAATGAGACTGGAGGAGCGGGGAGCAGGAGTAGGATGGGGAAGAAAGAAATGAGTTTTCTTAGGATTTGAACTCACAAGCTGAAGCAAAAGAGCCTGCGAGGTGCCACCATCACCTTTCTCACAGCTCTGAAGCTTCATCACTTCCCAAGGCAGGGGAGAAGCAGCTCTGAACAGCTCCAATGCATTTCCAGATGCAGGAGCAGTTCAAACACCTCATGACCATAATACAGCAAACATCCCACTCGCTGCCATCAAAACTGAAGGCCTGGGAGCTGCGAGCAGAACTCGTCCTTGCATCTCTCCAAGACCTGGAAGGAATTTCAACCTGGCTGTAGGATTTTTTTCCCAAGTCTCCCACCTCCCTCCTGTGTCCCTTAACAACAAGAGCTGTTTTCCCTTTAATCTGCAATGCCACCTTGTGGCTATAAACAACGAGAACACGGAGAAGGCACCAACGTTTAAAACAAAATTCTAGGTCACTTTGACCACAGATTCAAGTGCCACATCTGCAAGAGAAACACCTGATGCAGGGGGACCAAAGTCATCTGAGAATGGCTGCGTTTTATCAAAGCTGGTGTTTGCTCAGTGTGGGTTTCAGTGACCCAAATTCACAGCAGCACATGGAAAAGCAGCTTCTAACATAATTCCTGTGGTGGCTGATTCCATTGAGTAGAACCATGGGATCCCAGAATGGGCTGGATTGGAAGGGACCTTAAAGATCATCTATTTCCAACCCCGTGCCATGGGCAGGGACACCTCCCACTGTCCCAGGCTGCTCCCAGCCCCAATGTCCAGCCTGGCCTTGGGCACTGCCAGGGATCCAGGGGCAGCCACAGCTGCTCTGGGCACCCTGTGCCAGGGCCTGCCCACCCTCACAAGGAAGGATTTCTTCCCAATATCCCATCCAGCCCTGTCAGTGGCAAGCCATTCTCCCTTGTCCTGCCACTCCATCCCTTCTCAATTGTCTCTCTCCATGTTTCCTGTCAGGCCCTTCAGGCCCTGCAAGGCCACACTGAGGTCACCCCAGAGCTTCTCCTCTCCAGGTGAACAACCCCAGCTCTCCCAGCCTTTCCTCCCAGCAGAGCTGCTCCATCCCTCTGATCCCCTGGAGCCTCCTCTGGGCTCTCTCCAGCAGCTCCAGCTCCTCCCTGTGCTGGTGCCAGGGCTGGGGCAGCTCTGCAGGTGGGGTCTCACCTGGGCACAGGGGCAGAACCCCCTCCCCTGCTGCCCAAGGATGTTCCACCTATAAAAGCAACAATTACAGACACAGCTTTTAGCTGTGTGCTGCAGAAAGCTCCAGCCCCAGTCCTTCCCAACCCTCCTGGATGCAGGCTGTCCCATCAACCAGGCCTGACCCTTCCATCCTCCCTTCTCTCTAAAAAGAGCCTCATTTTTAAGGAGTTTGTGCCTTCTTTAATGGCTCCTTCAATCCCAGATTGAGTGAAACAGCCCCAATCCTTCTTGAGTTATGCTGGGAGAGGCCCTGGGTCCCTCTGGACTGAAAGGCCTGGCTTAATCCCAGCTGGACACTACTAACCTGTCGCAGGGTCTGGTATCTAAAAATCTGAGTACAATTCAGCACTTTTCTTCTGAAGGCCTCAGAGGCATATTTTGAAATAATTCAGCATGTCTCTGAGTTGCCTCTTGAGCAGACAAGTATTCTTCCCCTCTCATGGCTGGCAGGCCAAGGCACACAAATACTAAACCCTTCTGGGTAGGGAGTAGCTGCCCTGCTATGCACAAAAATTATTGTATTTTTAAGCTTTCAAATATGATTCTCTCAGGAAAATTAGGAGCAGCTGTCCCTCCCTGGGACAAGCTGCCTTCTCACAAATATTTGGCATTTGGAATACTCTTGTCCTTTGACCACTGGGCCTGGTTTTCAATTAGGCCTGATTTTAATGGATAACCAGGCTATTACTCGGGGGTTGCTGGGGCACAAGAGGCAGCACAAGACTGAATTCAGCAAGAGTGCAAATCAGGGCATTTACACAAATTAGAGCTCACACCTTGATGTCCCTCCAGATCCCTAATCCAGCAGTGGCTTCATTCCCTACTCCTTGCATCCCGTGGAGCTGTTGGCACCTGGGGAGAAGCTGGTACAGATTATTTCCATTAACACCTCAACATCCACTCAATCAAGGTGCCTGCACCCCCTGCCAGCAGGGCAAGCACAGAACACCCAGAGAGGGGTTCCTCTCTCCTGGGGAGCATCCAGCCCATTATCTGCAGGATGGAGGATGAGGAAATCTCCAGTCATGGTTCTGCTGGGACCTCCACGGACTCCTTTCAAGTGACAGCACTAAATACTGGCCTAGATTTATCCCTTCTCACTTTATACACTTCCTGAAGCCTTTAAGTGGAAGGTCTGGGAGGCAAAGCCTGGGGTAAGCCTGCTAGATCCCCACTCTAATCAATAAAGAGACAATAGCCCTCCTGAAAGTAATTAAGATCTTAGACAGACTAAGACAATGTTTCTGTAACTTATGATGTCACTGAGACGCTGCCAAAGCCCTCACTGAAATCTCAGTGCACAAATCTGCTGCTGCTCCTCTGTCCACAAAAGCGAGCGCTGCCCCGCACAAGGAACTTGGATGGCTTTGATGAGATTGTTGGCGTTTTAAAAAGGTTGCTGGAGTACTTGTTCATGTACTTTTCAGAAATTGATGTTAAGTCGGTGGCTTTCTAGCTCCCCAACTCCTCCTCTTTCTTCTTTTTTAGGAACACTCACTGTGCTGGTCTTTTCACAGGCTTCTGATTCTCTCCTTTGCAAGTTAACCCCACTTGCAGGACTGAAATAACTTTTCTTTTTTTTTTTTTTCAAAGTATTCTAAAATTAAATTCACAATTCCAACCCATTTGAAAACACCTAAATCATCCAGGTTGGCCCTAACCCATTTTCCCACACCTAGGTTGGGACCTTACTGCTTTATAACTAGTCCTAATTACAGAAATCATCTAATTAGTGTTGAACCTCACATGAAGAAAAGACATTAAACAATTATCTCAGTGCTGATGTGTTGATAGCTTCCTTTCCCAGCTGTAGAGCAGAACAGCCTCCTGTAACAGTGATACAGAGCTGGATCTCCTTACTGCCACTGGCTCCTAAATGCTGTATCTTTATTTAGTTCTTTGGCCTTTCTGATTCTGTCTATGCTCCTGCTCCACTTCTGTTCTCGTTCTGGGAGCCTGACCTAGTTTCTCCTTATTGCATATTTCTTTCTTTCTTTTGAGGTCAGCAATGAGCTCATGATTAAACCTCTCTGGTCACCTACTATACTTTCTGAATGGGATAACTTGAACTTGGGGCCTTCAGGCTCCCTAAGGCTCTGCCAGCTTTCCTTATCTAACTTTTCCCTTAGCTCATCCTCTCAGGAGATATTTTTTCCCAATTCTTACAGTGTGTTCCAGTTACTCTTCGTTGCTGAAAGCTATTTTTTTAAGTTTTGCCATGATTTTTCACCATACAAATACACCTGTTTTGCCTTTACTGTCTCTGTAAATGGCATTTAATCAATAAACATTTATTGACTTGTAATACACGCTTAATAAAATGCAGCAAGGAGGAGTGAAAGCACAGTGGTAAGAGGCAGTAAGAGGTGATTCTGTGAACACCTGAGCACTTCAGCTCACCAATAAATGAAATTGTAAAAGTGCAGGGTTTGCCAGAGCCATTTGTTAGGCAGCACACAGAGAACAGCTTCAAACTGACAGCGTGCAGTGCTCTGGCCAGAGCAGAAACCTCCCCAGAGAAGGAACCAGTCATACCCCTAACTCAGGCAGTGTCATTCTGCTTTTTGAAGCAAACTGTGCAAGAACAGAGAGGGAAAAAAAACCCACCAAAGTAATTGATGTAATTAATCAATTTACCAGTGTTATTCTTGCTGAGCATCCAAATAACTGGAGGTGAATTTTAACAACGCACCCAGTGCATATTTAAAGTATGGGATCACAGAATGGTTTGGGTTGGAAGGGACCTTAAAGCCCATCCAGTGCCACCCCTGCCATGCAGGGACACCTCCCACTGTCCCAGGCTGCTCCAAGCCCCAATGTCCAGCCTGGCCTTGGGCACTGCCAGGGATCCAGGGGCAGCCACAGCTGCTCTGGGCACCCTGTGCCAGGGCCTGCCCACCCTCCCAGGGAACAATTCCTTCCCAATATCTAACCTCAGTTTCTGCTCTTTCAGTTTGAACCCATCACTCCTTGTCCTGTCACTGCAGTTCCTGATGTGGAGCCACTCTCTGGTTCCCCTATAGCCCCTCAAATACTAAAAGGAAATTCACTCACATTTAAGGTACACTTGATACACAGACCCACAGAAAATTTAAAGGCCAATAGTAGGAATGAAAGGAATCTGTATATTCTCACACCAAGAATTAAAAAGAGCACATGGTCTCTCTCAAATTATTCTGCATCAATCCAAAACTGAAACATGAGGAGCCACTGTTTGAAGGTTTATTCCACTTACCCTCCTCAGATGCAAATAATCTCACTGGCTGCAGTGTAACAGCAATCCCCCCTTGTGTTACCTGGAATGGCCACGAGGCTGGAAATAAAAACAAAGGAAAGCTGGGTAAATTCCAGCTTTTTTAAAAGAGACTCCTGTGGTCCCAAGGTGGCCCCTCTGCCCCACTGATTTTCTTTGCAGCCACCCCTGCATTCACCTCACTGGTGCTGCAGCAATTTTCCTCTCCAAGAGAACAACATCTCGTCTCTAATTAAAAATCAGTAAGATACTCAGCTCATCTCTCTCATTTACTGTGATTTTATGCCCTAGACATGAACAAAGTTCCTATTTTCCAGGTCTCTGAATGAGAAGATAGCAACAACCCTTCCTTCCTCCACCACCTACTCCTCACTCTGACCCTCATGGCTTTAACAAGTGGGTTGATTGCCATATAATTTAAACTTCACAAATGAAAAACCACCTTCAGCTGCTGTTTCATTATTTCCCTGCTTTCTAAAAGAGCACCCTCACACCCTATTCCTTATCTTCACCTCCTGCCAGGTTGCTCATGTCCTCCTTTTCCTCAGGGACAGGGGTAGCCAGTCATCAGCCCCTGAATGAGGATCCAGCTTCACAATTTAGGTGACCTGTGCACCACCAAACTGAAAGATTTACCAACTTCCTACAACCTACTTCAAGAGCTTCGTCGTTCAGAGGGATCACAGAAGCAGCAAGAGCAACTGCTTTTTCTCACTTACTCTGTGATGAAGCAGAGATGCCAAATCCTAGACAAACAAATGAGTTATTTGGATAAAGAAAAATCGAGAGGCACTCAAATTGGCTGAATTACAGCTGTTGTCAATGAAGCATCGAAAAAGTGCATCTGGGGCTATATACAAGAGTCTCTGCACTTTACAGTCACTGAACGTCCTTTAGCCTCCCCAAAGAGGTCAAGATGAGATCGACAAATAAACGCCAGTCCAGCAAATGAGCGTATTTACTTTTTCCCAATGTGGTTTTTTTTAAGTGCTGGATCAGCCTTGTAAACTCTCTCATGCCGAGTGCACTTATTTATGCAAAGTTTGATTGGTCTCAGCCTCCCAGAGACACCTGAAGGGGATGCTGAGATAAGCCAGCCTTGGCATTCTGCTGCATCCCTTATAGCAAAACACGGAGCAAAACGAAGCATTAATTCTGAAACCTTCAGGAGAATGAAGCAGGATAGATTCACTTGTCAGTAATGTCCATACTGATTAATATAAATGTACATGGCAGCCAATATCAGAGTGTGCTATGTGGATTTATTTACATAATTATTTGAGAATTCGCCCTCCCCTCCTTGACTTTGATGCTTGGTACATATTTATTTACACAACACTGCACTGCCAAACAAGCCAAATGTTTCCCAGAAAGACATCAGAAGAATTACAATTGTTTGAGCACTGGTTATTTCAGGATGATAAAAAACAAACTCAACTCAAATCCATTTAGCAACTGAAGTGCTTTCCCCAGATGACAAACAATGCTGCTGCTGTCCTTGCGTGGTCACTGACCTTGAGTGGCTCTGAAGGCACCAAGGCAGCTGAGGAAGGAGCTGTTGTAGGTGCAGCTCAGGCACAAAATGACTGTGGTGTTCAGCAAGGTTGGACAAAGCCCCAGCGCCCACAGGTGGTTTGGACAGGGAAGAAATTTTGAGATGTTCCATCATATGATAGGGAATAGAGATGAGGGTTTAGTGGCTTGTATGAACCTGTATCTTTACCACAGGTGATCTGCAGATCTTCTGGACCCAGCCAGGTGATCCAGTGCCTAATTTCCATCAGTTTCCAAATAGACAGAGACAGAAATAGAGATAGACAGAGAAATACCCCACAAGCTACCAGGGGGCTCCCATTACACCAACAGACATCACTGCTTATCTCTGGTTCTTGACACCTTGTCAAAATCAGACCACGGGCACCACCTGCTGATAAGGGAACATGCTGTAAAATGCTCTTTATGCACCCTCATCGCTGACAGGATGGTAGAAACCCACTCTGATGGTCACAGCACCACCTTCACAGCACACACCAAACCTAAAGCCACAAAAATCCAAGCGGTGCAGCTCGCAGGGCTTAGTCCTGAGCAGTGTGAACACAACCTGGTGCATTCCTGTCCCGACACTGAGAGGTGCACCCAGCCAGCATTCATTTGATATTCCATTATTTTTATAATATGTCTCATTTGTTTGCTGAAATTAGAAAAAAAAAAACAAACCAAACCAACAAAAAAACCCGAAAAACCAACAGCAAATCTCAAAAGTCAAATCAAATATAGGGAAAAAAGGTTAACTAAGCTTTACAGACCTTCCCAAGGTATCAGTTGGAGTTTTTGGCAGCGGAGACTCTGGTTTTACATTCATCTGGACACAACATGTTTTTTTTTCCCAGATCCTAACAGATCACTAGAGTTACTCAGCACACAAACAATGCCTGTTGTTTTGGAGCTGATTTCTCAAGCTATTATGTGTATTCCTGTTTACAAACAGTGGCTGCAGCATGCAGAAGATCTGCAGGCAACTTCACTGCACCCACTTAACTCCTCTGCCTGCATGTGGGCAAGCCTCAAGGAATTTTCCATGGTCACACCGAGCAGCAGAGCCCCAGGATGGGGCAGGTTGGAGGGGACCCTGATGGGTCATCTGGTCCAAGCTCCCCACTCAGGCAGGGTCATCCCAGGGCACAGGGCACGGGATTGAGTCCAGACTGTTCTGGAATATCTCCAGTGAGGGAGACTCCACACCCTGTCTGGGCAGCCTGTCCAGGGCTCGGGCACTGCCCAGGGGAGAAGTTCTGCCTCATGTTCAGGTGGAACTTCCTGGGCATCAGTTCCTGGCCACTGCCTTTTGTCCTACTGAGCAGAGCCTGATCCCATCTGTGACACCCTCAAAGCACCAGAAACAACCCAGAAACCTCAAATGGTGGAAGCAGCTATGAGGAGTAGGGGAGGTAATATTGCAAAGCTTTTAATAATTATAACAACTGTCATAATGACATGAGATGGTGGCACATGCTTTAAACACATCAGACAATTTATATTGTGGAGCACATGTGGAGTCCTGGGGAGAAAAGGCAACCAAGCCCTCAAGTTATCCAACCTACAGCTGGAGACATCAGGAGACAGGGAACAAAGCTGTATCCATGTGCTGGGAGTTTTGGGTTGTTTGGGATTGCGGGCCCAGAGTTTCATCCTCAGCTCAAATGAGAACAGAAGTGCTCAAAAGCCGAGTGTGAAAAATCAGCCAGAATCATGAAGTTTTGCCTGGCTCAGGAGAGGGATCAGATTCATGTAAAATTATAGTTCAAATTGGTTTCCACCCAAGATCATAAATCCACCTAGGTTTGCCAATAGGATTCTGACTGTCAGCAAATCCTTTCTTTTGGCAATGCTGGATAATTTCAAGAGCTTCAGCGGAAAACTCTGAGGGTTAGCCTGAGCCATTGGTCTTTGGGGGGAGAAAAGGAGGTGAGGGTCAAGGACACCCCTGAGGACAAAGACCCCAATAACGTCCCCACAGTGGGGGTACAGTGGCAGGGACATGGTCTCTGGGGTGTCTTTACTCCTGGGCAGGTGCCAGACAGGACATCGGGGGACCAAAGCCCTCTGACATCTATACTGAGCTCCTCCTGTCTCTGCTTCCCTGCTGGCATCTCTCCTCAGCTGGCTGTACAGGTAAATCACCACCTGACTCCCAGGGGAATTAGAAAGCCACATTTTTAACCTCTCTGAGCTCCTATGGATATAAATGATGGAATTATTTAGGTTGGAAAAGACCTCCAAGAACATCAAGTCCAATGGTGAATGCAGTACTGTTATATTTATCACTAAATTGTGTCCCCAGGGGCCACATCCACACAGCTTTTGGACACTTCCTGGGACAGCAACTCCTCTGCAGTGCTGAGCAGCCTGCTCCAGTGCCATTCTGGGAAGTGGTGGAGTCAAATCCCATCCCTTAAATCCCACCAAGAGACTTTCATCCTCAGAAAAATGCATCCAGTACCATCCCTCCAACACAGACCTGATGCATTTGGCCAGTGACACAGGCCAGGCCCTCAGCAAGGGAAACACAGATTGGGCCAGCGGGGACAAACTGGGGTTTTGAAATGAAGGGATGATTAAACAAAAGTAAAAATCACTTCTCAGAGCCACAGGGATTTACTATTTTGCCTGTAGCTCTGGAGGCTCAGGGAAGCAGCATTCACAGTAGTATTCTCTCCTGATAAGTGCAAAGGGCCCTCTCATATTTCTCCTTCTTTCTGCAGTTTAATACACGGGGGCTGAGGCTGTGACCATGACCTCAGCTGTCTTACAATGCTCCCCCTCCCCGGGGAAGCCCCACACTTATCCTTTAACCAAGAATTAAGTCTGCACGCAGCTCTGTGCATTGAGGAAAATCCCAGCACACATTTCTCCTCTTCCACCCAATGCAAAACGAGGATTGATTTTGCTCCAAGCAAGGAGGAGCATTTGGAATATAATGAAGCTGGAAAGGGTGGAGTGGGAGTACAAAGAGATGAGTCCAAGCTCAGCATGACAAATGGTACACAGGACCACTTGGTTTTATTATACACTATCAAATATCCCTAACTTAAACAGCAGAGCTAATAAGCATGCCAATGTATATATTTACATTGCCTGAAATGTGCACAACCCTGTACAAAAATTAGAGTGCAACTGTTATGATCAAGCCATTAGAGAAAACAAAATCAATCCAAAGCATAGACCAGCCTTGCTAAAGAGCTCCCTGCTTTGCTGCCTCCCCTTTCCTCAGAAACTGTGCAGCAGAGTGAAGCTTTTCTGACCTCAGAATGAAGGAACTCGCACAGGAAAGCTGAAGAACTAATTGTAATTGTAGTTCATCGAGCTAAAATGCAAATACAACAGCAGAGCTGGAAATACAGTCCATGAACCAGCATCAGGGGCAAGAGGGAAGTTAATTCTCTTTGCAATTCTGTAGACAAGACTTTATGGAGTATTTTGAGCAGTGGGCATGTCCTACCTGCCTCCTCTCTGTAACCCAGAGTGATTTCCCTCTTGCTCTTAGTTTTGGACTGAAAAGGGTTTCAGCATTTTGAAGATTCTCCCATCCCCGTGCCCAAAAAAGTTGAAATTGCAGAAAGTTTCTATGGAGCAAAAAGCTGATGGGGAAAGGGAGAAAATGCAGTTTGGCTAAAGTAGAATGCTCTCCTTTTAAAGTTTAAAGATATCCTGTTTTGCTTTAGATCACTTTTACTTCATGTCTCTTTCTCTATATTTAGCTTAATTTCAGCTATTATATAATTTAGAATTCTTTGTTGTTGGATAAAAGAATATCTATAAAAAAACAGAGCCCTTCTCATGAGAAATTTGGAAAAATCCAGATTATTCCTGTCCATGAAGATATTAATATTTTTACTGAAAATTTTCCAAACCAGTCCTGCCTCTCTAGGCAGAGGCAGAGCTCTTCCTAAGCTCAGTTTTGCAGCCCACATGGCCTTTCAGTTCTTCAGGCTTTTATTTGCAGTAAGTTTTTAAACAGTGTAAACCACTAGTCAGTAAAACCCTCTCCAAACGGGTTGAGGGGCCTGAATGTTTTGCAGGTTCACCTGCAGCTCTGGAGAACTTGGGGAGCTCCAGGCAGCCAGGACTGCCCTGGACAATGCTCTGGAGAGTCAGCCCTGGGAGGGGCTGAGGGAGCTGGGGAGGGGCTGGAGCCCCAGGAGAGGCTGAGGGAGCTGGGGAAGGTCTGGAGAATTCCCGAGGGAGCTGGGAACGGGGCTCAGCCTGGAGAAAAGGAGGCTCAGGGGGCCCTTGTGGCTCTGCACAACTCCCTGACAGGAGGGGGCAGCCGGGGGGGTCGGGCTCTGCTCCCAGGGAACAGGGACAGGAGCAGAGGGAACGGCCTCAGGCTGGGCCAGGGGAGGGGCAGGGTGGGCATCAGCAGGAATTTCCCAATGGAAAGGGTGCTCAGGGATTGGAAGGGGCTGAAGTCCCAACCCCTGGAGGTGTCTAGGGAATGACTGGATATGGCACTGAGTGCCATCACAGAACACCCTGAGCTGGAAGGGCCCACGAGGAGCACCAAAGCCCAGCTCCTGGCCATACAGGACACCCCAGCAATCCCTCCCTGTGCCTGAGGGCATTGTCCAAACCCTTCCTGAGCTCTGCCAGGCTCGGTGCTGTGGTACCATGGTCTGGTTGCAAAGGTGGGGATCAAAGGTTGGACTTGATCTTGGAGGTCTTTTCCAACCTGAATGAGTCTGTGGTTCTGATTTCTCCTCTTTCTGCCATGGGAGGATGACAACCAGCCTTGCTCTAGGACATTGCCAGGCTGTCTCCTGACACGAGGGTGTTGCAGTCTCCACACAACAGAGTCCACTCTGTGCCTGTCACAACAGCCCAGGGGACACCAACAACATGCAAAGGGCAAACAGAGAAGAGTGAGCAATTTTAAAGGTAACTGTCTCTTAGGCCAGCAAAGAAAACCTCCTCTGGACTCAGAAGATGGTTTAAATAAAGGAGCAAGTGCTTCACAAAGAAGGCAGAGACAGGTCCCTGCTTGCTCACACCTTGAAGGCCACGACTGAAGACATCCTGGGCAGATTCTTGGCAGGTAGAAATGGGCATTTACTGGTTTCCATCTCCTGAGGATCCACTTCCCTGCTACCCTGCCAGCAGGGATATATATAAATCCTATGTAAAGAATAAATTTCCATGGTATTTTTATCTGCAACAATCCCCATGGAACATATTTAGCATTTTTCCATCAAAATGTAGTTTCCACAAAGGTCAAGGGCAGCAGCTTCTCAGGTAGAGCACGATGGATCGAGTTCATCATCTCCACTGGAAACTGCACCAGGGAAGCATGGCAAAAACACAGTTTACACCTTCTGCAGCTCAGCAGGTACCCCGGGATGAAATCTTTGACATTTGTAAAGACCTCTCTGCAACCTAGAGGTCAAATTTTGCTTTTACATTTCTCCAAAGTAACTCCTACCACCACATCTGTTGATGGACCATCAAACCACGAAGGCAAATTGTTTTGCTGCTCAGTAACTCGTGCTCCCCTCATCCCATCCATAGCTCATGCTGCAAACATCTCCTGTCCCAGTCCTGCACTGGCCGTGGTTCAGGCTCATGTGCAAGCTAGGCAAAACAAAACACATTTTCTCCTGGCTCCAGCCATATGCCAGCAGATGTTTGAGCTGAGATTTTCAAGATGCATACGGACTTTTGGGTACGTAATCCCTCATGTTCCAAATCCCTTGCTTCCTACAGCAAGCCTTTGAGCCCTGGAATCACACAGTGTCCAAAAAAGAGGCATCCAATGCATTTTAAGGACAAGGTGTTTTTATCTGAAGCACTAAATCATCTTTGCACAGCAGTAAATTACTGAAACTGTTATTGAGCAGTTCCTGAAATGAAACAGAGGCCTGACCTCTACAGCAAACGTGAATTCAGGCCAACGAGGCCAACCAAGAATCACTTGCACCCTTTGCATTCTCCCAGCTCATCAGGAAACTCTGCAAGAAGAACCCTACAATGAGCTAGTGACTAATACAGGAATTCAGGGAAAAATAGAGTACCAGGTAATTTCATCTGACCTTTATCCTCAATGGGTACAACTCTCAGAACAGGCCCTTTGCTGCCTGAATTCAGAGGGGCACTGAGAAGGGTTGCAGGGCTCCCAGCCCCCCAGCAGTATTTTCTATCAGTCACTTAACAAATGTTTCCACTGGTTAATTTTCTTTAACTTCCTGGGTAATTTCCATCTATTCCCCAAGCTGACTTAACTACATACCATCCCTATTTCTGATATATCAACATAAAACTGTAACATCAAAATCAAGCAAAAGTTTTTGCTGTAACAATGAACAGCAGGAAAAAAAAAGAGATGATGATCTATACTTGACCATAAATGTTACTACAGAAGAGTCTAGGCCTCTGTTTCTACAGACTGAAAAACATTCTCTGCCTACAAAGCCAATTGGAATTCTGTTTTCAGGAGATTCATAAACCTAAACAGCACTGGGCAATGACTGACTCACATTTTTTGGCATTTCCTTTGGATTTTTCATGGCGTTAAAGGTGAGAAGCAAATTAGCCATTAAACCATCCATTCTGAGCAGATGTCATTTATCTCTTCCACCAGATCTTGGCCACAAAGAATTTCTTGAGAGCTGGCTTAGGGTAGACAGAAAACGTCCTCATATAACCTTAGTGCAGAAATCATTTAGATAACTGCAGCAGGAATAGATAGAAATTCAACTTTTTCACCAATATCTGAAAGTCTGGCATTGCAAGGACCTTCCTGCAAGATATAAGGTTGAGATATTTCAAATACAGTTTCCTAAATGATATTTTCACAGCAATCTGAGTCCTCCTGGTGATACATCTAACTCAAAAGAAGTGGCACTAATAGACCACACTTTGATCCAGCTTAGCCCTTATTATGGCTTTTTATCTATAAAGTATTTATAGAGTTAAGTTCTAATAAATGTTTAATTACTGCTTAAAATTAAGCTAAACCAGCTATTTAACAGCTCTCAGCTGCTATTAATATTCATACCAGAGCTCTGTGATTAATGCATACAGGGTTTTTATGACCTTTAATTCAAATTCTGAATCACTGTTTGATTTGGCCATTGTTAACATACTTTTTGTTGGCTACTCACAGATTGTTTTACAGTTTTGAAAGCATTTGAGAAACACTGTTTCTCTGTGCAGAACAACTCGATTTAATTAGCCCTCTTTTAAGAATGCAATCTGCTTAAAATTTGAAGTGTCTGAAAGGCAACAAGGGACTATGATTGTTATTGCACAACGTTTCTTTCACCCCAGTCCTAGAAATCACTCTGATGAGGATTTTCACGATGCTAAAAGCTGTATAAAGAGATAACAAATGGAAGCCCACCTCGCAAAGAGCACATCTGAAAAGAACACAAGCACAGAACCTCTGCTGGGACAGCTCTGCCTTGGGCTGGGCTTGGCAGAGGCAAAGGACTGGTGGCTCCAAGCAGAAATGGTGTGCTAGAACACACACGGGTTTATAAATATGCTAATACCTTAAATTGTGTTGCTATCAGAGTGGGGACTGGACAGTTTACAGAGAATAAATCCAACAAACTGCCTTTTCTTAAGGAAGAAGAATGTTTGAGCCATCACAGCCCAGCCCCTGATGGCATTTAGGAGTGAGGAGTAACAGCAAAGGATACACTGGGCCAGGGCAGCAGAGCATCTGTGTGATCAATACACTGAGTGCTACGTATTTCACATGCAAATGTACCTGTAAATGTACAACGGTGCATAAATACTGGTTTCTTATACTAAAGGAAGAATACTNTTTATAATATATGTAATATATATAATATATAATACTATAACACATATAATATATATTATATACTAATACTAATTCTAATACTGGTCTCTTTGGCCACAGGGGCTCTACAGCCCCTCTTCAAGGATCCACCAGTTTGTCAATCAGAGCAGGATTCCTGCTGCCCCAGGGCCTGTTCCTGAGGAGAAGGGATCCCATCCGTGGAGCTCTGACAGTCTGTGCTGTGGAGCACCCACGGGATGGGCTTCACAAGGAGCACTCTCGGAAAAAACAGCCTGGAGAAAAGCTGGGCTTGGGGTGACCTAATTGTGGCCTTCCAGAACCTGAAGGGAGCCTGAAGGAAAATGGAGAGGGGCTCTTTACGAGGCCCTGGAGTGACAGAACAAAGAATGGCTTCACATTGACAGAGGGCAGGGCTGGGTGGGATTTTGGGAAGGAATTGTTCCCTGGGAGGGTGGGCAGGCCCTGGCACAGGGTGCCCAGAGCAGCTGTGGCTGCCCCTGGATCCCTGGCAGTGCCCAAGGCCAGGCTGGACATTGGGGCTGGGAGCAGCCTGGGACAGTGGGAGGTGTCCCTGCCCATGGCAAAACCTTGGAATGAGATGAGATTTAAAGTCCCTTCCAACCCAACCCATGCTGGGAGATTCTGTGACTTTTGGAGGTTTGATCCTTGCCTCTCTCTACCACATTACAACCTGCAAGTTATGTAAGGGAATAAGTAAGTAATCCTTTCCAGATAATTTCTTTTTTTTTTTTTTTTTTCTGCAAGAGAGAATGCAGATGTCAATATCTATACAAAAAATAAGTTACTGAAACACAAAGCAGTGCACTTGCAGGAACAGCGTAGGAGGAACTGTGAGAAACTATGTCACCACATTGCTCTCTGGTTTTGGGCAGTTCCAAGTTCCCCTCCCAATTTTTGTTTCAAATCTAAGCATTTTAAGACTCTCAACATTAGATGAAAACAATACTCAGCATACCAAAGGCCAGATTCCCATCTGGGACTCAATGATATTGTAATAATCATCTCAATACTGAGTGATATTATAACACAGAAACCCAGCACGATGGATCTTTTCCCATCCCTGGAGGTGCCCAGGCTTACAGATAAGAGAAACGTGGGAATTCAACTCTTCAAACTTCATGTGTCTCATTAAAGAAGTAATTTATAGTCTCTCATTAGAGAAAGTGATTTTGTTTTAAATTGTTGTGCATGAGAAAAAGCCAACTATGAGCAAGGGAATTACTGAAGGTTATGCTTGCTCCTTTATCCACCAGCTCCGGGTGGGATTAAATTGCCTTGATACAGATTCAAATTTAATTTCGGAAGAATGCCTCATATTTCTCTGTGCAATACCAATCTGAAAATAAAATAAATTATAATAAGCAAAAAGGATATAAAAATATGATATCAGATATGACTTGTCTCCACTTCAGCTGAATGACTTTATTGTTGGTCAAAAAAAGAAGTTGAGCTATTTCTCTGTCCACTGAACTTCTGACTCTGATCCATTTCAAACTCTGATGCAAAGGGATGCAGCTCTGGGTGAGTCCCTTTGCCTCCCTTCTTGGAAAATGTTGAGGTTTTGATGAGCACTACAATGACAGTAAGCTTGCTGGTGCTATTTATTCAATCATCAAGTCAAATATTCCCTCCATAGCCATAAATCTGAGCAGATTCTGTGAAAAGGCTTGACTAGTTTAGCAAATGATTGGCACTTTTCACCACTACAAGAAATGATTTAAGGAAAAAAATGTATTGCCACAGTAATTATACTATTTGTGTGCTACCATTGGAGAGAATAGTAATACTTCTTCATGTTTAGAAATATTCATATTATTCCTTCCCAGCATTTGTTCAGACTTGGATTTAATTCATGATACAGTTCAACAGCCTCAAAGAACTACAACTAAAACAATTTACATTTGGAATTGCCCTGTTTGAAGGATCTGCAGTGTGTCCTTGGTCCTGCTTCCTCAAGTTAGAGATGACACTTGGAGATTGAGTTTAGAACTTTGTGGTTCACTTAAGGACAGGATTTATTCCTGAATCCTGATTATTCCTACCACAAATACCTTTGCTCCAGGAGCTACCTGAGTGAAACTTGCCTATCCCACAGAAAATGCAATTCCATTCCTGCACCCTGCTACAGGGTATTAGTTTAAGCCAAGTAATTCATGGTTTTAGTTTCTCCTTCACAGTTATGGCCTCAAGCTTTTGGACAGAGTTTCAATTTCTACTAACAGCTCAAATTGTGTCCATCACAATTGTGGCTGTTGCAAAAAGAGAATTGCTGTGGAATTCAGTAAATTAGGATTAATTTCTTTTGCCTAAGAGAAGCAATAACTCCAATGCCTGTAACATACTTTTTCCCACCCCCACAAACCATGTGCCATGGAAAAACTCAGTCAGTTGTAACAGCTAAAGTCACCTCCTAAATTAGGATGCAATGACACAAATTTTGATCCCAAATCCCACTATTCACAAGCAACATTTGCACATCATCGATGGCTTTTCCATTTGATTCTCACATCACCAGTGGCTTTGCTCATACAGGATAAATAGCAAGGCTCTAAAACAGATAAAAACTAACAATACACCAGTGTTCCAGGATTCAAACCCCTCCCTGCTGCAGGGTTGTACAAAGATTCTGTCTGCACTCTATAACAGATTGCTGTTTATTTTTCAACAAACTTGCAGTATTCTCAGAGAAGAGATAATAAGAATTTTTAGTTCCCAATACACTCAGGTTATTGCAGAGTGAGGTTTGTATCATACCAGAGATGGCTGAAATTATTTCTCAGATTAAACAGTTTTCTTATGGCTGGTGGTGCTGGGTTGGACTTGATGATCTTAAAGGTCTTTTTCAAGCTTAATGATTCTGTGATTCTAAAATGCTTTTCCAAACACAAATGTTTTACTTTGTGGAAAACGGTTGACACTGTTGAATGTTTTCATTGGGAAGAAGAATTGCAGCTTCAACTCCTTGAAAACAAAGTGCAAAGCTTTGTAAAGGTTTCGCACTGCTCATTTTGGATTGTTTTGCTTTTACCTGCTTGGACTCCTCCTTGGGTTTTGTGCAAATGTGATGAAGATCCACACTCAAGCTGTGACTGCTGCTGGGAGATGCTGAAATCTGCACAAGTGAGAAAAACTGATCTCTAAGAACAGGAGTGAATATGCACATACGTGTAGAAAAGACAAGTGCTCTACATCCAGCTCTCACCCACCTCTGGAGTGATCTGGTGGGTCAAGACACTGAAAGTTGTGGCTTTACACGAGACAGAATCATAGAATGGCCTGGGCTGGAAGGGTCCTTAAAGATCAACCAGTCCCAACCTCACCTCCCACTGTCCCAGGCTGCTCCCAGCCCCAGTGTCCAGCCTGGCCTTGGGCACTGCCAGGGATCCAGGGGCAGCCACAGCTGCTCTGGGCACCCTGTGCCAGGGCCTGCCCACCCTCCCAGGGAAGGATTTCTTCCTGCTATCCAACCTAAATATCCCCTCTGGCAGTACAAAGCCATTCCCCCTTGTCCTGTCACTTCAGGTCCTTGCAAAAACTTTCTTCTCTGTCTTTCCTGTCAGCTCCCTTCAGGCTCTGAAGGCCACAATTAGATCACTCCAAAGCCTTCTCTTCTCCAAGCTGAACAATCCCAATTCTCCCAGCCTTTCCTCCTAGCAGAGGGTGCTCCATCCCTCTGACCACCCTGGTGTCCCCCCCTGAAGTCACTGGGTGGTGGACAGGAGCCCAGAGCTGGCCAATGCATGCACTAAAAAGCAATAATGTTCCAGCCTCTCTGCCAGAATGGGCAGCAGCCTCAGGGCAGGATCCCCCAGAACAGTTTGAGATCACACACAAACTGTGCAGCTCTCAGCACATGGCTCAGCACTCGGCATCTCAGTTTTGGTGCATTTCACTAAAGCATGTGAAGAAAAAGCTGCTGTCAGAATTGCTGGTCGGGTCACAAAGTCCCCGGGGCACAGGAGGAACAGGGTGGCAGGAGCCAAGAGCTCTTGCACATCTCTGGATACCCAGCACACCCAGCCTGGCGGCTCCCTGCCCTTCCACAGGGCAGCTGCTGGGGAAAACAGGGCACAGCCCATGCGGGGAAGGGGAATATTTTAACTGATGACACCCTGCAGGGCTGTGAAACCAGCCTGGGTCCAACCAGCCCGGGCAAGGCTGCCTGGCCATCACTGCCCCGACCCTGGGGACACTTCAGTCCCTGGGCCACCACTGACGTGTGAGCAAGATGCAGTTCAGGCACCAGGGAGGGAAAAACTCCAAGGAGCAAAGGGAAACAGCCGGACAGGACACAGAGAGTCTGTCTGGCTCTTTCCAACCAAGCAGGAGCTGCCCCTCGAAGCTTTGCCCCACGTTCAGACTCTCAGAAAACGCAGCGATTGGGATTAGCAGCCCCCAGAATGGGGCTGGCAGCCCACAGGCAGGGCTGCAGCTTCCCTCTGCTCCACACTCTTGGCTCAGGGAGAACTCATTGTGCACAGAACATCCAAAAAGAATAAACCCTCCCGGTGCTCAGAACAGGACTTTTCCCCCTCTCGCTGCTTTGTGCTCTCTTCCTCCCTTTCATACTTTCAGAAACAGAGAATATGTATTTTTAATAATACAGATTTCTAAAGAACTGAGTATGCAACATTTCCTTTTCCCCCAGGAGCGCAGCAACCGCTGCACTAACACCGGCACGGAGGAGAACGCTTCGGAAATCCATCTGCCAGGAGAGGCAAATCAGAGTTACATTGACCATAAACACCGCGACGACGCCTTGGGGCTGAGCATGAGTGCTCACCTGAGCAGGCTGTGCACGGCAGGGATGGCGTGACTGCAGCAAATCCCGCAGCCCTGCAGCGAGCTGCACTCCTGGGCCATGAATGTTTCATCTCCCGGCGGCCCTGCGGAGGAGCAGCCACGGTGGAACCCGCGCGGAGCAGCTGCTGCTGAGCATCGCCTCCAAACCCTCCTGCTGCTCCACAGGGAGCTGGAGGGAGCCCCAGAGCAGGGGGGAATGTGCTGGGGATGAGCCCCTAAGCTTAGGAGATGGCTGCACGCTGTGGAGAGGGATGCCAAAGGATTAAGCTTCGTCTTACAAGTCTAAGGCTTGACCCGAAGCTTATTAAGGTCAGTGGAAAACCTTCTGCTGATGTCTCGGAGTTGTGGTCCAGGTACACAGTGCACTGATCTCAAATACCAGCACTATCATTTATTTTTGCTGTCGTAACTTCATGCATTTAATTCAAGTTGTAGTTGTTGGGTTCTCGTGATCTTCCTAAATTGAAATCCCAGGTTGTTTAGGTAGAAAAAATGGCTTCCAGATTTTCATGTACAGTCTGGTTGTAGGGAAAACAAAGAGCTGAAACTTTCACCCAGGATAAAAACAGGAAAACTAAGGAAAAAAAATAGACATTTATCCTAAAAGTCTCCCTTCTGTGACAAAGAAAACAGAGAAAAAAACCCAAACCAACAAACCCAAAGAAAATAAACCAATTATTTTCTCTGGTATTTGGCTAAGGAATTGGTTTCAAAGGTTCTCCTAAAGCATTTTTGTGCTTTGACACTTCATACTATAGATATTGGCTCAGTGCTTCCATACCAGAAAAATAGACTAAAACACCTTTTAGCACATCATCAATCCTGATCAGAAAAGGAGAAATTAGACAAGTTGCTGGGGAAGACTCCAGTAAACAAACTGGAAAACTTCACTCAGCTGAGATTTCAACCCAGCCACCTGGGTACCAATGCAGAACACGCAGCAGTTGTGTGGCTTGAAAATAAATAAATATTTTTTCTTTAGGCAAGAAAAATCAGACAAATAGATACAGTCTGTGCAAAATTAAACCCTACATTTGAAAAGACAGGAAGAGGGAAATGGGTGGGAAGAGACAGATAATTCTATACAAACAAAAATATATGTCAAGTGGCCAGAAAAAAGTTCTGAGCTCAGAGAGGAGGATGGGGCCAGACCCTCGGCAGAGATAAATCAGCCCAATTCCATCAAAATCAAGGGAGACACAGCTCATTGCACCAGCTGCCAACCTCATCCACCAACCAGACTCTCCACCAACTTGCATTTTGGGTCCTGCAAAAAAATTTCCTCTTGGAGTATAAAGCCTGTATTTATCCATTGGCCTTAGAAAGTATGCACAGCTGTGACATAAGTAACCCCTGCTCTGCTTTTAAATGTATGCAAACATAAAACGAAGAAGAAAAACGACATTAAAATAATGTTAAGGATTTGGCTGGGGGCCATCAAAGCTAGGACATTCCAAGTTAAAGCTGAAACGACATCCTTAACCTTAAGTCACCCCATTGTGCCTGGGTATTGCAGCTGCTGAAAGGGGAAAATCAGAGCGGTTACGGTCTGGCGTGTGAATGAGAGCTGAGGGACTCTTAAATCCAGGATTATTTGGCTGCCGCACACCACGCACTGCAGCCACGTGCTAGCAATCCTTATGCAATCTTTGCTGGGAGAGGGGGAAAAAAATATCCCTCAGGCTGCCTTTGCACACTGAGGGGACTTCTGGAGAAAGCAGAAAGGCCACTTTTTTAGTTAAGGCAAGAGCTGTAGCTGGGTTTGTGGAGGGTGTGAGGAGCAGCGAGGACCTGAACCACCAACTCAGGTACCTGAGATGGACAGGGAACCTCCTGCACCGACTGATCCTGGGGCAGCAGCAGGTGAATCCCTCCCATTCAGCTACTTTCCATCCAGAAACTTTTCAAAAGAGGATCTTTCTGACAAAAAAAGTTCCACTTCCCAGAATTTTTTTTTTTTTTTTTAATTCAGAGTTTCAACACACCAAAGTCAAATTTCCTGAAAATCAGAATTGTTTTTTGTTTCCAAAAGGAACACATTGAGACATCGGACACACTGAGGATTTGGTTGAGTTGGATTTTTTGCTTCTAGGCATTTACTAGTTTGGGCATAGACTCCTTCTCCTTTCTCCCTTTTTCTCTTAATATCAATATTTTCCTTCTTTGTCCACCCCTAAAATGGCAGAAATAAAGACAGAGAACAGAAAAACTAAAACTATAAAAAACCATCACGGAACTCTCCTTCAAGTCCAAACTTAATGTCTCAAGAGTGCTGGAAACTGTAGGTAAAGGCAATTGTGAAAACCACTTGTACACGCACATCTGCACGCAAATAAAGAGCAATACATAAATATTTGTAGTTTAGACCAATATTTTCTTGGCTTTAGCAATAAACAACTGGGGCAAAGCTGGTTAATATAGACTTTATATTTTTTTAAAGTAGTCCAGATAGTCCTTGAGTTAAAATATTGGGTGAACTGTCAAGCTCAAAGGCTCCCACAGCCCTCTCTAGCCCTGGTTTTCTGCAGTTCTCTGGCCCCTGGGTTTAGCACATCCAGAAGCACTCAGGTTGCTGGGGACAGTCATTAAGAGCTGTGGCTGAAGTGCAAAGTCCTGTGACAGTCTCCAGGAACTTGTTTCTCCATCCAGTTTGCTTTTGTTTCAAGCAGCTGCCAGCACCCACCACTGGGCAGGACCCTCGGCCCTGGTCTTTCTTTGCCTTGAGACGTAAGGGAGACACTTCCCAACAACTGTATTTTCCAACTCTGTGTTTCATCTTGCAGGAGAAAGCACAATAAAAGGTAAAAATTTTATTTTAATAGAACACGTTACTATGCTGGAGCCCTTCTGCTCCAAAGGGACAGGAAAATAACCAAATGGGTGCAATAAACTCTGTATTCCTCTGCTTGCAAAGTACCAGTGCACTTCTGCCTCTGTAAACTCAGCCCTGATCTCAGGAGGGAGAAGAGACAAGGAGGAATGGAAAGACCTGAGGGTTCTGATGTTTTGATTTGCTGCAGCCTCCAGCCGGATTCTGCCCCTTTGAATGCTGTGGAATTGGGATGGTTCAGCCTGGAGAAGAGAAGGTTTTGGGGTGACCTGAATGTGGCCTTGCAGAACTTGAAGGGAGCTGACAAGAAAGATGGGATGAGACTATTCACAAGGGCCTGGAGTGACAGGGCAAGGGGGAATGGCTTCCCACTGACGGAGAGGAGAGTTAATGGGATATTGGGAAGAAATTTGGCCCTGGTGAGGCCCTGGCACAGGGTGCCCAGAGCAGCTGTGGCTGCCCCTGGATCCCTGGCAGTGCCCAAGGCCAGGCTGGACATTGGGGCTGGGAGCAGCCTGGGACAGTGGGAGGTGTCCCTGCCATGGCAGGAGTGGGAACAAAATGAGATTTAAGATCCCTGCCAACCCAAACCATTCTGGGATTCCATGAAATTAGAGTCACCCACAGGACCCCTACACCCTGTTGGGTGACACATTTACCAAGGACTGGTTCATTCACTCAAAGGATTTATGCAGGGTCTCCCCCATCTCCTCACTCCTCTCCCTTCCCAGTCTCTCTCTGCTGCTGCTGAGAACATTTCATTGCAATATGGAGGGAGGGGAATGGCACAAGGATGGATTGCAATAATAATTTATCACAAAAAATAAGCTCCACTGGAAAATACTGATGAGTGGTCATATTTAAAAGTCTGGCGATTATGTTTGATTAAAGTAGAGTGCAAAAATATTAATTAATTGGGCTAGTTACATAGACAGCTTTATGTCCTGCAGCAATTCATGTAATAACAAATTGATTTTTAGCTAAGCAAGCTGAAGGAAAGGAGGAACTGGAAACAGTGCCTGAATGCATTAAAGTAGCCTGAGTGTGAAGTTATAATGTATGTATGGCATAAAATGCTGGGGAGAAACACAGAGAACAGCTCCTTCAGTGAGAGAATGAAAGTTAATTTATTTAGTGCCCTTTGCCTGTTTAAATTCCGCCATTTCACATTCATGTCATTTTACCCTTGCTAATACTCCATACTGGGCAGACTGTGATATTAAAACCCCCAAAATAAATCTGCAATACAGCGACAAGTTAAAGAAGTTTTCTATGGAAATGCCTCCAGCTGGAATAAGGGACAGCTGTATTTCAGCTCTGCACAACCCAAGTCACTTCCAAAAATAACAGCACCTTCCACCACTCTCGACAAGCAGAGCCAGAAATAAAGGTTATATAGATAGAAATTTGGTCCAGGTCCCTAAATGGAGTTTAACGGGTTTGTACCATGATTTTGGTGGGATCCTGAGTGAGTCTCATGGTGGGGCTGCTGTGCAGAGACCCCACAAGAGGCTGATGCCTGCACACAGGAATCCCATGCCAGGTTATCCGAGGGATACGTGAGGCTGGGGCAGCAGGGCACACCCACAAATCTGGATTTTGCCACATTTATGCCCTGACCCAAGTCCCTGATCTGCTCCTGAGCTTGGCTTCAGCCTCTGGACTCCAACCCTTGAGAGCACCTGAAGGAAAAACCCCCTGTTATCCCAAAGGTGGGAGATGGATGGGGAACAATGAGAAAAGCTCCAGGGTTCTGCAGCAGTGCTGTTACAGGGAGAGAGAAGATAAGAGAACAGATAAGCACGGCCAGGGCAGAAGGCAGCTGCCTCCTGCCTCACCAGCACATTTCCCCCAGCCCTGCCTCTGCTTCCCCACCAGGATATAGGGTTTTTTTATTGAGGGAAAACAAAGAGCACTGAGAGGCCAGAGAGAGAAGCGAGGGGCTTCGGAAGAAAGCGAGCACTCATGTGAAAAGTGTCACAGCTACTTAGGAAATTGAAAATATTTTCCATCCTTGCCTGAATGATCATTTCCAGATTTTAATTATTTCCCGATTGTCTCCGAGAAGGATACATGGCTACTGACCTCATTTGGGCCTGAGGAAGTAAGACTGTCAACATTTTAGGATAGATCTGATCAGATTAAGAGATATTTCGGATATTGAACATAAGAATTTGACAAGCAAGCTAGAACAGTGGATATGTTTGGATACTTGCAAAACCCCAGAGTATTTCTGCAAGCTCATGCCTACTTCCCTGGGCTGCTTGCACTGAGTTATGAGAACAAACAGTTTGAGCACATTTTCCTCTCTATTTGATTCTTTTCTCTGTTTCTACTCCCAGCAACAGCTGGTTTGAAACAATCTGAGTAGAGCTGAGCACTAGCAAAATGAAAGAGCAAGAGAAAGCCTTCATTTATACTAAGCTAGAAGAGGGTCTCAGGCATAACCATGGGATGAGGGAAAACCAAGGTCAGTAAATGGAGGCTGAGCTGGACCAAGCTCAGAGGAGAGGTTCTAGGATGGTAACAGACCATACCTGAGAGCACAAGGAGTACAAAGAGCAGTGGATTTGCCCTGCCCAAAGGCACATCTTGTCACTCTGCAAGCACTGAACTGGGGAGAAATAACGAGAAACGGAGTCAAACTCTTCCTAGAGGTGCACCAGGAGCAAGAGGGAACACTCGGGCTGCAGCAAGAGAAAGTTCTGCTGGAAAAGGGGGGAAACAGCTGTAAGAGCAAGTATTGGAACAAATTTGCCCGGAGAGACTGCAACCCTCATCCTTAAAGATAACCCAATCCCAGCTGTACAAAGCCCTAAGCAACCCCATCGAGCTTTGAGGGGCCCTGCTGGGAGCAGGAGGGCTGGACCAGAAACACCAAATTCCCCCCTCATACCCAACCTAGTTATACTCTGTTTCATCTTCTATTGAGACAGTACTTTTCCTAAAAGAACAGGGAGTCGGTCTTTTAGCAACAGAAATGAATTTTGAAAATGCCTTGACTTGAATACAACACAATTGAGCCCAGCCCTGGTCCCTTTGATGTCCCTGAGTGAACAGCAGTGCCTCTGACTGCGAGTACACTGAACAGAACCTCCTGTGAAATAAGGATTCTCTTTCTAGTGCAATTTGATGCCTTTGGTTTGGTGATACAGACAGGGCGAACAAAAGCAATTTGAGGAGAGATTGGCAGAGCAGCTCAACTTTCACATGTGCCTCACAATGGCACAGTGGTTAGTTCAGATCCTCTCTGAACAGCCAGAGCACAAAGTCCAAAACTGCATGGGCAGGCACTGGCTCCACTTCAACAGCAACCAGCACAAAGGGAGGACGTTTACTGAGTAAATGAACATTTCTGGGGGCTCAGCATCTGATGAGTTTGATCAGAAAGCAAACAGTACAGCTTCTATCCTCAAGGCTGGCCCACAGCAAGCCTTCCCAGAGAGCTCTGATGTTATATATAAGTCCTGTGCAGAAAGGAATGTGGTTCTCGGGGTGCATTGCACAACCCCTGCTCCCTGCACCCTCCTCCTCAAGCAAGGCATTCATTCCCCAGAGGAATTTTCCAGTCTAAGGAGCTAAACAAGCCAAGAATGTGTTAAAACAGGTGTTCCAATCAGCTCTGGGTGCAATCTTAGCACAACTGAGGTTAAAAATATTTGGGAATGATGTAATACAAAGATAATAAGTTGTTACTGTATATTCCCCTCCACCCACCTCCTAAGAAGGTCTGTGAGGAGGTTGTCAGTTGTCTCTCCTTTCCTAAAGCCTGAGCTCAGGTTCAAGGGCCAGCACCAGCTCTGAATTTTGCCAAATTAGGCCAGACCAGCCAAGGCTGGTGAGGAACCAGCAACAGCAAGCCCAGACGTGGAAGGAAGGAGGCACTTTGTGATAACACAGCTCTGTCTGGGTGCCCTCCTGTGCTGGCTCTTCACACCAGGAGTGGCAAGCAGCAACCAGGGAAGCATTTGGAGCTGGAAAGCTGTTTCATCAGCAAGGAGTAAGGAGGCACCCAAACACACCATGCCTTGCCTTCCCAGGCCCTGTGTGCTGTAGTTTCACCAGCCAGCCATGCCCTTAAACAAAAACGTGATGCTCCTGCTCCAGTCCCACTTATTATGCTACAGGAGAGAGGTGCTGCTGGCTGGGCTGGTTAACATGCAAGTGTGCTGCTGCTCACATCACTGTGGCTGCTACAGAAATCCTGGCAGTGCCTGAGGGATGAGCTCTGTGCATGCAACTCAGGCAGAACAAGAGCTCTTCACATTCCCCCTCTCTGTCACAGGAGATGAGATCCTTGTGGGCTTGCAGTCAGTTTTCCTGGGGTGTGAAGTTTGCTAGCGAGTGACAGCGTACCCCTAAACCAGAACTGAGGTGCTACGTGCATTATTAGTGCATTATTACTGCTCCATTTGTGCCTCCACGTCTGAACCACTGTGTGTTTTGTCGTGGCAAAGTGCTTAGGGAGGCTCTCAGCACAAAAGGCACAATAGCAAGGCCAGTTCCAGATGAAATGAGGGCTGTTAATAGACAGATAATTCCCACCCTGTATCCTGATTTCAAGAAAGACCAGACTGCTTCACTTGGAAAATATCACATCACTTTACATTCCACTCTCCCCACCTATAAATCATTGTTTAAGACCTACCTGATTTAAATTTGGAAAGCATCCATCTGTCAAGCTCCACATCGCCAGCACCTTTTGTGCCAAACGCCCCCAGGTGCTCTTATCAAATACTCACATTAACGGCTCAATTAATTATGAGTTAGCCAGATCAAACAGGCCAGTCTCAGGCTTGACAGGCATCTGATGTTCAGATATCCTACCTATGCAAACTTTACAAAGTCAAGCAAATTCGAATTCCACAGGGCTCAGATCAATACCACATTAAGATGCTGAGCTTATCTGCTCACTTGAAAAACTCGTGAGAGAGTGTAGAGAATCTGTTTGTCGATTCACCTATGGAATTAAAATGGAAAAACAATCCACTAGATCTTAACAGCTTGATGTGGTAGTAAAGGACACAAACCAGGAGGCAGAGAAGTACAAAACTCCATGAAGCCAGCAGAATGCATCAAGTGGTGCCTGCAGAATGACCACAGGGATGAAGGTTGTTCTCAGAGATACAGGGCAGCTGGAAAGAAGACATTTCCTAGCAGGCACAGGATCTGCAGTGAAGTCTGCCCACCCAGCTCTATTCCCCTCTGCAAATCTCAGCCTAGAGAGAGGGAAAAGCTCCACAGATAGGTTTTTTTTTTGAGCAACTTCATCTGCCTTCCCCACCTAAGAAACCCTCCTGGGGGCATTTCTCTCACTGCTCACCAAAGCTTAATGAATCAAATAAAATCAGCTCCTTGAGAGCCCATCCTATTGCCCCTCCAGGCTGGTGATGCTGGGAAGGGGTTCAACACAACACTGCTCCAAATTCAAGCTCTGTACTTGGAAAAACATCCAGGCTCCTGCAGATATCCAGTGCTTATGGCTCTGGGATCCTTAGAAACCCTCAATGCTCACAGAGTTTGGGATATCCCTTTGTTTAGATAAGAGACCAGATAAAAGCCAAGCTATTAATCCTGGCTGCAAAGAAACAGGAGGAAAAACACACATTGAGATAAAAAGCTAAAAGTCCTCAGCACTGCAGAGCTCCAGGTCTCAGACCTATTGGGAAGTTTGAGGACCTTTTTCCAGCTCATGCTTTTAATTACTTAAGCTTTGTCAATTCAAATTTGTCAGCTACAGATCTGTAGCTGAGTAAGCCTTTACGCATTTATTTTGTTGTTGTTAATGACATGGGCTTTTATTTATTTAAAACTCAGGAACTGAGTCACAGATGCCACAGTAAGAGCTGTACTTGGCATTTATGGCAAATAACGTTTCCCAGTTTCCCAGCATTTCACAGGCAAAGACTAATCAATCTTCCCAGCATACATATGAGATAAGGAAGTATTATCTTGGTAATGTATTATTGGTCAGATCTCACATGCTTAAGGGTACTGAGCAATATTCCTTCATTTCAGTCACTCCATCGAACTGCACTGAGGAAAACCTCGGGGGAAATCACAAGTGTTTACACATTTCCATAATCTGTTACATTATTTGTATTGTACCTCCCAGCTGGCACAAACTAAAGGTAGGATTTGTGCAGGGACCTAAGGAGGGGGGCAGAACCCGCCTGTGGCTGTGGTTGGGGGGCACAGAGGGCAGCAGAGGGGCTGTGGTTCCCCCATGGGCACCTCTCTGCTCCACTCCTGGCACAGCCCTCGGCAGGCGGCTGCATCCATCCAGCCAAACCTGCTCCAGGGTTCTCCAAAGAGCACGCCTGGCTTGACCCGAGATCTCTAGAGATCTCTGAGATCCCCTGGGTGAGATCTCCACCTGCAGCTCATCCTGCCACACCCCCGTGCTCCTGCTGAGGGAGTTCCAGCTGCACAGCTCCAGCTTCCACTGCCTGCCTGGATTTTATGGTAGAGACAACTTCCATACACCTGTAACCTGTCCAGAAAACTGAAGGGGTTGAGGAATCACAGAATGGTTTGGGTTGATAAGAACCTTTAAAGAACATCTGTTTCCACCCCTGCCCTGGGCAGGGACACCTTCCACTGTCCCAGGCTGCTCCAAACCCTGTCCAACACTTGGACACTTCCAGGGGCAGCCACAGCTTCTCTGGGCACCTGTGCCAGGGCCTCACTACCCTCACACAGAAGGAGTCCTTCCCAATATCCCATCCAGCCCTGCCCTCTGGCAGTGGGAACCCATTCCCTGTGTCCTGCCCCTCCATCCCTTCTCAATTGTCTCTCTCCATCTTTCTCACAGCTCCTTCAGGCCCTGCAAGGCCACACTGAGGTCACCCCAGAGCTTCTCCTCTCCAGGTGAACAACCCCAGCTCTCCCAGCCTTTCCTCCCAGCAGAGCTGCTCCGTCCCTCTGATCCCCTGGAGCCTCCTCTGGGCTCTCTCCAGCAGCTCCAGCTCCTCCCTGTGCTGGTGCCAGGGCTGGGGCAGCTCTGCAGTGGGGTCTCACCTGAGCACAGGGGCACAGGGGCAGAACCCCCTCCCCTGCTGCCCACGCTGGGGCTCAGCCCAGGGCAGGGGGTTCAGGGTGCCAGCAGACACTTTCCAACCACTGTGGGCTTTATTGCAGTTACAAACATCTAATTTAACAGCTCAGACTGGATACTTGTGTTTGAGTGCCTCAGAAACAAAGATGCAGAGAAAACAGGGATTAACAGGTGGGCACAGCAAGGTTGGGACTTCTGCAAGGTCAGTCAGGGATTCTGTGGCAGACCCACCATCCATTCCAAGGCTCTGGTGGCCATTGCTTTGCTCAACATCTTCCCTTTTCCTAATTCCTATGATTTGATGCCACTGCTATTCACTGTTTAAATGCAATCAAATGCCAGAGCACTTTGTTGGATCTGGGTCTTCTGACTGACCCTTGCCATTGGCAGCTGCGTGCTGAGATAACAGAGAATGAAACACATAAAGGCTGCAAACATCAAATGGGGCTAAGGTATTTTTATGGCCAATTTTTGCCAAAAAAATGTGGAATCCCCACTGGGTCTCTTGAAAATTTCAGCTCAAAGATTGCGCAGCAGGGCACAACAGAGGCATCAAACCAGCCTGGACCAGAGAAAGTTTCTGCCTTACAGTCAATAGAGAAAGAGAAAAGATTGTCCACGGGGTGATTCAGAACTCTGATGGGCTCTTAAATCTCTTTTAAAAAGTACATTTACAACAGCAAAAGATAGTCACAAACATGCTAATTCCACCAGAGACATCAATTTCGACTGCCACAGGAAAATAAGTCAAGTGAAATGAAAATAAAAGGAAATAATTTTCTGTTAAGTTTAGCTTTTCCTCATTCTTGGTTGTTTGTTTTATGATGCATTGTCTGTTATGATCTTCCACTAAGAACCTCTACTTCATCCACCAGGGCTTTCCTCGAGGCTGAAAGCACCATGGTAATTGTTTTCCTCTTCCATTATCATTTATCTTTTATAAGGAGGTGTTAACTATGACACTTGCCTATGAAGGGCAGTTTTTCTTGCTGAAAGCTTAGCTTCAGAATAATGGGAAAGATTAGCATACCTTTAAGTTGTCTCATTTCTTTACAAACCCATGACAGATAAATGATACTTCACAGAGCCGATTCTCTCATTTTAAGTACTGCATTTAATTAAATGAAGGAGCTCAACTATATTTCTTAAAGGAAGCTTTTGAGTTTCCCAACTATGGGTTACTCTCAAGAGTCTCCGTCTTCAGCTTGCTGGTCTCTAACACACAGCTCTGGAAGAGAGAGCTTTTTACAAAAGTCAGGAGTAAAAAAAGAAATTATCTACGCCTCTGTGAAAAATACAAAAGGCCAAAAACCTTTTTGAAGTGGAACAAGTAGAATATCTGTTTCTTCCCTACAGAAGATTGTGATGACCAGACTTGAATCTTCTGACACATGCTCCTTTAAGTGTCTTTTAATCAAAAACATCTAAGATGAAATCTTCCTGAAATTACCTTTTTCTTTTCGATTTGGGGTTGTTTGTTTCTGTCTCAGGAGGGGAAAATTGAGGTTGAACCACTCGAGCAGCAGCTTAGTGAAAACTGTAACTAGATACATCAGCCTTGTAGAAAATAAAGAGATGGGAATGTGATTTACCCATGTACCTTCTCCAAGGCAACTAAGCAGGACATTTACTTCAGCAAATTCGAAATCCTCATGTCTGTCCAACCCAAAAACCAACGCAGAACTATTTGTCACAACAATTCCTAAACAAACAGGAAATAATGTGAGTGATAACAAGGAAAAAAGCACTAAATTGGAAGTCGTCAGTTGCATATTCTTATAGAAACACAAAGAATCAAATTTGACACACTCAAGACGAGCAGGAGTCACAGTTTACACAACATCAGGCTTGAAAAGATGCAGCATGAATCGAAGTTCACCACTAAGAATTTTTTCTGATGGACATCATGAGGGTGGGAAGCGAAGAGCTCGGATGTAATTCTGATTCCAGAGAACAGGAGCAACCTAAAAATGCAAAACCCCTTTTCCCCATCCCTCCAAAACCTGATCCGTGCCAGCACCTCTGAAGTCATTTGTTTAAAGCAGACCAAAGTGTTTCCGACAGATGTCTGATGTCCAAGAGGGCTCCGTGTCTCTCCGTGCGTCTTTGTCTCTGCTCCACGAACATTGTGTTACAGTTCTGAGGCACGAGGCATTGTGACTTTTAACAATGGGATTAGAAATCCCTGCGATCGTAAATGCTCTGGAGCAGGGGGCATCTCTCTGGCATTTGCACAGTGCCAAGTACAATGTTGGGGGTCTTGTCCGTGGCCAAAGTCCCTCAGAGTGACAGCACCAATAAAAGTTAAAGTCCCGGAAAAGTCCAGGTTTCAGCAACATCAAGCACCTGCAGCTTCAATTAGCACAACGGGGCAGTGTGGTACTAATTACTGTCGTGCTTGGAACGCTTTGGTTGCCCAATGGGGGAGCAAAAAGGATCCCACATCACCCAGGGGAATGGGAAACACATTGGGGCCCCGAGCTGGAACGGGACCCCTCGGAGCTGCCTCCAGCAACTGCACAGCAACAAACGCTCTGCAGCCCTGGTTTGTGACCTCCTCACGACCAGAAAGGCAGAAAGTTGTTAATCCTGGTTGTAATGAGGGGTTTGGCCCATTCTGGGCTTGAGCATTCATGGCTCTTGCAAACAGCTCCGTGATCCCTGCCAAGCTGCAGCTCAGCTAATTTCTTCCTTACATCCCTACCTCCCAATTCCATTATTTGTAGTAAGTCAAATGCTGAGCTGGAATAAGCCAGACCAGATCCATTCGTTTATGGAAATACACTAATTTGTACCAGCTGAAGTCTCTGCTCTCTGTGATAAATGGTAACTACATGAAAAATGACTTAAATTAAGAGAACCAGTGCTGGCTTTTTTAAAACGTAAAATATTCATCACTTCTTCTATTCTGCACTTCCAGAAAATCTGAAGCATTTTCACTGAGCTAAAGCTCACGTCCCACTTTTTTTTGTTTCCCCTGGATATCCTTGTTCACAGCCCAGTGGAGCTGGGCACATGTGCTGTGCTCACCACAGAGGTGACTTGGAACCACAGAGGCTGAAAGGAGCTCGCTGTGTGATGGAGCTCTCACTTCCACACAGGGTATCAGTTTTCATCCTGCTTCAGCTGAAGCCTGGAAAACAGCAGACCCGACAGTTTCTGTGGCTCTGAGTTGTTAGGCAAGCCACAGGGCCAGGTAAATAATGCTATTAAAAGGAATTAGAAAGAGCAGGCAAGAACAAAATGAATAGAAGAAAGGCCTGGATGGGCAGTAGAGGAAGTAGGAATCATGTATTTGACTGCAGAGACTTCATGGCAATTTTTCATTGATTTCTTTCCTTTTGTTAAGCACTCAAAATTATCTATTTCAGTATGGAACTCTTTTGGCAAGCTTCTTTGTTTTGTATCTTTCTCAAAACTTCTTTACAATTTCTGTAGGATGTAGAAATAGTAAAAAAAATATTCTTTGCACAGTGCTAAGATACTTCTGATAGCAGAGAACTGTGCACCAGGACAGAAACCACCCTTTATCACTTTCAGTTCTACGTTATTCCAGAGCTTTATCGTCCAAATTTCAGTATAGAGAAGGGCTCCATATCCACCCAAAAACTGTAACATCCCACATTAAACACAGTTAAGGGAAGGAGCAAAAATACTCCAGAGCTCTGAATATGCAACTGAACACAAAGGAATCGGGAATTTGCTGGCAGTGCTGAGATCCAGGGAGAAATCCCCCTTTTCTCTGGCAGCCAGCAGCCCCGAGGAGCAGCTCCCGTGGCTCTGCTCTGCCCAGGGGTGCCTGGAGCTGCTCCTCAGCCAGCTCTGACACTCGAGAGACTCCAACAGCTCTTCTGTCACTGAGTGAGCTGGCCAAGCCCTTCTGCCTCTTCAGCTCCAACAAACCTTGAGGTGTAAAGAAACGAAGGTGAGTGCGAGGATTCTGCTAAGCTATGAATAATGTGAGTTGTCTGAAGGCCTCCTGGCACATTCCAAACAAAGTTAAAGCAGCAATAAATACAAAAAATACAGCCAAAGCTATAACAGACAGACAGAAATGCAAAAACAGTACCAAGCTACCTCTTGGCAACACTGCTGTCCCTACCACTGTCTGTGCATTCCCTGCTTTGAGGAGACCATCTCCACAACTTAATATAACTTTTTATTATCATTATTAATACTGTTATTGCTTTAGAACAGGCAAAGCACTTCAGAGAACAAATAAAGCCTTTGCTCAGCTGGATGTTCCATGACACAGCACTGATCATCAGGCTCGCAGTGATGCCTTAGGTTTTAAGTTTTGTATTTCTCAAACCCTGCACTACCTGGTAACTCTGAAGTTTGGTGTGGCCTGTGAGCTGCTGTTCTCTCGTGCTGGTCAGACATAACAAACCTCTCTGGGTTTGCTCTGCAAGGACACCCAGACTGTCCCAGGCCCCAAAATGTGTAAACTAAAAGCCTCCAAAGGGGGGCAAACTTGGGGTAATTACATCACGAACTGAGGTTATAATTGGAGAATTAACCCTGATATGTAAATGAACCAAACTTATAAAAGTGTGAGGAACCCGTGACCCAGGGTCCATCCTGGGTGGAGCCTTTGGCCTGCCCAGGGTGCACCTTTGAGGGCCTTTCAAATAAACACCTCCTTTTATTCTCTTATTTTGTCTAGCCTCTGTGTTTTAGGTGGCCACCTCAAGGCATCAACAGAATTAAAACCCTTGAACATTCACCCAGCCCTTTTGCCATTCCTGTCTGCCAACTTGGTCTGCCAGATTTTGACAAACAACCTTTAAAAGCTGCCTTTTAGTGCCTGTCCCCCATTCCCAGGAAACTGAAAAGCAACAGAGAAAAGTAAAGCAGAGAAATAATGAACCACAGCATTGTGAACATCAAGCAATCAGAATAGAAAAAGAGGAAGTGATGATCCCCACTCTGGAGTAGCCCAACTCTGTATTTGTTACGTCCATGATGATTCTTGCACTCTGCACAGAATCTGTCAGGTTCTGGGACCCCCTGCCATGGCAGACTTGAGGAAGCTGCCCAGCATAGCTGAACCTCTGGATGAGGGAACAGGATAATTCCTCAGCTCCAGAGGAAAAATGTGAACCCTCACCCACGAAGAGGAGTTCCCCTTAATGTACAGTCTGTAGGGAGAGTCCCCCACGCATTTCTGGATCCTGGCAAGGGGCTGAGGGTCACGTTCATGCCCTGCCACGGCCTTTGCATGGCCAACGTGGGAAATGAGTAATGGAAACCATTTTTGGCTTCTCTCAAAACCAGCTAAAAATAACAAATAGCTTTGTCAACTGACTGGAAGGAGAACCCCCCTCCCAGAGGATCGGAAAACATGAAAACTACGGGGACAAATCAAGTGGATTCCCCAAACGACATCCCTGCTCCTCCTTGGAAACTCTTCCATTTTCAGAAACAAGAGTCACAGGGTAAACACGACACTTGCTACAGTGGCACCTCTCCTCACTGAAAACTGACATTCCTGGGAGTCCCTAAAGAAAATGGGGGAAAAAATAAACAGCCATGAGACGTCAGCACTCGGGGGCAAAGGCAACATAACCAGAAAGGGATATTTATACAGAAAAATATATAGGGAAAAGGACTTTCCCTCTGACCTACAGCATCCCTTCGAGAAAGATGCCTGGAGAAGTTCCCCAGTCTTTCTATAATAGAGTAACAACTATAAAATACAAATAAAGTAAAAGGTTTTAGAAAAAAAAACTTTGAGAAAAGACAATAAAATAACCCCCAGGTGCCTGGAGAAATCCTTGGGCTTTGACCCATTCTCTGCAGAGGGGTGCACAACTGAGGACATACAGAAAACTCATTTTTCCTTTGCATCCAGCTGCCATCCTGGTGCTGATGCCCAGGCCCTGCAGGCTGGGCAGAGCTGGCTCCACCCATACCTGTGGGCAAGGATGGGGGGAGAACACAACCTGTGCCCTCCCAAACCAGGGAGAACCCCAACAGCAGAGCTCTGATCCCGTGTGGCCGAGCACAGTTTCATCCCTTGAGCAGTGACCCCTCAGTCCAGCCATGGACTATATTAAAATCTAAATTTTAAAATCTATAATCTAAATCTGTATTTCTATATTAAAATCCAAATTTCAAAATCTAAATCTAAATCTATATTTCCATACTCCACTTTGCTCTGAGGCTGAAATTACTGCTCTGCACCTGCGTGAGACCAGTTAAGGATGCAAAGCCTCAGGCTGCCTGTGCCTCTCGTGGTGAAGGTAGTAAGTTACTCACACTTTTCACACAGTAACACAGATTGCAGCAGTGATTTGCTCGTGGCAGTGTTGGTACAACTCCTCAGAGTCTCAGAAAGCTCGTTCTTGGCAGGACAGGTCACGCAGGTGTCACACAGTGGGACATGTCCCTGTCACCCTACATCCCACAGCTCCTCCCTCTGCCCCACACACGGGTGGCTCTGGGGGCTTCACCTAAAGGACATCGGTCAGGGGCCCAGAAAACAAGATTCTGCTATGTGCAGACAGGTATTTTAGGAAAGTAAATAAAAGCAGCGTGTCTGAAAGATGCAAGATAATCCCCTGCAGCAGCTCCAGCTATAGGAAATTAAGAAGCTGGAGTAGGAGCTCTTCCTGAGCCAGCAGCAGTGCCCACAGAGCATCACTCACTCTGCAGTGAAGGCAGCACGGATCAGCTTCCCCTCCTCGTGCTGGGGATTCTCTCACCTTGTGAATATTTAATTTATTTTTTTAGCTTGGTCATAACCATTAAAATAGCAACTCCAAATACATGCAATCATTTCTAACAATGTTTCCCTCCTTTTTCTGTTGGGGAGGGGGGGATATTTTTATATTTATTGTTCGAATTAAGGCTTTTTCCATCATGGAAAGCATTTTTTTTTTTAATTTCCTACTACACAGACCACGGAGCTTATCTGCTTTACAAAGATGAGTAGCTGAGTCAACTCTGCTGGGATTCAACCCTCTAGGCTCAAACATCATGAGTGCTTCCTCTCCTTTATTATCTAAAACAATTAGTAGGGAGAAGAGAAAGCTGCATTAGAGCTGGCATTTCCTGTGCTCATCCCCTGGCACAGCATCTCTCAGCAATGCCTGTGTTTATGTGAGCTGATCTTAAGCCCCAGATATTGGATCCAGACATGGATTCACACTGCCATCAATCCCCTGAGCTTGAACCTGGGCAGGAGAAGTGATGCACTTCAGGCACATCAGTAAAGGAGGCCTGAAATGCAGTCATTTGCTCCAAACCTGGCTGGGTTTTTTGGGAGAGGGGTTTTCTCATCTACTCCTGTTGGGTTCGTCTCTAATGCATCCCATCAACACATTGTCAGAGCACTAAAAATTCAGTATTTCCAAACCCCAAGAGCACCAACATTCCAGGGAGAGAAAGCACAGCTACCACTCAAAAGCAGTTCAGGGCCCAGGACAACAACTGCTACAGCTCATGTGGTTCCAAGGCTTTTGCCCTTTGGGTTTATCACACGCCAGGCTCACTTAAACTTTGAAGTTAGGAATAGAACAACTTAGGCTACAGCATAATATTCTAGATGAGGTATATGTTGAGGATATGTTTAGAGATGTCAATGCCCTGATAAAAAGTGAATTTTAGTCCCATTTAGAGCAATAAAACCACTTAAGCTGTATCTTTCTTGGAAGGCTGAATCATTTCTCAGGCTAAGCCTGATAAGTGTATTGCTTAAAACTGCCTCTTTCTGCATTTAGAGTTGGTAAGCAGAAAATAGAGCCTTCATTTCTCACTGAAGGCTTTATGTCCAGTCCTAATTTACTGCCTTGCAAACTATTGTCAGGAGAGCATCAAAGGGAGGCAATGAAGGCTGTCAGAGACTGTCAATCTTGAGAACATCTCATTAACTGCCCTGCTAGGACAGGAACAATGTAATTTATTCTGAGGCTTCAAGGAAGGGGATCTCCAGACAGATCTTTAGTGAAAGGTAGCAGGTTTTAAGGTCTCTCTGTGCTGGACTTGGGGAGACTGGACAGAGTTACCTTTCCTTCAGAAAAGGGCTGATGAGGCAGGGAGCAGGATATGGGGTTGGCCTGTGGTTTGCTAATTATCTGCAGATTCCCCAACCTCTTTTATTACCAGGACTTAAAACCTGCAAACCCAGAGCCAAAGGAGATTTGAAGTTCACTCAGCAAACCAGCTGACTTTGACGGGAATTACTTAAAGTTCATGTCAGGGCTGCAGGACTGGACAGCGAGAGGGGAGAGCGTGGAGGAGGATATTACATTTTTGGATGTGAGTTGCTGGCTAAGGAACATATGAGAGGTGAATAGGCACTAAAGAGCACATTCAGGCTGCTGAGATTTCTCCCGAGTCCCTTTGCCTCTTGGCTGGCTTCAGATTCAGGTCTTCAGATCTTCCTTTGGGTCTCCCGAGGATTTCAGTAGTGCCTGGATTTTGATAGAGCCTAGGCAGAGGGATGGAGGTGAAATTTAAACTCTGAATAAGCCTGTATGTATCATTATTTTAACCTCCCCATGAAGGGCTTTTTACTCCTGAGGGAATGCTTAAGAGCAGAGCCTTTGCACATTTAGCAGCTTCATGTGCTTAGCTAAAAGGTGAACTTTTTGCTGGTCTGTGCAGACTCTACTGTTTTGGGAGAAACTTTGTTATGGCCATTCCGACAATATTTTTCACACCTCTGCTGCACATTAGTGTATTCCCTAGAAAAATAGCAAAATATAGCTCATATTACCCATTAGAAAGGTGGAAATAAAGCAGAATACAGCCAGATTATGAAGAAAATAAATAAAATAATACACTAACCAGGAGAGTTTATGCACAGCCTCTGTGCAAGCCTTCCCTGCAGCCTCAGACTTCACACACAGGCACTGACCCTTCGCCTATGGGGGCCATAAGCAGCAGCACTGAAGCACAAGACATCCAACTCAACATTCCTGGCCAGCCCCAGCACTTCCAGGGCTTTGCAGGGAACAGGGGGTTTGAGAGCCATGAGTTCAGGGCCACTGTGCTGGAGTTTGGAAAGAAAATATGAGCTAGGAAGTTTTATGTTGCCCGGTTTTGATTCCCATCCTGAGCAGCAAGCGCTGAAAGAGGAGATCTCACCCTGGTGGGGTTTGTTTGTACACACGTGCATCCATGGTTTGCCAGATGTTTTCCAGGAATTCCAGGAGATTAGGCCCTGCTCTAAGAAATTCACAGCTGAACAACATAAAGGGATATGTCAGGCAGAAGAGAAAGAAAAGGTGGCAGTGTTTGCTTCACAGTAATCACCACTGTAGGTCTCTATGAAAGTGTCTCTGTTACAGGGAGGGGAAGGTGTTAGAGCAGAGATACACAAGGTGTCCTCAATCTGGTTTGCTGGAATACTGGGAGCAGTGAAGCAGAGCTGCCAAAATTAATCCTGCACATGCACAAAGCCTCTCAGATTCACTCTGTGCACCTTGCAGTGAAGCCTGGACTACTAAGGCACAGATTTATCAGCCCTTGAGCTACCTGGACTAAAGACACTCTGTATGTTTGATTCCAGAGTCGAGTCCCCTTCACCACGGATGGAAGAGAGGATTTGTAGTAACTACATGGAAGATACTTTGCAAACTCAGTTTAGTTAACCTTCAATTAACTTACTTTTATGTCGACATTTCTCTATCCCAAACTCAGGCTGCTTTTTACTGACCTTCCTAACACACACCACCAAATACCTGCCCAGCAGCTGGGTTGGACATTTACAACAAAGAGTGTTTTCCCTCTGGTGCTGCATGTGATTGAGGCCTCTGCCCAATGGCAGGTGCAGAAGCAGCTCTTCTCCTTGGATCCTGAAATTCTCCTTGTCACCAAAAGAAGGGCTGCTGAGGAGAGCTGTGCTGGCCCTTTTTGACAATTGTTGCCACAATAAAACTTTCGGCCTGGTTCCTGGAGAAGGCTCTGCACTGCATGCAGGTACCATGGAGTTCTTTAGGTGTTCGTGCTCTTTGAATCCCTCCTGGGATCTTTTACAAGAGCTCTACAGACAGGCACACATCTTCCCCAGAGATTCAAACAGTGCCATTGCTAATATTATTTCTTCAATCTCTTACAGGGCAGATGGCTGTAAAGGAGCCACGTGTGATGCAAGTGACCCTCTGGAGACAACCTCCTGCGTGTTGCTGACCCTTCTCAAACAATTCCAACTTCACTGGATCTCCAGGGTGGACTCTGTCACCATTCCCACTGGGAGAGCATTCACTGGTCTGTCTCTATTCAGGCAAATCAGGAGTAACAGCACCAAAAACAGATTATAGAGCTGTGTGTGCTGTTTATGTTTGTTTTACTGCAGGAGCAGATTCCTGGTTACCCTTTGGCCTGACAAAATGCTCTCCTGTGTGCTGGGGCTGGCTCAGAGAAGCTGCTGTGTGATACCCACATATTCCCTGCAGGTGTGTGCAATGGAATTCACCTCTATCACTCACACAAGGCATCTCTCCCATGCCAGGGTCATCCCAGGCATGTGAGGAGGTTAAATACACCCTGCTCACCCCGTCCCCACACAGCTCCCTCAGGTACTTTGCCAGCTGAACAGACAGAAAACGAGTAAATCTTCCTCACTGAATTTCTTCTGTCCTCGCTGTCCTGAGGAAGAGGAAGGCACAAACAATCCTGAGTTATTTTTTCCTCCAAACACCCAAATGACAAACACGCTCTCCAGGAGACAGAACATTTCCCTGCAAGGACAACTGACAAATTTACAAACCCCTGAGAACCCTGGAGATGCCATCAAAGGGGCCATCAGAACAGGAGCTGACCACCCTTCAGCAAAGGAAGGGCAGAATGAAGGGACAGGTCACAGCCAGAGCTCTCCAAGAATTCATTCCATGCCATAGCTTGGCAGAAGTCAGATATTACAGACTTTATGACCTGCTGCAAATTTAAGGAAAATCTGAGCAAGGAGCTGAAAAAAATTTTGGTCCAAGCAACGTTTGATGCCTCAGGTTTGGAAGAAGGGATATTTGTAATCTGCTTATGGATTTTTTAAGTCAAGCTGGGGCATGAATCATTTCAACTGTGTTTTGTAATGCAGTAATACTTAAAGCTGAAAGAAAGGGTCTGCATTTCAAATACTGCACTTCAATGAAAACCCCCATATTTTCTCTTTTAAGTCTTCTTACTTTCCATTTTCAAAATCCAATAAATGAATAGACACTAAATGGGGCTGGTAGTGGGGAGCTATTGATTCTAAGCAAGATCTGCCTGTGAAAGAGAGTTAAAATGGGTTAGAAAATAGGAGAAAATTGATGTCTGAGGCTTCAGACAGGCATATATCCAGAGAAGTGTAAGCCAGGCAGGTAATGCTGGGCCAGCAGGAGAAGAACATGTGTATTTTTCTGTCTACCTGCCTTGCCCTTAATGCAAGGTGAACAACACTGAGCTCTGCCTCCCACTCCAGCTGCAGCATCAGCTCTTTCAGCCCAGCCTTGCTCACATCAGTTACAGCCCTGCTCACACGTGCAGGGACCAGCAGGGTGAAGCCCTGGGATAGTCACAGTCAGGGCACTTACAGTGCCTGGTTTTCACTTTGAGCCAGCCTGTCAGGTGGTGTAAACTAGCAAAGCTTCCCCAAAATCGGGGCTGGAGTTTTACCCCAGCAGCAGCTTCAGGCCTTTGGTCCAGCACAGGTAACAGAACCCATTCTGGCCACAGCCCTTTGTGCACGGGCACTTTTAAGGGCTTGGTTTGGGTCTCCCCAGCTCACAGTGGAGCAGAACTCCCTTAAAGCTGAAGCACAAATTCTCAGCTCATGTTCCAAAGCCACCTCCTTTCAACTACAGGAGCTGCGTCCATTGAGCAGCACAAGCGTGTCAGGACAAGCTTTTGAGCTCCTGCCTCAAAAAAAAAAAAAAAAAAGTCAGTGTATCCCTCTGTCATTGTGTGTTTGTGGATTTGAAGGCTGGGGAAGAACATCTGCACTGCCTCAATGCCTACTCTTCAAAACCCTCTCCGAGGAAACCATCAGGTAGCCAAGAAAACTTCCAAGCTCCCTAAATTGCTTTCAGCCCTGGGTTTGATACTTGTTGTTACAGAGGTCTCAGTGCAGAGAGCTGTTCCCACTTTGTTTCTCAGCGCACAGAGTTGTTCCAGTTGTTTTTAATCAAACTGCTTAATTACAAAACACTGGGGAACTCACTGCTTGCTTTTCAAGTTTGCTCATTAATCTGTGTTAGATTCTACCCAAATGACTGTGGCACCAAGCCAGTCTCTGCCTCACAATCCCAACATTTAAGGAAGTAAATAACCGAAAATGGTTAAAAGGCATAATTATTTTTGTAATGCAACATCTAATTAATCCGTGAAGCTCGCTGAAACAAGTGCTAATTGACGAGAATACCTTAACAAGCTTTTCAAAAAGAATGATTAGGCATGGTTAGGAATAGCTGAAATCAAGCTGCAAAGTCACTTTCCCATTTCTATATTTAAGCTGAGAGCAGGCAGGGCTGGGAAGGGCTTCTGTCTCCTCGCATGAGCAGCCTGATGCAGCACTTGGCTCTCTGCATCTGTCTGAGGCACGACACGTTCACCATTATCAGAGACAAGGTCCATCTAATCTGGGATCATTCATCTGTTTTTGCTTGTGGCAGCTCCAATATTGCTGTGTAACGTCAGAGGAATGTGATAATGAAGAACTGACTCATGATGAAGCCATCATCTCCCAAAACCTCCTATGCAGCTAAATGAATCAGGGCTTGCTCTGAGCAATATCTTGATGTGACTAAGCTCCCACGATAACTCAACCATTCAGCCATTAGGAAGCAAACTGGAACAGCCCAGAATGAGGTTTCTGGCAGAGCACCTTCAAGGTAATTTCCCCGTGGCAGGCGTGACAAGCGTGCCCTCAAGAGACGTGATCTCGTACGAGGAACACGGCAGGGAGGACAGGAGTTACTGAAAATACGGCTGAAATGCCACAGCCCCAGGAGTTCTGCCCTTGCACAGGGGTCTGAACATCCTGCTCCCTGCTCTGCAGCTTGGGAAGATCCAACTGAGGATTTTAGGAAGTTGATGTGCAGAAAAATATCACCTCCCCAGCACGAGCACCGAGCTTGGACAGGGTTTCTAATCCTGTGCTGGGGACGTGCCCTTTCCAGGTGTCACAGCAGGGAGAGGGATGTCACCAGGCTGGGCCCACCTGCTGCTCCCAGGACTCCACAAAACCAGGGCCAGCTCACACTTTCCAGGGAGAACAGTGCAATCTTTGGAAAACCCTGGCCATCTGAAAGCCAAAAAACTGCTACTGGCTCCAAGTATTCCTTTTTATTTTTTTTCTCAAGAGATTTTCCTTTTATCTTCAAACTCAACCAAGTAGTCTTTTTCCCTTTTTCCCCTTTTTTTTTTTTTTTGTACTAACAACTGACATACAAGATCAAACCAGCCTCTGGTACATGGTTCTGATTCCAGCCACAACCCACTGATTACTCCACTTTGCTGCCACCAGCCAACTGTTATGACACAGGAAAAAATATTGAAGTGAGTTCAAAAAATCTTAGAATACACACCCAAAGTATTAGCTGTTTTCCAAATGAGTAAACATAATAAAACAAATTTGGTTTATACAGTGCTGGAAATAAGGAGCCCATGGAATCTATGCTTAATTGTCCCAAAGTGAAGAAAAGCTATGACAGATCCACTGGTGTTTGACATGCACACAAATGGATGGGTATCACTTGAGATGCTGCAGAACTGGGTTTTTAAGGAGCCCAAAGTACAATACAACATCTGAACGTCTCGTTGTTTTATTAGATTTTTAAGGTGCTCTTTTTACCACATTTCTACAAAATGCTTTCTTTAGGACTGCCCTCCCTCCACGGATTCTGTCCGATGGCGAGGATTAAAATAAATGTTTTTGCAGATCCAGCTGTTCCCTTCCAATCTCCCTTATCACTGAATTATTGGCCGTGAGGGCCCTCTCCTTGTCCTGCTCAGCGTGGGCCCGTGGCCAAGGCTGGCTGGGTTTAGCCAGGGCTCCGCATCCTCCAAGGATGGCGCTTCCCCAGCCTGTCTAGACAGCCCATCCCAGGCCTGGGCTTCCTTTCTAGGGAAAATTCTCTTCCTAATATTCAGCCTGGAGTTTCCAAGCAGCTGTTTTACAGCCCCTGCACCCTTGTTTTACTGTCTGGCCCTGCAGCATCTCCCCAGCCTCTCACACCCCTCCAAGGAGCTGCTCCATCCCCTCCAGCCCAGCCCTTTTGTCTCCATGGCTCCTCCTGGATCCTCTCCCTTACACTTGGAGAAGAGCAGCTCCCTGTTTTCGAGGACAGGAAAAACCTGACGAGGGAGGAAACAGCATTTCCACTTCAACAGGCCCCCACTCCCTGAAGCTGGGTCTTGCTAACGAATTCCCCACTTTTTAATTAGGGCAAATGCAGGATGCCAGCAGCCAGTCCTCCAGCTGGCCGTACCTGACAGTTTGCTAATTGTGCATTATCATTTTACAATTGGAATTATGTTGCCATTGGATCACCAAGTACCCGATCCATTCAGGAATAAAACAAGGCAATAGAGCTGAAGTGGAATAAATGAGTCTTTATCCCAGTTTTCTCGTATGGGCCTTTTACAGCTGTTACAGTAACATCCATCTGTCTGTCGTGTTTCTGATGCCATTCCCTGCTATCGTTTTAACAGCCACAGTCTCCTTTCATCCAAATGAAGGATTTGTGTGGGAACAGCTGGACTGCTGCTCGCAGCTCCCAGTCCATCACTCCCTTATTACTGTGCAGCAAGGAGAGAGGAGCATAACTTTGTGTGCTGCTTCACAGGACTTCAAAGAGAAGCCTGGCCTTCATCCAAAACGAGTTTATTGTGGTTTTACCAAACCAAAAAACTGAAAAAACCTCACAAATAAAGCCAGCCCCAAACCATGCGATTGATTTATTTCGATGCTTCATTCAGCAACTTTAAAATAGGAAAAAGATGCTGGAATTCTTCGAGGATCTGGATGCAAATACTCACAACTGATACTGAAATCACCCTCTGCCAGCATTTGGGGAGGTTTTTTTAGTCTCACTTTATGGATGAAAGGGTTGAGTGAGAAATGTCAGCACAGTCTGACAGTGCTGGGGAAGCCAGACCTTTGCTGCCCTTGATCTCTGAGCATCAGTTCAGATCCACACGTGCCACATGGCCCTTCCTCCTCACTGTCCTGGGCCAGGAGACACCCCAGGAGCACCAAACTGCAGGAGAAACGCCCAGGCTCCAGAACAGCTTTGTGTTCTCAGAGATGACAACAGAGCTTTGAGGAGGATGCTGTGCACAGAAGCTGCAGAGGGCACTCACCTTGCCCCACCTACACCAACCAACCCAAAACTCCACTGGCTCTGTCCCAGCAGAGCCTCTGTCCACAATAATGACCTAAGCCCACAAAACCTGAGTGCCACTGCCCTATTCAGTGTGGTGATCTCAGGCAGAACTCCCCTTTGGATTCCTTGCCATCCTCCTCACCCTGGTATAAACCAAAAACCTACCCCAAGACCAGCTAAAGAACAATTTTTTTTTAAGAAGAGTTATTTTTCTGTCTATTATATGCATTTATTTATGGAATAACAATTTTTAGTTATTTTTAACCATAAGCATATTTAGTTATATTTTAGTTCTTTAGTATTACTAAAGAGCTAGAGCAGAACAGGTATAGCTGAGCTCCATGCTAAGGGGAAAGCCAGTTCCACTGAAGACCAGTTCAGTACTGGTTTGAGTGGCCCCACACACAGCAATTATTGCTGCTTTCACCAGTCAACAGACAGGATGTTTCCCTGGAAAGTTCTCAGCACTTAAAAACTGGCTTGCAGTTATCAGCTCAGTCCCGTGGCCGAGGAAGGAACAGAGAGGAATCAAGGCTTTTCTATTATTATTTCAAAAGGAATCCTCAATTTTGGGGCCGTCTCCAACACTTCCTTTGAATTCCTTATGTCCATCTGAGTGGAGCTAAAATTATGTACTGCTTTTGGACCGGGATTTGTGAGATCTTAGGGAAATAAATTCCTGCACAAAGCCAGGCCAGAGGTCTGATATGGGATCCTGAAAGGCTGAGGCAAGTCAACAACCATTCCAAGAAAAAAAACCAAAAGATGCCCAAGCTTTTAACCACAAAAAAAGCAGGCAGCTGGGGAGACAAACATCCCTTTACCTCACACCTCCACTGTTTATGATCCACTCCAAGGACCCACGCACGCTTTTGCCCCTTGCAGCCCCAGCAGAGCCCAGAGCAGCAGGAGCAGTGCTAATACACAGCTTTTCCAAGAGCACAACTAATGCTGCATTAATTACTGTGTGAGAGCCCTCGTTAAATCAATAAAGATTAGAGCACAAATCTGAAAACTGCAGTAACCAAAAACCTGCTCAATGTGCACTAAGTGATGCATTTACCCAGCGTGGCTCAGTCTCTCTTACCCTCCCCTGACCTCTCCTACACTCGCTCCATACATATCGTTCTGTAAAACACGAATTAAAATTCAGTTAACATTCCTGGAGACTTCAATCACAGGGCTCCAAACCCCTACATCTCTCAGCAAATGCACTCATCTCCCAGTTCTGAGATGAGCACAATTTTTATTTTTATTATTTTAAATGTTCTTGCCAGTTTCCATTGCAAATCGTGCGATGTCTGGTAAGCAAAATGAAAGGGTAGAATGTTCTCATGCTTTGGGAAAGATATTCAGTGTGGGAGAAAAAGTTTCTTAGAAGAAGTTGCACTCTTTCTAAAAAGAAAAATACAGTACATGCTTGGAATGGAATGAATAGAACAGAAAAGATGACATTACGACAGGGGTGTAGGGAATATTTTGATGGTGGCCATAAGAGCTGAAGATGTTTCTGTGCTACGCTGGTAACGGAGAAACATCTGGATGGGGAGGGAATCAGAGAAAGGAGCCTTTATTACAAACCCTGGCATAAAATGAGAGTGTTTACTTGCTGAAGAGAATACAGCCCATTTTTATGCCCCGTTCATAGAGAAAGTAATGATTGCCCTCCTCACATTATGGAGATACAGATGGGCAGATACACTCAGGCTCCAAACTAAACTGAGCTGACAGAAATAAACTTCACTTTTCATGCCTGGCTTTGCCAGGGCTTCAGCTGTTGCCTCAGCACTGCTCGTGCTCCGGGATCTGGGAACAGCAGCAGCTGGCAGCCATCAGCAGGAGGGTGGGACAGCTGGGGTTAAAAACCTCCCATTTTCATGGAATCATGGAATGGTTTGGGTGAGAAGGACCTTAGAGCTCATCCCATCCCACCCCTGCCATGGCAGGGACACCTCCCACTGTCCCAGGCTGCTCCAAGCCCCAATGTCCAGCCTGGCCTTGGGCACTGCCAGGGATCCAGGGGCAGCCCCAGCTGCTCTGGGCACCCTGTGCCAGGGCCTGCCCACCCTCACACAGAAGAATCTCTTCCCACTATTCAATCTAAATATCCCCTCTGGCAGTTGGAAGCCATTCCCCCTTGTCCCATCACTCCAGGCCCTTGTAAATTGTCTCTCTGCATCTTTCTTGTAGCTCCCTCCAGGCACTGAAAAGCCACAATGAGGTGACCCCAAAGCTTCTCTACTCCACGTTGAACAATCCCAATCTCCCAGCCTTTCCTCACCCTCTGATCATCTTGGTCTTTTGACTATTTAGTCAAAAGTGCAAAGCCTAAATTATGCACCATTTCTAGATTTTACTAACAAGAATTTACTCTTTTACTTGATAATCCCTGATTCTGCTGAGTCTGGGATTGCAGGAGTTTGTATCAGCATCTGCTCCGTGGGGCCGATTCTCCCTAATGTTTATGGGGAGCATAAGTGACACATCTTCACCCTGGGAGCTGCAGCACAGTCATTTACATTAAAGTGAGTTTAATTATCCACAGTCAAATTTAGAAACACTTCTGCTTTGATGGATGCAACCGCTGCATGCAGTGCAGCAGAAAATCATGGCTAGAGCATGTTTAGACATTCAGAGAACAGAACAGCATGGCACAGGTTTAATGATAATTGTACAGTGATCTCTATGACTTTCTTTTCAGCCCCTCCTTATTTATAACCAATGTACATAACCTCTACCATGGGAAATAGCCTCAAAAATATTCAAAAGTTGAGTATCTGGGCTCTGTGGAAGGTTCAGATTGGCATCTCCCAGCAGCAAGAGAGTGAATGAAACAAATCATGTTTTGGAGCAGAAGCAGGGATTGGGGATGTGGGGTTTTTCCTATTCAAAGCACTGGGATCGGCTTGGGGAGCTAAGCACAGGCTTAGAGCAATTTCACATAAATACAGGAAGAACTGATGACAACACTTGGGAATAATCACAATGAGTCAAAGCTGCAGAAGTCTTCCCAATGCTGCAGGATCACTTGGAAAAACAATCTCTCATTTTCCAAAGACAGTAAGTGATGATAAATGAGGACTCATTTATTAAGAGGGAACTTTGCATCCAGTTTTCTTCTCTGAAATCACAGCAGAGGATGGGGGGTCTCTGGATGCTGAGCACCTTCCTAATGCAATAATCCCAACCTGTTCATTGGACCAAGGTGAGAGTAGATCTTATTGATAGCTTTGTTTAACACCTTGAAGGGCTCTACAGCTCCAAAAAAGACAGCAAGAAGAAGGATATTTATTTTAAACACAACTCATCTTCTCATTTGACCTCACTTTCCCGAGGTTCAAATAGAAGAATAAGCACATCTCAAGGGAAACCCTTAAACTCAAAAAATGTGTAATTAAAACTGGAACATTTGCGAGTGCTGAAGGCTGTCCATTGCCTCTGCCAGGATGGCCATGAGCTTCAGTCAATCAAAAGATTTATTTTTTTCCCCCTACAATGCTGTTACAGTACAAACCAACCCAAAATCAAGTAGGCAGCTGAGATGGCACTTCCCTCCCGCCATGGGCTGCCACAGAATTCATGCACAGCGTTCATCTCTCTCCCTCTTATTTTTCCTCACTTACAGGACATAATCACACTCGGTTCCCCATACAGGACTGGTGTGAATTGAAATTCCTTCAGGCTGGTGTGGAGGTGATGGGGAATGCAAAGCATCCCGAGGAGCTGCCGCCAGCCCTGTGCCGAGCCCTGCACGGGAGGAGAATTACAGTCGGGTGGTGGCACAGGGGAAATTATGAAAGCAATTCAGAAGCATTGTAATAAAGTACAATGCACTGTAGTGCTGCTCAAATTCAAACCAGGAATGAATTCTTTCATATGTTAAGTGCTCCCTGAAGTACGGCGCTGCCTGAAGCGCGAGGCCCTGGCTGGGGCACCGTGGTACACGCTGGGGCTGGGTGCCTGACACAGGGCTGCAGCTCAAATTCAAACTGACATGCCCACAGCTCCTTAGCTGTCTGAGCCACAAAAGCCAAATTAAACATTGCTTCAGCTGCAACTTACCCTTTGTACCTTTCAAGCCATTATATTAGAGAGCGGTGTCGTTTATGAGCTGGCCGTGGGGAAGGGCAGGTGTCTAACTCTGAGAAATCATTGCAGCTAGGGGTGATAAATCCACTCTATAAACTGAGAGCAACAGAAATGAGCTCCACATTCGATCCCACCCCTTCCCTTTCTTTCTGCTTTGCTGGGATGGATGCTGAGCTCCAAACCTGAACAGCCTCCTTTGGTGGCAGTGGCACAGCTGTAACCTGAGGTCACATCAGCATGATACTGGCAGCTCGCTCCAATACCTGCTGAATTCAATGGAAACCTTTCAATGGGCTTCAGCGAGCTTTGGTTTACTCCCCAGGTGACACTGCGTGTCTTTTTATCATTCTTTTAAGCTTCACAGTATCAGGCAGTTAAAAGTGTTATTTAATCTCCAGCCAGCTTGAGTTGTCTTCTCAGCAGGAAGCTCCGTCTCTACCAACAGACCTTGGAGCCTTCCCCTGCGAAGCAGCAGAGAGGAACATGTGTCACTTGGGGCTGCTTTAGTCATCCTTTCCTTGGGGTGCCTCAAGCAGATCCTGATATCCAAACAGCCCAAGTTCAGCGGGGCAGAGGAGGAACCTCCTCGCCTCCCAGCTCAGCCCCGGAGAGAAGGTGGATCATGAAAACACTCCTGGCTGTTGTCTGAGCACAGGGGCTCGTCCACGCTCCTCCCTGGGCATTGAGGGGGTGGGAGGGCCACCTCGGAGCCACCACAGAGCCACTGAGCACTTGATGTTCAGTAAAGATAGCAGGGATACTGCTGATAACAATAACAACAATAGGAGCCCTCAGCCCCTCGAGGAGCTCAGCCAGTCAAGGTGTTCTGTTCACATCCATCCTCGAGTGTTCCCAAATTAAGCCTGGGTTCCAAAGGCCTGACAGCCTCGTGTGGCACGTGTGTTCCTCATGAATACACAAGTGCACTTCTGTTGCAGGAAGGTGAGGAACACACAGAGCTTGCAGGAGCAGAGTACAAATTCTCTTTGCTAACAACCTAAAGATGACATGGAAACTGGGGTGAAGAAGCAAACTAACCGATGTTTTTTCTATCTAGCAAGCCAGAGGAGTGATCTGCTTCCAGAACTGGAAGCAGGTCAGCAGCACTACCAGCCCTGCTTCAGAGGAGTGATTTTCAGACCGTTTCCTGAGAGGACACCTCCCCAGCAGCTTCGTGTTCCTCTTTCCATGGTGCTAAACTGAGGAAGATGAACTTGGCTGCCTGGTGCACCCTGACTGCCCCTGTCCTGCTGCCTGCAGCAGCCTGTGACCCTCTGCTGTCCCAGCACCTGCTCAGCTCCTGGAAACATCCCAGCACTGTTTCTTGAGCACAGGGCAGGACTCCATTACCCACAAATTTCTAGGTCCTTCTTTCCTAGGGAGGGAACTCTCCCCTGGAGTGATCAGCATGGACAATAGGAATCCAGGTTACTCATAGTAAACTACATGTACATCCAGGAACAGATCTAAATTTGCCTGCTGCTCTGAGGATATTCAGATTGATGTCGGTCACTCAGACCATCCTAGGATCATGAAGACAACAGAACCACAAAAGTGGGAGTGGATTTACTTTGGTGCTTGTCCCTCACACTTTCCATGGGGTGCCACCTCTCAGGGTGTCACGAACCAAGTGCAGAATCCTCTCCCACCAATCCCACAGCCCCTGCATGGCAGCTCTTTCTCAGAAAGGTATTTGGGCTCAGTTTAAAATACGCTTTTCTTTACACAGCCTTTCTGCAGCAGTGCCTGCAGAACAGTCCCACTGCCTGAACACAGTCTGTAAAACATAAAACACAAGCTGTGTGTCCAACCACGCCGTTCCAGGCCACTTCTGCCCACTGCTTTGAGTCTCACGGTGTGTAATTACTGAGCAGCATTTCTAGGTGTCACACTAGGCATACATTATGCCCATCTGCATGAGTGGTCTCATTTCCTTACATTTACAACCTGCAAAAACCATGAATAAACTTGGACTTTATGATTTCTTTTTGTTTGGGTTTTTTTTTTTTTTTTTTTTTGCTTTCCAGTAAATTTCAGATTTGTAACTTGGCAGAGGGAGCCATTGTATTTAACCACCTGTGCAGACATTAACTAAACACTTGAGCTTTACGACCAAGAAAACACAAAGTGCTAACACTGCTCAGAGAGATGTTTGGGCACCTTCCAAGTCGTAGCAGGACGAGGTTGGGAACGTGCAGCACCTTCGTGCAGCCTCTGCTCTCCCTCTCTGTGCACGGGGTGGGAGTGCTGCCTCATGCAGGAGGATTTATGGGGTCAGAGCCATTCCCAGGCAAAATCTGCTGCAAGGAAAGGTGCAGGCAGGGCTTTGGGGAGGTCACAGCCTCTCTGTGTGCTCTGCTTGCTCGACAAAGGTTGCTCGCAAGCTGGGAGCCACAGAGGCTTCCCAGCTCACTCCAGCAGGAGTTTCCACTTGTGTTACTGGTAATATTTCATTGGAAAACACCCCCAGGCCTGGACAAAGCAACAGCCTGGTTCTGTGAGGGGCTTCACATGCACTCAGGTCATGGGTGGCTCCATCCCTGTACTGACAGCAGGCAAAGAAAAGCTCACTGACCACGTTTCCTAGGGGGAAAGTTGAAACCCAGAGGGAATAAATGACTGCTGATGGCAACACAGGAAGCACCAGGATCTGAATTGTTGCTCACCAATTTCAAGATTCATTCCTTAACTCCATCACTCTCCTTAGCTACTGCTGGAGCAACAAAGGCCACGAGAACTGGCTGCAGAAAAACACTCACATTCTTCCCAGCTAGAGACATAACACAGAGGGAAGCCTTGGAACTGCAGGAAAGGCAAATCTATACCACGGCCTGGCCCTTCTTGGACTCTTTCCAAGCCCTTGCTGTTGAACACTCCAGGGATTTTGATTTCAGAGCTGTCAGGTTTCAGTTAATTCTCTCTCTTTCGCTGGGCTCTGATCTGCCCCGTTTCTCCTGCAGAACCCAGAGCAGGCTGTGCTGTGCCACCTCTGCAGATGAGCAGCACAACCTTTACATCCACGCTGACCTGACAGGGACAGGTCTAAGGCTTAACCCAAAACCCTTTCCCTGGGCTGAGCTGGGCTGAGCTGGACCTCCCCAGCCCAAAACCCTGGGCCTGTTGTCCATAAAATCCACGTCACTCCAAGGCTCTTCCCTTGCGCAGCAGAGCCGAGAAGCCCCTGTGAAATGGTCAGTTCAGAGTCAGTACAAATAAACTGACATTGCTCCAAAGTGAGATCATTGGCAATTTATTCCTGCCCAAGCCCTACCAGAAAGAAAACAGTGTTTCATGTTGGGGCTTTTTTCCTCCTCTCTCCCGCTCTCATTTCTCATCTCTCTGCTATTTCCATGTGCTTCCCACCACACTGTGATTAATCTTTTCTAAGGCCTAAGGGACTGGAGGAAAGAGGTAAAGTCAGACTCTATCAAAGACCCTACACAGAGGCAGCCAGGATCTGCCCCAGCCTTTGTGGGGCTTGCAGCATTCCAAGAAACATTTTCCATCCTCAGAAATTATAAAGAGTCAGAACTTTTACAGCTCATTAGTAAATCATTAATGAGATATTCCCTTTACCTCTCAACAAGCTCCTTGCTGCCCTCCCCCCAAACCAATCCTAAAAATCCTCCTGTGAAAAGGAGCATTTTGTTTTCAAGGCCCTGTAAACGCCCAACTCCTCCTTTTCTTCCACTCCCCAGCACAACATTTTCCAAGAGCTGAATTCAAACCCACCAAAGCTCCTTCAGGGAGGTGCAGGGCTGGAGCCAACCTTGGCACAAGCAAAGGGATTGCCACACATGCACCTACCATGCCCAAATTCTGGCTTTCTAGTAAAAAAAACCCACCAAATAATTAAGAGCTGGAACCGTGGTGGAAATCTGGGAAACGCCTGACGCCAGCACAGATCCTAAATCCACACAGGGAATTTGCCAGCGTGGCCATCAATGTCCACTCCAGGGAGGAACAGGGGCAGCTCTTGTGGTGTTTGTCAGTAAAAGCTCTTCCAATGCAGCCCTAGAAAAGCACATTTATCAGCACTTCTCATGCACTGGATGGTTGTCGAGTAACATCAGCAAAAGCAGTTTGTGTCAGGATAAATTATGCCTATTCCACGAGGGCCCTGGAAGCACAGGTGTTTAGAGGAACAGGTGTAAAACAGGTCTGGAGCTCCTGCACTGAGAAATAATTCCAGTGTTTTCAAAGCAGCAGTTGCAAAAGGGTTCTGTACAAGACAAGAGCTGCAGGAGATGAAGACTTGACTGAAATACTTGAAAAGAAATGGGCTCCCAACAGATATTCAGCTCCAAGAAAGGCTTCCAACCTATTTACAAAGATTTGGGGTCTCTATTCGATCCAAAGCCCACAATATTGCACTTGGCTTTTAGAAAAAAAATAAAGTTTAGAGAAATAACTTGTCTTGTGGCTTCTAGTTTTCTTTACTTTTGATTAAATAAAAGCATCTCCCATATGTACCTCATGGCATGTTAAAACTTATTCCTGTGCTTGCCATGGAGTATCTGCAACCATTTACTGCGTTTTGGTGTGGTCATTCTTGCAAAATTATCAATAATCTTTCACTACTTGACTGTATCCCTGAAGTCTGAGCTGCTGACACCTTCTGATTGAAACCAGAATTCCCTGATAAAGAAAAAAGGCTGTCCCTGGTTTGAAAGAGGGAAGTCAGAAAGTATTAGGTTGCTGAAAGATTAGAAGGAAAGGCAAAGAACTCCAAGTATATTCTATATTTCAGTATCACAGGGAATATGGTGCTTGGCTGTAAAGTTTTAACATATCACTGATAATAACGGGACACATAAGAGCTAAGCCCGAGTCAGAAAGCATCAGGGCCTAGAAGATGATTAGAAATTCAGAGTTCAACTTAGTTTTGTGTTTTAAATGTAAATCCAAACCAACTCTATTCCACGTAGATTTGCCTGAAGAATTTTAACGGAGATATTGTCAACGCCGGAATATTTCACTCAGGACATGGCCTCCCATGACATGACCCCTCTCCAGCTCTTCCAGAGGTTCTCCCGTGCCTGGGAGTTGGGGAGAACGTGCTCAGATAGCACCTGGGACAGAGTTAATTTTTGTGTGGGGCCGGAACTGCAGCTTTGGTTATTCAGGGTAGACAGACCAACACTGTCACAGCAGTGCAGTGGCCAAACGCCACATGAACGGGGGGCTTGAGTTTGTAAAATACCTTTGTAAATCTGAGGGAGGAAAGAAATCAGTGTGAGCTGAATGTTGCCCTACAGTGTCTCAGGAAGGAGGGTCTGGAGCTGGTAAAGAACGGTGCTGAACTGGGAGCACATCTCAGTGCCATCACAGCACCTTCCCCAGCTGCTCTCGTGCTGATCCCTTTCCCTGGTCTTAAAATGAAGACCCAAACACGGTTAGAGGGGAAAAAGGTTTTTTTCCCTGGGTATTTATGGCAGCCCCTCAGGTGCAGCCCAGCCAGGGGCAGTGCCCCAGAGCACACGGAATGCCACCCACGGGCACTCGGGATCACATCCTGGGCCTCACAAATGAGCACATCCAGCAAAGATTCCCCAGGGAGAGGCTCCAGGGAACCCCCGGCCCAGGACCCTTCCCCTGGCTGGGCCCAGCTCAGGGTACAGGATGTGCTCTGGAGAGGCCCTTGGTGCCTGGGGCTCTCTGACCCCTCACTGCCAGCCTGCCAAGGGCTGCGGGCTCTGGGCTTAACAGAATATTAGGTCTAAGGATGTGGGCTAGAAGCACTAAGAATATAGAAAAAGTATAGAAAAGGGGTATCAAAGAAAAGGCAAAAATTACCATGGCATCAGTACCCCTTCTGCTCCTTTTTCAGTCCAACCTGGGTCCCAGGGCAGAAAGTCTGCCCGTTTCTCTAACATCAGGTTAGCTTTTTTACAGGAACAAAGAGCTGGAGCTCAACCCCAGAAAGGCAAAGTCTTGTGCATCCTGCTGAAGTGTCCCACACCCATGCTACAGACTTCTCAACATTTAATTAGAGACTGAATCCTACAGACTCCCACCTTAATAAATGAACACAGCAGCTGCAAGTCAGCAGAGGCAGAAAAAAGTTTTGTGATGCTCCCCTTTGAGAACATTAAGACAGCAGCTGGCAGCCTTTTCTTTTTAAGATACTACTGAGATGCCCCAGTTATTCAATGCAAAACTACACAGAAAAGCAAAATATTTCTTTAGTTGCCAAAGTGCAAAGAGGGAAACCAGACAAGATTGGAATCAGCAATTTTACCCTGACCGTGTTATCAAATCTTTCCTAATGGAACCACATCATGCAAGATAAAAGTGATCTATTGTCAGGACAAGTGCTCTGGTTGATTTCAAATCAAGCTAGTTCCAAAACCAAAGCACAACTGGTGGAGCCCTTGCTTATGTGTGGCAAGAACTAAATCCAGAACAACTCTCTGTTGGAAACTCCATACTTAATCTTGCCATCAATGCTTTTTTGGGCTTTCCCTGCTTTAATCTTTCTGGGTTTTAATAGGGACTGGGTTCTCTGGTGAAGGGGGACTTAAACACTGCTGTGACAGAAGAGCTGACACGAGGGTTGGCTCATCCCCCACAGTGCTGGTGGAGACAAAAATGAGCTTTTTTGGGTAAGTTCAAAGGTCCAGACCATTCCTGGCCATCATGCCCATGTGTCCATCTCCCTGCCCAAGGGTCCAGCACACACAATTCCAATGCCTGTCCCTCTTCCCCAGGCCCCTGTGCCCCTCCACCAGCCCTGTGGGGCACGGAGTTGTCACCTCATCCACTGCTCTGTGTCCCTTGTCCTTCCAGGGACAACCCCTCCGTGTAGGGACGTGGTTTAGTGGTGGGTCAGGTTCAGGGTTGGGTTGATGCTCTCAGAGGCCTTTTCCAACCTCAGTTCTGTGACAGAGGTGAGGGGATAGCAAGGGGGACAAGCTGCAGGGAGGCCAGGCTGGATGGAGCTCTGAGCAGCCTGGCCCAGTGGAAAATGTCCCTGTCCAAGGGAGGGGAGAGGAAACGAGATGGTTTTTAAGGTCTCTTCCAACCAAACCCTTCTGTGACAGTAGAAACAAAGAGTTACATGAGGAATAAAGAGCTTTGAATTAGGCCATGTTTATGCAAACCAAATGAAGCAAGAACAGCTACAACTATTTAACAGCCAAGCAAAACCTGCCCATTAAGAGATATTTGCATTTTGAAAGGGCCCAAAGAGACCTATTTTTCTATTTTATTTCTTCAAACATCTTTTTTGAGGGAAAGGGTAATTTAGCTCAAATTTTCCTTAGGTTTTTCTTTACTGAACACAGTCTGGTTTTTATTGGGAAGAGAATCATCTTTTCAGGGAAGTTATTAAAAAAAGCAAGCCATATATGCTCTATTAAAATTTTAAATAAGATATGAATTCATTTGCAAAATGTGAAGCACTAATAACCTCGGCATATTTTAGTCAGATGCACTTTAAGAACAATTCTTTCTCTCCACAAAAAAGCATTTTCTATGAACAACTTAAATCAGCTCTATTAGCAGTTTTAGAAACAGCAATGTGGCTAGGAAGACAATTCCAGGCAGAAGAGAACAGGCATTTGTTGGGGGAAAATTAAAGTAATGTAAATCATTTTCCAATAAATATTCCATACAGAATATTCTGCTCTGTGATATACAATACTGTCTTTTTCCAGAGATATTGCATTCCCTCCCTGTGGATGCTGAAAGGGATTGCAGTATTAGGTTTCAATTGATTGTTAACAAAACCCCGAGCCTGTTCCTACTTTTGATTCAATCCACTTAGAATGGCAGGCTGAGCCCTTCTAATCTCATTTTAATTTTCCATGGGGGACTAAGTGTCCAAAATCCTTGTGAGGGGGCTGGAAATTTCAGCTGTAGGATGCAACAACCTGATTCAAAGTCAATGGAGAAAGGCAAGTGCCTTTGGATTGGGTCCCTGATGGCCTTGGAATGCTCTGGAAAATGGCCTGAATTACCATTTTCTCCTAAAGCAGGATATCATTCTGCCCATATCAGGCCTCCAAACACAGTTAATGCTCAGCTTTTGGAAGGAAGAGGACGCCAGTGGAACAGTCCCACGTTACAGCTCCCTGGACTGGTTTTCCTCAGTTTGCCATTCCTGATGCCAGTTTGGATTCCCTGGGCCCACGTCACCTTTCCAGGCTTTGAATATCTAATAAGTGCCTGAACCCTACCCCGTGCTTCCTGTGCATGCAAGGACTGCAGGGAAAACACAAGAATTCCCCAAAATTGTATTCTTGGCCTGCCCGGCTCTACCTGTGTCATCCCATTTCTTCTCCCCCTTTCAATCCCCCTCCACAACCTGGCAAGGTTACAGGGAGTTTCCTGTCTGGGCAGATCCCCTCTCCTTTCACTGCCTTTCACCTTCAAGAAAAACAAACAAAACCAAAAACAACCACAAAAGCAAAACAAATAGGAAAACGAGTCATCCCAAGCACTTTGGTTTCTCAAGTCCATCCACCCAGGCCTGTCCCTGTAAATCTCATCCTGGCTATTTCACACAATCTCTCCCACCAATCTCAGAAGTGCCAGGCAGGTGTTGGAGGAGGGATTTCACACTTAGCAGACATTTGGGGACAGCCTCCAAAGCCTTGTTTCAATGACCCACATCCTCCATTAAAAATCAAGCCCTTTACCTGCAATTTCACTGTCCTGCCCTACCTCAACTCCCTCCTTCTCTGCATCCTGCTCCCTGCATTTTCAACATTAGTGCCACAAACCCAGGAAATTCCTGCTGCGTGTTCAGATCAAGAGGTTTCACAGTAATGGCTCAGGCCATCCTGTCAAACTAAGGATAAATATATTTTCCAGGTCAGTGCTTGGCCCTGTACCCAACAAGACACACAACAACCCCAAAGTCAGTCAACAACTCGAGAATCAATTCCAGAAGCCCAGTCCCAAACCCACCCCCAGCCCTGCTCAGTCCCTCTCCCCAGCAGCTTTATTCTTCAGACTTAATGAGACAGATGCAAACAGCAGGCACTTATTCTCTAATTAACCAATTTGGCTGCCACTTTATGATCATTAACCCAATGTTGCTGGGTCAAGATTGCACACTAAGTATTCCTTCCTTCTCTCCCTTTCATTCCTCATCTATGCCAGGCCTGGAAATCAGCCCCTTCCCTCCATTCCCCAATCTGAGTACAAACCATCTTTGCTCACTCACTGCAGCACCTTACAAGATGCATTCCTGAGATCTAAAAATAAGCTTGTTAGATTATTTGACAGTCAAAAATTAAATAAAATTGGAAGTAGTAATTATTTTCTTGATTATTTAATGTGGGCCAGACTTTTATCAAAATATTTTGACATGAGAAGATTTGTGAAAATAAATAGGCAATCAGCAAGTCATTGCTAACGGAAAAGGCTTTTTTTTTTCCCAGGGAAAGAAGTATATATTACCTGTCATTGCCATGGGAGAGCCTCATGCTTTAAAAGATGATGTGTTAACAGCACTTTATCTAGAAGACAGCCTAACAGACAGCTCAGCATCACCAGGTGACAGATTCATGCAGTGCCACACTGAACATGGCAGGAACACTGCACTGCTCAAATATCAGGGAATTCTAAGTGTGCAGGAGTTCCTGGGGGGCAGAGACTGGAATATGGGCCTCAGCTCACCTTGATGAGAACCTGAATCACCAGTGTAAAAACACTGAAAAAAGGAATAAAATCCCCATCATCCATCCTCCTCCTCTCTTATCCTCAAAACTCTCCCCAGAGCAGCCAAGAAGTGTTTGTGCCAAACATGAAGGAGGGAGCTTTGCCAGCCTCGTGCCATCCACCAGGTCAGTCCTCTGCCCCAGCTTGTGGAGTTTCATCTCCTGGCCCTCTCCAGGATGGGACATCTCCTGCCCAAGCCAGGTCTGTGTCATAGCTGGTTATGCTCATCTTGACTCGCCCTTTGTACTCCGAGTTAGTGAGTGCCAATGTTGTTGGAGCATTTCTTGTTTCCTGTCCAGGCAAACCTGACTTTGGAGATGATCTGGAGAGCCCTGGGATCTGCAGCAGCTCTGCTGTTCAGTGTTAACCAGGAATACACAGCGCCAGTTTTTTATAGCACAAACAGCTGCTAGAATTATTCGCTTCTCCTTTCTTAAGAAGCAGAGTAATAACATATGAAATGGATTTTATCTGCTTTAGGGATAGAATTAATATAATTTTCCAACGCTTGTCTCTTTTTTGGAACAGCTTTACCCAGCATTTCCTAGAAGCACTCTCCATGCACACACCCAGCTCTCCACACCAGCAGGACATTTCAACTGGGGTGACTGGGATGCAGGGGAGCAGAGACCCATCCCCATGCATGTGTTAACAGCAGCACGGGCTGTGGCTGGGCCAGGTGAATTGTTCCAAAACAGCAGGACAGCTCCCATCAGACCTCCACAAAGTGGGTCTGCAGAGATTACGGCCAGCACACAAAACACACACACCTCAGCTTGGAAAGGCCTCGTTTAGCATCTGGTGTGGTGTGTCAGATTCCATTTGAGATACTGGGCTCCAGAGAGCAGTGGGAGAAAACAACACACTCCAGAGTCCATGTGTAACATGAGGAGTTAATCCCACACAGGCATTCATCTTTTCAAAGCATATATTCCTGACAGTTTTGGAGAGCGCGCTTACAATTTCCATAATGTTTGAAAACATACAGACACTTTCTCTCAGTGTCACAACGTCTTGAACTTCTGAGACCCTTTTCGTGACACCATAAACTTCTCCTTGGAAGCACAGTATGATGTCAGAGGATGTAACAGTACAAGAGGTGAAGAGGAAAGCTGTGGGAGCATTCAAATAACTTTTTCTGGCCTAAAAAAGAAATAAAATAAAAACTGGAGTTTGATCCAAGAACATTTTGTTCATTTGCTATACAGGGGTGCCTTTTGTATGAGCACAGACTGTTTTGTGGACTCTGGTCCTCTGTAGTCACCATGAAACGGAAAATATACAATGAAGCTAGTGATGTGTTATCATCTGAGATTTCTATGAATGCTATTTCTGTCTTATGTTCACAGAGAACTGCTGGTCAAACGTTCATCCACTACAACTTGATAAAAACAGGGGTTTAAAGAATTATCACAGATATTTATAGCTTATTTTCTTTTCCCTCTTTTATCTCATCTGCACTGTTGGCACGATAACGCTCATTAGTGTTCAGGTTTAAGTGAATCATCCAAAATAGCTTTTTAATTTTTTTTAAAGCTGCTTGTTTCTCACACATTCATCAGGGTTAAAAATATCCATATTTTTAATAAATACATACCCTTTGATATCATCCAGGTGAGCCAAACAAGTTTTACGCAAGCACAAGTGAGCTGCTGTATCTGTCACCTTCAGGTTTGACTTGTGCCATGGTTCCAGCAGAGATTTAATGAACAAGTCAAATTTGATGCAAACTTTCAGAAGTTTCACAGCTCTAATCAGCGAAATAAAAGTGTGCTAGATAATTACTGGAGTGTTAAGCTGGTATTTCTCTCTGTAATCCCCCAGATGAAAGGAGCAGATTTCACAAGAACAGTCTTTATTTTTAATACCACATGCAAAAATAGACATTATAGCTACTGATGTTAATGAACACGGGACTGTTCACACCTGCAGCCCTGCTCACCCCTGTGAAATGCTTCTCTCACACGACCACAGTGGCTGTCACCAGGATCAGGCTCAGGGCTAACAATGTTCACATCTGCCTCTCCTCCTCCTTCAGAACTCCACTCTCCCCCTTCCATTTATCTATTCCACACTCGTCAGCCTCCATCCTCTGTTTCATCACAGCCTTTTCTGCTGGAAATCGTCAGTTTAGCGAGCAAAAGCTCACAAATTGCACATTGCTGCACCTCTGGAAAAGGCCTGCTGCCCACTCAGAGAGGGCACTAAGATAGAAAATCATACCCATCACTGGGAGTAGCCTCCATTAAATTAAATTGCAAGAAGAAATTGTGTCGGGCTGGGGCTGGCTTCAGACGTGCTCAGGTGAGGCTGAGGCTGTCAATGTTTGTGCATCTGCAGGATGGAGCCTGTGACCAGCTGTCAGGGCCTTCTACTTATTTCAATTACTGCAACCCCCGAAGTTAAAAATACAATTTTAAATAGGGGGAAAACACTTCTCTCAGTCCCTATGACAAATAGAATAGCTGCCTCAAGAAAAATATCTGCTGAAAAAAAATATTCTTGCTGAAAAATATCCTCCAAATGACTGCCACTTCAATACATTTATTGGCCTCCAAACACAAGATACCACAGTAACAATATTGAAAAACCTTAAAAGGAGCTGATGTTATTTTTTTACTCAGTTGAACGTTGCAGTTTTTCAAAGACTCACCAAAAACAAAGCCCCACAGGCAGTGAAAACATTTTGGACACTTCAGCCTGGGGTCTTCAAACGAGACTGAGCACAGCTGTTGAGCACATCAGCTCCACCAACCACCTTCCATTGTATCACTGCATTGATATTCACACCTACACAGCCACACAAACACTGCTGATTAAAAAATTAAGTATAACTGAAACAAAAACAAACATCTCAGGGGGAATATGTGGACTTCAGCATTAAAAAAAAATGCCTCCATATGCCCAGGGAAGAAAAGGAGAGAACAGATGGCTTTCTTGCTTTGTCTTCATGCTGCTTTCATACTTATACAACTTCATGCTTTGGGTTAATATTTTAATCCAAACTCGGTGATTAACAATAGAGACAGACGGAGGATTGTGTTTCACTCTATAATTAGGCAGACACAATGAGGTGACTTCTCAGCAAGGTACAGAGGGATATAAAGTGCCTGTAGCTCCATTAGTGATATTCCCAATGCACAAGGGAATAACTTTTATTCCACTACAGGCAATAGAGATGAGATTTTAAAAACCCTCAGACAGACAGAACCCAGGGTCTGCAGTGTTCTTAGTGAAACAAAATACCACAAGGCCTCTTTTCAAGACAAGACTTAACTCTTCCCTAACTTCAAGCATGAGCTGGGCACGTGGAATAGAGCCCACTGCTCATGTCAGGAGTTCCAGTGACTGACTCGTGGGGAATCCCACATGGAAAACCAGTGAAACAGCTCTGGGAAGGGCTCGAGGATCTGCCACCAGGGCACAACCCAGGGGCTGACCTGCTGAGATTCCCAGGCTGTGCACAGCTTGTCTGGCTACCAACACAGCGAGAGCATTTTGCTTCTCTGGGCTTGCTCATGACTGAGGTGCTATCAGATGAGTGGGTCAAAAAAGACCAATTTGTGGCAAAACACTTGAGACCAAATACACATCCAGAAAAAAAAAAAAAAAAGGGAAAAGCGCATTTGCCACAGTAATGAAGATATTTGTGGTTTCAGACCTGAAGGTAGAGCCCACACACTTGTATGACCTAGCTCAAAAGACCTGGTAAACACAAAGGATGCATACGAGTGGCCACCTGGTCACTTCAACTCAATTCTAAAAACTGAGGTGCCACCAGGACATAGAAAAACCACCTGTGAAAGGGTCTACAAGACTCTGGTCCCATCAGAGTGCCCACTGTAAGCCAGGCATGCATCTCATCTGCTTCCTGTGACAGCTTTGCTCTTTAACAGCTCGTGGTTATGAACGACAGCGAAATGATGGGAAGTTTATTACTGCTAAGACAGGAAAAACACAAAGGAGGTGCCAGAAGTAACACAAGATGTGTTGAGTGCAGTAGAAGTAGCAGGAGCCCACAGCCCGGCCAGGGCGGATTCGAGGAGCAGGACAAGACCTGATGATTGAACTCTTCCAACAAACTCACTCTGCTCTATTGACAGCAGGAACAGGGCAGAAGTACAAGAAGCTCTCTCGCCCCTTCCTCTCCCCTCCTGGGAGCTCAGGGATTGCCACGGTGACTGACTGGTGGCCCAGCATGTTTAATAACCTGGAGCTGGTGCCCAGGGCTGCAGAGGCCGAGCACAGCAGCTCTGCAGCAGCTCCAGCCCAGAGGGAAAGGTTTCCCCTAATCCTCTCTTGCCATTCGGGACTGGTTTATGGCTTCAGGAGCAGCAGCAGGCTCAGAACCAGAACCCCACACCCTGCAGGGTTTGAAGACAAACACAGCATTAAACGTGGGCTTTACAGGCACGTGCTCAAACCTGAGAGACTTCAGTGAACAGAACATTTCTCTGCACGCAGCCACAGTCCTGAACCACAGCTGAGGGGCTCAAGGCATGAGGGCTTGGCCTCTCCCTGCCAGGAACACGACTCTTGTGTGAAGAACACCAGTTCCTGGCCCGTAATGACAACCCAGATGGAAAGAGAGCTCTTGGTGTGACTCAGACACACAAATCTGCTCTGGAGGGATCCACAGACTGCCTGGGAGCTGCCCCAGTGCAGAGCCTGGACAGCCCTGCACACACACGCTCCTCGCAGGAGGAGGAAACCCACAAAAAGATATTTAAACTGGAGTGGTCTGGGGGTAGGATTTGATGTGGTTATCCCTGGCTTTAGGCAGAGTTCAAGGGCTCAGTCTGTGCCCCCAGCTGAGGCATGTTTTCCATAGGATTCAACACCCATCACCACCAGAAATCTGATCTGGAAACCTGGAATTGCCTCTCCACACCACCAAAGTGACAAACAGCAGTGGCCCGGGCAGACACAAGAGGTACCCGACTCTTACAAAACTATTCTGGACCAAGACTCCTTTTTCAGTTGTGATGGAGAGCTCTTTAAGTCAAATAAAGCAGCATATGGAAAACCCCCAGCACTGCATGTTCTCATAATTTTTGGAACACTGTAAATATTTGAGTCAGTAGATCTTAATCCATAAACACAGCTGGACTCAAGAAACAATGATGGTAACTTATTATAATTTAAACAATTGTGTAACAAAACAAACCAATGATAATCACTTTGGTTTCCTAAGGACAATAGGCACAACCTTTGCACAAAGTTAACACGATGGTACATGTAATTACATAAAAAATAAACTTACATATGCTAAGACAAATTATTCTCAGCTTTGACAGAGCACTGTGGAGGAATGGCAGTGGAAGAGCAGAGCTGTGTGGTGCAAAGCCAGCATTTCATATAATGTACAGAGCTGGGCTGGGAACTGCCAAAGGACAGCCCCTTCCCTTCTATCCTCTTCCAGGACACATCAGTTTAATTGCTTTATGAGCAGGAACGCCATTCTCCCAAGTTCACCCTCAATGTAAGCCCTGGTGCACAGAGTTTACACACAAAGCACTGGTGGCTGATCTCTGCTGTGATTAAGGAGAGGAACATTTATCCAAACTCCATCAGAACAGACCTGGGCGCTCATCTCACGTTTTATATAAGTTAAACGGGGCTTAAGTTCTTTCCTGAAAGTTCAAATAAGTTCATTTCCTTCTTATTTCTGCTTTGCATTTTCACAAGTGTTTGCATTCAGCAGTAAAACCTAGAGACAGAAGTAAACACAATATGGTTCAAATCCATCTCAGAATTGTTCTAGGCAGGGTGCTGTTCTCAAGTTTTTACTAGACATGTAAAGTGGATTTGTCTACCACCAAAACACGTAGTCAAGACAAAAAGTACTCAAAAACAAAACAGGATTTAAAAGCACACACATTTTACAAGCAAGATCCTGATTACGGCCATAAACTCTTTATTACTTGGCTACATCAACACACACCAAAGAAAAAAAAAAATCCAGCTTTCATATTTTACACCCAATAATCAAGAGGTAAGATTCCTGCCCAAACCTTTAAAATCTAGAGTTCAAGTGAAAATTTCAAATAAGGCTGAAGTTCTTTAGTCAAGCATGATAAAATTTGATATTCTACAACAGCAGCAGCCACACCATCAGAATTTGGCCCCCTCAGAAACTGGCTAAGCTTCTACACCAGCAGTATAGAAATACTCTGAGCCCCAACTTCCAGCTCTTGAAGTCACCAGTGCCACGTAAAACGAGAAAGCTGACATCTGAATTAATTCCTTATACCAGGAAAATCCTACTTCTGAAATTGCCAGTTCCAAAACGACCACATGAACGACACAGGGCATTTTCCAGCTCCCTCCCTTGCAAGGAGACAGATGAGCCATATTAACTGCAGCTTACCAAAAAAAAAAGAATCGAGTATGGAAAACGTCAGCTCCACAGAACAAGTCTGGCAAAGTTATAATCAACTAAAGTCAGGTTCTCATAATAGGAACTGACAGGGAAATTCTAGCTACTTGTGCTGCTTAGAAAGCTTAACGTTGTCTGGCAAAAGGATGAAGCTGTAAAGCTGAGATTGAGTTCTGGGCTAGAACTTCCCCAGCTTTTCAGGGAATTTTGATAAAGGAGGTCAGTTTGGTCAAGGTGAAAGTGTACATAAGCCTTAGAGAAATAAATAATTAAGACACCTAAAACTAGAAATACTGCCTGTGCTCCACCTGATTATAGAAGAACATTCCTTTAAAAAAGGGAATAATAAATCTAGAACAATGACCACATAAATCCAGAGCCTGTTTGACAGGGGCTGCCAAACAACCACTAACAGGCGTTTGTGCAAGTTCCTAAATGGAAAACCCTTCATTGGTGATGTCACCCTTCAAATGATGGAACATTTCTTGCCTTTTGTGGCTTTGCCATCCTATTTCTGCAAGGGGTCCAGGCAGGTAAACAGAACTCCACTTCAACTGTCTGCAGCTTAAAAAGTAAACCAAAAATAACCTACAGCTTGTTCATTGAGGCCAGAGATTTAAAGATGAGGGTTTAACATTAGACACCCAAATCCCAATTTAGGAACTGTAATATGGAACCTGGTTTTTAAAAGTCTTTAAATAAGTATTTTACACTCCACAGTGTTTTCCTGTTCCATGGTGTTCTTCAGTAAGGCACTCGAGGGGAGGGCAGAGCAGGGGGACGTGGGGCTGTGGAAATTTATTCTCTCCCAGGATTCAGCCACTTGCATGGCAGCAGGACTGGCTACAGAACAACAACTCTGCTCCCCGAAACCCTCCAGGATTTTGAAATTTGTCATCACTCCACATCACTGGTGCAGGACCAGGGGAACTGTTCTGGAAGGGATGTAGGGGGAGGTGAGGGTGACTGCCATGGCTGAGAACAGAGACTTCAGCCTGCTTTCATCAGACCAGGAATTGCCCCTTATCCCTCTTCCCAGGCCAACAACTGCCACAGAGCTGCCCCAAACTAAAGAAATCCCTCCTGGTGAGCATTTCAGGAAAACCTACTTCTCCAACTGGCTGAATGCTTTCCAAAAGCAGGAGACTTCAAGCAGTGAATGATGTTTTAATTAAAGCATTCTTGGCCATCTCTGTTTAGGACACAAGCAGATTTCCCAGTTGGTCAGTTCACAGGTCAAGGTGGGACCTGCCAGAGTCCAGCAGGGTCCAGCACTGCCACCACCACCAAGAACTTGGATGCAGCAACATTTTCTCATCATTCTCCTCACAGCAGATCCCTGGTGAGGGCTCCAGGGAAAAGAAAGGAAGTTGCTGGAATGTTGAGAGTGGGAATGTCAGAAGCACTCGCCCCACGCCCACTGGGGTCAGAGGCAGGAGAGTGGGCCAAAACTTGCAAAAATGTTTGCCTTATATGTATCAATTTCTGTAGTCAAGGGACTGGGGAGTGATCAAAGGATGTCTCCTCACCAGACAAATATGGCTCTGATGGAAATCCCATCCCTGCTGCCCATCCAGGCAGTCCAGACCATCCCTCAGCTTCTGACCACCTGGGCACAGGTCTGCATTCGCCCTGCTTAAGCCATGGGCCACCTCGTACCCCTCCACTGCTCGCTGCAGGGGCAAAACCTCTTCCCAAAGATCTTCCCCAGGGTCAGGATGTGCACAGCCCCCTGTAACTCTTACCCCTCCCAGGACACCAAGGCCACCGGCACCCAGCATCAGTGAAATGCCAAAAACTAAATTAATGCAGGTATGGAAGCAATTCCTCCCTCTGCCACACAAAAAATAAACATTATTTTGAATCTATACCATCGGCACTGGCTCAGTTTTAAGTGTCCAGGCATAAAGCAATGGGGATGTTGCTACTGTCTTCAGTAGGATCAGATTTAGGCCAAGACTCAAATTCAAACAAGAGTTAATTGGGCTACATTAGGTTCAAAGTACTCTCAAGCCAGTTGTTCATCACTTTGTGGTTTAAATGTTTAGTTGCCTAAACCCAGAGACATTGCAAATTGCAAACACTTCCAGCTGACCCTGACTTTTGGCTTCTTCCTTTTCACGTCTTGTACTTCTCCTTATTTAGTCTTCCCTCATTATTATTTCTGTAAATTATTCACATCAGGAGTAGCGAGCCACAAAAAAAGTACTTAAATAGCTGCTTATGTTACAGGCCATCATCCCTCAGCATTTTCAAATCTGTGAAATGACTGATTGCTGGGTCTCTTATTTGTTCTTTCCAGAGTGCACTTACTCAGCAGCCCAGGCAAACCAAGTTTGGGAAGTGGGAGGGCATTGGTTTTTACTGAAAATAATCCAAAGCAAAACTTAGCATAAAGAAACATTCAAACTTGAAAATCTGTTATTGTGCCTTGTCTCAAGTCAGTCAGATAATCAGATGCCATTAAGAAATAAAGAGAGAAGGAAACAATGCAGGTAAATCTGAAAATCCCAGGCTGGGTGCCTGAGAAGAAGCACATTCAGCACATTTCCAATTCACACCCAGCACAGTGTGTGCAACCATTTCTCCATATTTCTGTGTTTAAATGGATCAGTAACAGAGAGTGAGGAGCCTGGTGATCTGTAACTTTGGAGCCCCAAAATCCTGCTTTGGGATTTCACCTCTGCTTAGCTGAGCTTTGATCTCATGTGCAGCTTCTGTTTGCAGCGAATCTTAACAAGCCTGAAGTTGACCGTGGATTTAGGAATTCGTTTCTATTTTATGCCCTGAGTTCCTACAGAGTGTTTTGACCCTGATTTCCACAAGAGCAGATTTGGGAAGGCTGCTGTTCCCAACAGGATGGTCCAACATGAGGAGGGGACCACTGGGATCCCAAATGGGAACTTCATCTCCTGAGTTATCTCCTGCTTCTCTGGAGGCCACATTGACCTGACAAAGTCAGTCTGGCCCCTCTAAGGCTAAAAAGCATCAGCCACGCATCCTTCCCATTTAATTCCGAGGATAATTCACTGGATAGGACTCCTTGGCTAAAATCAGAGGGATGCCCAGTCCCCCAGAGGCAACGATGGGATGTGATGGGATCACAGTGCAGTGGAAGCCTCCAATACCCACCAGGATTGTGCTCTGACTTTGAAGGGCTCCCTCCCCTCAATGCTTATTCCAAAATGATTTGCAGATTTTTATGGAAGTGCAGTGGAGAGGAAAAACTAAGCATTACCAAAGGAGGGAAGAAAAAAAAAAAAAAAAGTGAAAATACATTTTCAGTTAAATTTTGAAAAGTCAATGAGACAACAAAATATGGGAAAGTTGTTCCAGATGGCAAGAACATACTTGAGGAATTTCATTTAATCACATTCGTGCAAGATGTTTTGATTTGGATGACATATATCAATTGCATACTTAAATTAACAGCCCTTCCTACTGCAGCACATGGAAAGCTCCCAGGAGCAGGAAGGGGTCTCAGTGCTTTCAGTTCAAGTGCAAGCACAGCCCGGATGGGGCTGAGAGGCTTTTTGTTGGTTTCTGGAGGGAAAATCAATGGTTCCTCACGACACAGCAAGAAAGTGTCCACTCAGAGCAGCCTCAGGGCCACCTGGGTCAGCAGTTCTTGGTCCTCCAAGCTGTACCAAGACAATTCCCCCTCCCAGAGAGGAGGGATGGCCAGGTCCCAATGCCTTGGAAAGAATGTGATGGGCTCAGAGCAAGAAGGAATCCTAGATAAGTATGGAAGTTCCATCTCCCATAATCTGATTCACCTTGAACAAGCCCCCAGTGCTCCATCCCAAGGGAATTCTCCAGAAGTGTCACCAGGGCAGCCCAGGCCACCCAACTCCCCTCAAACAGACAGGCAGGGTGTACAAGGCCCTTCCAAACCTCTTGGAAAGCTCAAACAAAACACTGAGGGTCCACTTGGAAGGGAAATTCCATTCTCCACACAAGTTTTCCTCATCCTGCTGTTATTTAACCCGTTTTCCAGAAAAAAACTGATGGTCCCAAGGTGACCATTTCAATACACACACATATGAATATATATATATATATACACACACATACTGGTGAGGTTCCAAAGGTCCTACTTGCCTTAATGATTTAATTTATATAAGGCAAAGAAGGAACACAGGTAAGACAACCCAATATATAAACAGAATCAAAACTCACACAGAGGTTTTTTCTACGGTTATTAAAAAAATTAAATGAAAAAAAAAGAACAATCGTTGAGGCCATAGCACCCCTCAAACAGAGCGTTAAGCACAGATTGATTATTTACTGGGGATTTTTCACTAGGAACTGAAACTCAGTTTACACCTGAAGTGCACATCAAAGTTTTCTGGGATGTGGAGAATTTCAGTCCCATCCCAAACACTGCGAACACAAAACTGTCTTTTTTTGCACAGCTTCTTCCTGCAGCTGTGCTCTGGAGGGAGCCATACATACACATACAGGTATGTATATTAGTTATTGCTAAAATAACTGCACTAAGGCCCTTTGTTTGGCGACTGTCTCCTTCTGAGGAGTGAAACATGAGGAGCTGGAGCTTGCCAGCTGCACATTTCACTTTCTCATCTCCCCAAACAGAGATTGAAAATAGCCTGTTTATCAGATGTGTATCTAACTCCTATTCCACTGTGAGGTCTAAAAAGGAATTTCCATCCTTACAAACGTGCCCCTAGTGGGGCGTTACCATCTGCTCCCATCACTGCCAAGGGTCCCTCTCTCCCTCCAGTCCCAAACCCACTGAGGCATCTCTTTAATGACTATAAAACAAAAGGCAAGAGGCTTTCTTGCCTTAATTTATACACAAATACGTTACCAATTAAAAGGTAACTGTGAAAAATAAAGCCGATAATTGAAAGCCCTCTGCAACCTGAACTGTAGCATTGCTACCATGACATTACAATAATTAGTTAATCTACCCCCTAATTTGTCTCAATTTGCATTGGCAGGCTGGAAGCTGCTGTCTACATGATTCCTCATTGAAAACTGTGGTAGAAAAGAGGAGAAGGGGGGGTTCTTCCCACGACCCACCCACTCTGTGCATAATCTGTTCCCTCTTCTTTCCAGCACCACTGTAAATCTGGAATCCATCTCCATTAAGACAAGTGGAATTATACTCCAGATCCACTAGGAGAGGAGAATTTGGCTTCATACCCCCTGAAATACACCAAACTCATGTGTTGAAAAGTGCTTTATCACTGCCCCAGCCTGCTGCCCATGGTCCTGTTCCGCTGCCAGGTTTGGCACAGGGAAATTGCAGAAAACTCCTTCCCTTCTCCATCTCCATCCCCACTGCAGAGGGTTTGGTCAGCCCATAAATTCCCTGATTATTCCTCTTGCCACTCAAAGCAGCAGAGGCAGATCTCCCCTTCTCACCTCAGCTGCTCAGGTGGATGAACATCTTGGAACATCTGTGCACCCCAAACACGGGGGGTAAAGAGGAGTTCAAGGCAGGATTCCTCACTTTGGGAATCCTCCCCTGACTTCCACGTACATCTCCTTCCACCAGGAGGCAACTGCTCTGCTCCCACACCTGTGCAGCCAGATGTTGGACACCAGCAATTCAAGCCATTAGAAAGACATTTCAAAAATCTATTTGCTTAAAAATAAGGCAGGAAGACAAAAATTGGTAAAGATAATCCTTTCCAGCTACCTCGAGACTTTGACAAAATACATCTTGCCTTTCCAGGAATTACATTTACTTATCTGCACAAGACTTGCAATACCCTCTATTTTTCAAATCAAGCTCCATTTTGCTCCCTTCCACAAGACGAAACCCACCATTATCTAAAAAAACAAGGACAAATTGTACAACTCACAGCAAGCATTTGCCAAAACGTTAGCCCTCAGCACTTCTTTTTAAACAAACATGAGGAAGTAAGATGACCTTTAAATTGCTTCTTGACATGTACTAAATCTACAGAAATTAGGAAGATTCTCTGGAAAGAGCCGTATAATTTTAGTACTCAGTGTATTTTTAGCTAAGAATATTTTGTATACAAAAGAATGCTGCGTGCAGCAACACTTCAGGGATTTTAGGGACCTTTGAAAGGCTGGAGTTTAGGTTAAAGGGCAGCAAAGGAGTAGGTGGATGGCCTGAAGAAAGCAAAAAACAACCACCGTGAGCTGATCCAAACTTGCATCACCTGCTCAATACATTTTTATTGCCCCCATATTCTCATCCTTTAAAAGCAGAGCTTGGGGATTGCATTAGTAAATAAATTCCTTCTTTCACCCACCCCTTTCTGCTCCTAAGACCCAGAATGTGCAGGGCAGGTGAGCAGAGCCCGAGCTGCAGCTGCACAGGGAGATTGGAGAGGGCAGCTGGATCCCAAGCTAGGATGAGCTCAGTCATCCTTTCCAGTGAAATGAATTCTGTCACCAAAGGGAGGTGGGTGGCAGAACAAGTGTCCCAGGGGATGCTGAAAGGAAGGAAAACAAGCCATGGATCTGCTGCCTGGTGAGATACCTGAGAGACCTTAGGCAGGGACAGGGTGCTCAGGCTGAGGTACCCACACACACAGCAGGATTTGCTGAGACCTTTGCAGTTTGCCTCTGATTTATTTCATTGGGAAGAGAAGGATTGCAGCCCAGTCTGAGTGCGTGGAGCACTCGTTTCCCATCTGTATCCCTGGTGGAGTGTGATGTTCACTCCCAGGCGAGCTCCACAGAGCTGCACCCTCCCCAAACTGGGTCACAGCACCTCTGAGCTGTTTGAGGGAGGGGCAAAGGGGCATCTTGTACCACTGATGCCATGATGATTTTTTGCCTTTGCTTTTATCCCCCTTTTATATACTTTTTCTATATTCTCAGTGCTTCTAGCCCACATCCTTAGACTTAATATTTAGTGAAGCCCAGAGCCCGAAGCCCTTGGCAGGCTGGCAGTGAGGGGTCAGAGAGCCCCAGGCACCAAGGGCCTCTCCAGAACACATCCTGTACCCTGAGCTGGGCCCAGCCAGGGGAAGGGTCCTGGGCCGGGGGTTCCCTGGAGCCTCTCCCTGGGGAATCTTTGCTGGATGTGCTCATTTGTGAGGCCCAGGATGTGATCCCGAGTGCCCGTGGGTGTGCATTCCGTGTGCTCTGGGGCACTGCCCCTGGCTGGGCTGCACCTCAGGGGCCTGCAGTAAATACCCAGGGAAAAACCCTTTTCCCCTCTAACCGTGTTTGGCTCTTCATTTTAGGACCAGGGAAAGGCATAAGCACAACCCAGGACATGATGGTGTAAAAACCTCCTCGAATTCCCCACAAAAGACAGATGGGACCCAGATCCAGCACATTCTTCCAGTCACCTGTATTCATTTCCCATCCCAAAAGTGCCAGCTCAGACTGAACTAGACAGGCTTAACATCACCCCTACATCAGAGACAGAGCACTGCAAACCTGAAGGAAGAGAGGCAAGGACAAAGTAGAACACAAGGAGAATTTGAAAGCGGTCACATCTCCCAGACCATGACAACAATTCTGGAGAATTAAGGGGCACAACAAGCAACTTTCCAGCTCATATCACTCAAGCCCAGCACCGTGAAGACTGAGGCAAAGGCAGAAAAAGACACCATTCATTGGAGATATAATTCTTAAAGGTGAGAATTAAGGAGTGCCAGCACATTTCTCCCCATTTCTCGCTCACACGTGCGTGCATTCCCCGCAAAACTCACCCAGACAAAGCTCGCAGAGCTTGGAGAGACAGACTGGGCTGGCATTTGCTCTTTACTAATGGCAGGAACTGCTGTGTTCAGTTTTCCAAGAGCAGAAGTGCTGACACACAGGTTTAGGAATGCCCAATTCAGCCAGTGGCAGCTCCAAGTTCAGTGTCCATTTTCCTCCCTCGCAGTGCAACTCCTGTTACAGAACACCAGCAGCTCCCAGCTGCTCCCTGCACGGGTTCCCGTGGATGCTCCCATGGAACACCTCTCCCCTGTGCACCACACTGGGGAATTTCACTTCATAGCAGATGCTTGAGTAGGTTACTGCAGTGGGCAAACTGTACAGGCAAAAACACCAGGAAAAAATTAACAGGCAAGCAAGGAATTAAATTCACCTGCCCTGATCTCCCCATCCTGCAGTGTGCAAAGTCTCGTTGGAAGTAAATATCTCAGTAACAATGACAGAAGTGTCACATCTCTGGTTTTGCCCTGCAGGATGACAAATCCCACCCCAGGGACCCAGCTCAATCCCCCGTTTCAGAGCAGAGCCAGCTCTCAGAGCAAGCAGTGTCTCTTCAAGAGGCATCGACGATGAACACAGGGGTGAAATTAAGGCAGGGAATGTTTTGCTTGTTAGTTCAGGATGCTCTGAGAGCCCTGTGGTGCCCCAGCTGGTCTTCCCTGCTCTTGTTTGTCCGAGCAGCAGAACATGCCCAGCTCCAGTGGTTATGAGTAGGCGAGGATGGAGCACTGCTGGTGACAGCAGCTTCCCAGAAATGATCCCAGAACCCCCCGGTACACACAACGCCTTTACAGCTTCCCAAATATGTATACACATCTATAAATCCCATTTCAGCCATTCATCTGAAATGAGATTTGTTTTTCCTGAGCTTTTTGATAGCATCCTGTAGGCAGGAGATGCACAGGAGCTGCTGCTGAGCACAAGGTGTGCTTATAGCATGGATTTAAGGGTTGCAAGTAAGTGTTCCTCAGCCAAATATTTCCACCCATGAGGCGGGACCAGCAGTTGTTTGGGATATAGTGTGCCTCTAACGACTGGAACCTCACAAGCCTCAAACTGTTTGACTCCACTCACAAATACTGCTCCAGATGGGAAAGAGCATCATCTTCCCTTTTTAGAGATGACTTCCCCCATGATTCCCTTTTTCCCCTACGTAGAAATCTGAAAACTCAACTTAGCACAGGCACAGAGTCGGGAAATAGAAGAAATTACACAGCTTGCACAATATGGAACAAATTCAAATAAATCAGGAAAAAAGCCACCAAAATAACTACAAAACTTGCAGTTCTCTGGAAAGAAAAGGGCTCATTTTTCAGCACATGGGGATGAACCAACACCTTCCTGTGCACAGGGAGGTCCAGGGAAGGAGGGGTATACATTTAAATTGATTTTGTCATCCTAACCCCTGTAGTTCTACGTCTTTGGTGAGACAGAGCAAGAAGCCTTCAGCTGGTACACATTATGGTATATCCAGAAGGATTTTGGGAATAATCCTCTTGTGCAATGGAGTCACTTGTTTCCACAGCAAGGTGCTGTTCCTTTCCATCCACTGCACCAAGGCACCTCCTCAGGTAAGGGGTGACCATCTGTGGATGCAGGAAACTGCAGATACTCAGATCCTGGGTAAAGCCCTTACCCAGAGTATTTAACCATGCTCCAGGTCCAAGATAAAACTGACACTGATCCCAAATGACTTGTCTGACCCTACAGAGATCATCACACTTCCCCCCCGTCCTCTTCTCCTGCCAGAGCACATTTTTGGGCAGGCCACAGTTCTGCTGTGTCAGCCGTGCTGGTGTGTGAACATCAGTGTTAAGGGGAATTCCCTCTCCAACCATCCAGGAGCTGCTCAGTCTTTTAAAGTCAGGCAGACACCTGCCAGCTTCTGAAACCCTAGAGTTCAACCACCAGTGGGTCCTTATCAACCTCACCAGATACCCCAAAAACCCAACATTACATTTTCTGATACAGATCTTGGCAGCCAGCACTTTTTAAATAACTCTCCTTTGCAGACTTGCAGAAATATCATGCAGTTTAAAAATCAGTGTTTCCCTAAAAAACTGGAGCATGGTGTCCATCACACACCTTAATTGCTTAGAAAGGCCGTGCTACCAGCCAAAAGAACTGGGAATAAGCAGAAGAAAGGATTCTGAGAAACTTGATTCCTGAGGGAAGGCAGGAGCCTGGAGCACCCCTTGGAATTGTGGCTGAACATTGAGGGCTCCTTCAGAGCGGGCTCAGTGCTTGTGGTGCCGAGGGATGCAGAGCTCCACACCAGCCAGAGAGCAGTCCCTGCTGCTCCTCCACAGGACACCAGTGGCACCACCAGATGCAGCTCAGCTCCTGAACCCCTGCAGCAAACCCAGAGCGTGCCAGGAGGAGCTGCTGGCAAGCCCAGGAACATGGGAATGAGCTCGTGACCGGTTGTGGTGGCACAGCCCCCAGAGGCACCCAACACCCATCAAATGTGGCCATCCGATGGGGGGAACAAATGGAGGCTGAAGACCAGCCCTCAGCCTGGCAGCTCCCCACTCCTTGGGTTCCCTACAAGGTCGCTGTTCTAGAAAGTTCTCCGAAGTTCCACGCCCCACTGGCTCCAGGTTGTAGCTCCCACCTGCCTGTTCTCCCATTGGTTCTTGTACTGTTGTCTCCACCCCTTCAGTTGTATTCCATTGGTCAATGTCCTTATCTCTGCCCCTATTCCCAGCACTATAAAACCCTGGACCCTTCCTTTGTCCCTGTCCTGGGTTGCAGAGTATTCTATCACCATCTACATGAGTTGTTCAAACCAGGTGGGTGGTGTTCCTTGCCTCCTCCCTCCAGACTATCTCCTGTTAATGGGCTCATCGAGGTTTGGCCACGTGATTCATGGATAACACCTTCCGGACTCTCGTTTGTTAATTGGCTCATCGAGGTTTTGCCACATGACTCACAGATAACCCCTCCGGACAATATTCTGTTAATGGCCCATGAAGGCCTCACCACATGACTGACAAAATCACATCATCCCATTGTGAGATGCTCCGCCCAGAGGGAGGAACCAAGCATTCCATCCTGGGTATAAGCTGAGATTTTGACCACCACAAGGAGCCTTTTCCACTGGATTCCCAGAGGATGAGAGCCACACAGCCACCGCTGGACATTCCGAGACCAGACCCAGGATCACTGCTTCCAACAGGAGCACTTCATTGGGACTGCTACCAACACCCTGCCCAACAGGGTGTCGGGTTGTATTCTGACTTTGCCAGTGGTTTTTTTGTAGTATTGCATTTATTTTTACCTTTTTTCCTTCTTCCTATTAAACTGTATTTTTCTGACTTGGAGTCTCTCACTGGTTTGTTTTCAAATCTTGACAGTCCCTGGACCCTTTGGAGCCTAAAGCTTGGGAACCCATACAAAGGCCCCCTCCTGCCCCTCTGTTCTTGACCGGCGCTCGCTCACTCCAGTGAGGTGTATCAGTGCCAAGCTCGGGGAGCTTGTGGCACAGCCCTGACCCCAAGGCTGCCCCAAGGCATTCAGCTTGTAGGGAAGGCACAGCATTCCCTTCATTTGTGGATGGTCAGCTGTGTCAGTGACCCCACGTGCAGGCATCCCCACACAGCTCCTCCAGCACCTCCCGAGCAGGGGGATGTCCCAGGTAATCCCAGCCCAGCTGCCCCCAGATGAGGGAGTTTCCCCTGTGCACAAGGCCCTGAGTTATTCCAGCAGCATCTGGCAGTGATGCTCTTGTTAAGGCTGCTATTTATAAAGCCTGATTGTTCCTTCAGGGACAGCTCTTGGCACAGGAGGCCTCAGGAGAGCTGCAGTGATCTGGTTAACAAAACATCCAGCAAGCTGGGAAATCAAGTCTGCTTTTGATTTATAACGCAGCGAACTAAAATTACGATTTGCCAGGCTCGTTTTGGCACTCTCATAATTCAACTATAGTTCTGATTATTTTTTAAAAATAATAATTAAAAAACCCATGGAGTTTAATTACCATAATTATGGGAATACTCAGAGTGAATAGGACATGAAAATAATGAGGCAAACGTGCACAGCTCCAACTCCACCAATTAACAGGATGTTAAGTTTGTGAGACAAGTCTTAGCAGGGGAAAAAACTTCTCCACTGGTACCGCTGCAGCAGAAGGGACAAACCCGCCTCGTGTCTAGGTTTTATCACAAACCTATTGCACCCTCTTGTGCCACAGCATCAGAATTACTTTGGCTCGGCTGGAAACGAATTGCTCTGCAGCACTTGACCTTCAAATCCGCTCTCCTGCAGCAGAACTTGGCAAAAACGTGCAGTGGTGTAGCAGCAACACATTGAGGGCTGTTAGTGATGAGCTGCTTTCCTTTGCAAGAATGAATATTGGCTTTTAGGGATTCCCTGGATGTCACCTCAGGATTTTGTTGCACAATGGCAAGTTAGAGCTGAGTCAGCAGTGCCCTGGAGCCAGGAGGGACATCCCTGTCCTGGGGGCATCAGGGACAGCATCACCGGCCAGGCCAGGGAGGGATTGTCCCACTCTGCTCTGGGCTGGGGCCGCCATAAGTGCTGGGGAATTTTGGCCACCACAACATAAAAAAAGATCTAAAGGTATGAGAGAGTGTCCAGAGGAGGGACACGGGCATGGGGAAGGGTCTGGAGGGCCCGTGAGGAGCAGCTGAGGGCGCTGGGGTTGTTCAGCTGGAGCAGACTGAGGGCAGAGCTCCCCGGGGGCTGCAGCTCCTCCCGAGGGCAGCTCCGAGCTCTGCTCTGGGACAGGGACAGGAGCCAGGGAACGGCTGGAGCTGGGCCAGGGCAGGCTCAGGCTGGATCTCAGGGAAAGGCTCTTCCCCCAGAGGTGCTGGCACTGCCCAGGCTCCCCAGGGAATGGGCCCGGCCCCGAGGCTGCCAGAGCTCCAGGAGCGTTTGGGCAGCGCTGCCAGGGATGGACAGGGGGGGTGTTGGGGGGTCTGTGCAGGGCTGGGGTTGGACTGGGTGATCCTGTGGGTCCCTTCCAGCTCAGGGCATTCTATGATATCAGAAACTTTGTAGAAACACTTGGTAGATGCAGCATCCCACAAATCTGCCTGGCCAGAGCTAAACTGGCTCTTTTCTGGGTTTTCTAGGAGAGGAAAGAGCTAAAAACCTACAAGAGGATCCCTATAAAACTCATCCCCTGGTTGGGGAGGCCAAGGCAGAGGAATATTTCTTTGCCTCAGGTGCCACGTTCAGTGTTTGTGCTGCATTTTAAGAAAAGCAAGGAACAGGAGCAAGTCTGAATAAGAATAAGATGTATAGAAAACACTGACTGAGAGTAAAGGCAGAACCATCAGGGATTGTCCTGCCTAGGAAAGATCAACGAGCTCCCCTCAGCCCTCAACAAGGCAAGAGGGAACAAAACCCATTTTTTTGCTCTGCTCCTGGTTGATAGGACAAGGAATAACAAGGCTAATTTGATCCATGGGAGATTAGGGTGAAATATTAGGACGACAAAAAAACTCTCCTCAATCAGTCTCGTAAAGTAGTCCCTCACTGCAAATTAAAAGCAGCTTAGGCAGGTATGTCAGGGATAACACGGCTAGAACAGATCCTCCAAGCAGCAGAGTGAATTACAAGACTTCTCGAGGTCCTTTCCAGGCTTGTTGCTGTTGTGCTCAGCTCTGGAATTGCTCCTCTCTGATTAACACCGAGGTTTGTTTGTCAGGGGATCAGGCACAAGCTTGTCCAGCAGCTAAATACCAAAGTTGTTCCCTGGCAGTCGCATCCCCAGTCCCAGCGCTGCCTCTCTCCTGCTGGGAGCACCTCGCTAACGCTGATTTGCAGCTCCTGATCGCTGTGAAAACAAAACATTTCTAAACATTTCGCTGCCTCCACTGCAAATTTTAGCCCGAGCTAAAGCTGCTTCTGCTACAGCATGGAAAAATATTTCAGGTACAGGAAAGTATCTAAATCCACAGATTAAATAGCAAGCAGGATCCTCAGCTGCTGCTGTCAGCACAGCACCAGAGCTTCCCTCAAAGCAGCTTTGGCCCCTTCCTTGCTGAGGATGAAATCTAAAGAAAATATACTAAATAACAAAGCTAAAAAAAAAAAAAAAAAAAGAAAAAGGGAAAAAAAAAAAAGGAAAAGGGAATAAAAAAATCACCACAATGCCTTGGTTTAAGAGGGATAACCTTCCCCGTATCTTTTCCTCGTGGAGGCACGCGGCTGCAGCAGGAGTGGGGGATCTGCTTGGATTTGCCAAGTGCTGATAGGGAGGTTCCCAAAGCCTGGCTCAGGGGCTGTAGGACAGGCCTGGAACAATCAGAACTGAATTACATTGTGATCCATGAATCAAAGTGCTGGCAATTACCATCTCAGGGCAGGTGAACAATAACAAATAATGAACAATAAGATGTTTCAAGCCCTCGCTGATGCACTCCCTGTGCTTGCTGCTCGCTGGACAAATTTTACCCGCAGCCAAGGTGAGCCTGTGATAGCCCCAGTTAATCACAGCTGAAAAAATGAGGGTGTAATCTCCTGGACTGGAAAGCAGCATTTCAAACCTCCTCCAGCATGCACCCAATAAAGGCTTTTATAGTCTCTGCTTAGATTTAAAATGGTAGAACAGAAAACAGGTATGAATTGGGCCAAACTGCATGTTGGCTGAGAGGCAGCACAGCCTCTGAAACTCCTTGGCAGGGGTTAAAAACACTCCTAGGCAGCAGCAAAACATCCACATCTCATTTTATGTGGGTTTTTAGTACACAAGATGAAGCTGTCTGCATTGAAGACATGACATTTTTGACAAGATTTATATAAAAATTCTTATTACAGACCTGAATTATTGAAGTGGGGTTTTGTAGTATTATTATTATTATTATTATTCAAGTTCCTCAAGCACAGGTTTCTCCCCCACAAGGCAGATCTCTGCACACTGGTGACAGGTTCCTCTAAAAATCTCTTGGCAACTCCTGCGAAGTGGCCACAAACCACAGGTTGAAAACCAGAGGTTTCAGTTATTTCTTGGCCTGCTTTCCTTTGTCTCTCAATCGATCCTATCTCTGGCCACAGCCCATCTCTCACAAATCAGCCACCTTTAACACTCCAACTTCCTCTTAGCAGCTCAAAAGAGACACAGTTCGGAAAAAAAAAAAAGTAGAAAAAAAGTGTTACCTACAGGCAGCACCACAGGATTGTGGAATCATTCAGGTTGGAAAAGACCTCCAAGATCAGAGTCCAACCTTTGACCAAAAACCCCCATGCCCACAAAACCATACCCCGAAGTGCCACATCCACTCATTTTTTGGACATTTCCAGGGATGGAGACTCCACCACTTCCCTGGGCAGCCCCTTCCAAAGTTTAACCACTCTTTCAATGAGTATTTTCCTAATATCCAACCCAAGCCTCCCTGGCACAACTTGAGGCCATTTCCCCTCATCCTATCACTAGTTCCCGGGGAGAAGGAGCCTCTCAGTATTAGCAAACCTTCAAACCAGGATCTAAATTCAGCAAGGCAAGGCTGCAGTGCCCAGCTCCCTGGCTGCTGGCATTGCTACCCTCAGACACAGAGAGGAACTGAAGCACAGAAGCATGGAGGAAAAAATGAGCCTTAAACCAAAGTGGGAAAGAAGGTTCCAAGATCTGAGTGGAGCTACTGAGGGCTTTCAGCTGCCAAAATTTGTCCCTGTTTTCACCCCCAGGTGCATTGCAAGGGTGGCTGCTTGCACTGCTGAGCTACTGATGCAGCCTGACCCCACAGAGCAACTCCTGTCGAGCAGTGCAGGGTGTCCTGCAGGGAGGGAGATTCGCCCAAACTCTGTTTTTGCTGTTGGGCTGAACAGAAACAGCCCCCAGAGTGGGCTTTTGGCAGGACAGGTACAGAAACCCAGGGAGTGTTACCCACCCCAGCTCCGCCTGCTGTTAACCACGTGCTAAATTCCCTGTGCTGGAGGCCACGCAGGTGAGCTCACACAAAGGAGCTGATGGAAGAGGAGTGCCTGCAGGAGAAGGGAAAGGGGAACCAGCTAAGCCTCAGGCTCCAGGGAACCTGTGGCTGGACGATTCCTGGGCACCTCTCCTGCTCTCCCAGACTCCTGGGCCCTTTGAGTTCACATCCACAGAGGGCTCAGGCTGCTCTGGAGCTGGTGAGAGTGACTCCCCTCTAGCAGGGAGGGAGGGAGTGGGGGGTCAGGACCCCGTGATGTCCCCCTGCAGACCCCCCACCCTGCTCTTGGCCTTTGCTGCAGGCAGCAGCTGAGCTCAGCNGGTGAGAGTGGCTCCCCTCTAGCAGGGAGGGAGGGAGTGGGGGGTCAGGACCCGGTGATGTCCCCCTGCAGACCCCACCCTGCTCTTGGCCTTTGCTGCAGGCAGCAGCTGAGCTCAGCAAGTTGCATTTCCAGCACCACTGCAGCCCCGGGTCTGCACTGGCAACATCACTCCTGCTCCCAATGCCACTTTCTCCTCCATTCCCTGAGCCCAGAGGGAGGAAAATGGGGAGAAAGGAGAAGCAGAGAGAAAGGGAAGCTGATTCTCACCACAGCTGCAAGCTCCAGCTCTAAACTGCTAACCCCTCTGCTCCTGGGAAAGCTGACTCCCAAATCCCTAGGTGTTTCATTATCTCTTCCACTCCCTCCCAGAATTTCTCTCAGGTAATTGTTCCCACCATAGCATCTGCTTCAATTTGAGCCTGTTTCCTTCCCTCACTCCGAGGTTTTTCAGCACGAGTGAGGTGATGGCTTTGCCTCGGCTCCCTCGTTCCCTGCATAAGCAGGGAAAGGTCTGAGAGGCAAATAGAGGAGTTTGTGCAGGGACAGAACTCCTGCCCAGGTGAGAGTGGGAACCACCAGCCCCTGGGGAAGCAGTAACAGGTAACAAGCTAAGCACAGAATCACAGATAACCTTCTCCCAACCAGGTAACCTGAGCAGACACTCATGGACTTGGCCTTTAGACCCTCCCTGCTCTCACACACAGACTCCTCCAGCTCCAGGAGGAACACAGGAATTGTCATTCCCACATCACTGCTGATAAAGTGGTGGTTTTCAGACAAGTCACCATTCCTGCTATGAGCAGCAGTCAAAAAGATTCTGCAAAAACTTGCATCTTCAGTCCTGGTTAGGTCATCATAACCCTCACAAGAGAAGCGAGGAATCATGAGCTCATCCCTTGGCAGGAAGGGATTGACTGTAGTTTGCAATATTCAGAGTAATTTGTGTAATTTAGTGCAGAGGGTGAAGTTCTCAGCCAGGGTAAATCAGAGCAATGTCAATTTTGCACTGTTGAAGCAGCAGGGTCAGCCTTTTGACAAAAAACTTCACTCTTCTAAAAAATTTCCTCAGTTCACCTTGAAGAAGCCTCCTTTAAAGCCATATACTGTTTTCAGGTTGCAGTAACTGTCAGCTAATTACGACCTGGTCAGCGCTGTAACAGCCAAAGCATTTCCATCACGGCTTTGATTGAACCTGGGTGGGTAGAAAAAAGTAGAGAAAGCCCAGTGCAAATATATTTTAATCAATTAGGAGGTACGTGGATAATCATGACTCCCATCAGGTAACTAATTACAGAACTGATTCAATAACTGGCTTTTTAAAGTGTAACAAAGTTCATTGGGACAAATTCAACGCTGCTGCAGATTCCTGGAAGCACCTCAGCGGTGGAGGAGAGAAGCTCTGGCATCTCCAGCTTTTCCCACAAATAGAGACTTAAAAGCAGGCAGGAATAGCTTATCCTTGGTTTCTTTATCAAGAAATAGCCCTTCTTCTTGAAGGGCTACTGCTGGAGAGCACTGCCATGGAGAGCCCTNCTTATCCTTGGTTTCTTTATCAAGGAAGGGCTACTGCTGGAGAGCAGTGCCATGGAGACCCCCAGCAGACCAGGACATGGACACTGCAGGGATGAAGGAGAACCTGCTGCTTTGGGCTGGGACACAGCTGATGCTCCTCACAGCAGCTGGCACAGGACTGTGTTTGGGTTTGTGCTGGAACCCCGCTGGTAACTCAGGGATGTTCTGTTATTGCTCAGAAGGGCCTACACAGAGTCAGGGACTTTTTTGCCTCTCACCCCAGCAGGGCAGAGGCTGAAGGGACACAAGGAGTTGGAGGGACACAGCTGGGACAGCTGATCCAAGGGATATCCCACACCCCAGGGCTTCATGCACAGCATACAGAGTTGGGGAAAGAGGAAGAGGAGGATGTGCAGAGGGATGGGATTTGTCTTCCCAAGCCACCACTGCTCATGATGGAGCCCAGGATGGCTGAGCTCCTGCCCATGGGGGGTGAGGAAAGATCCCTTGGTTTGCTTTGCTTGCCTGCACGGCTTTGCTGTACCTACCAAACAGTCTCTAGCTCACCCCACGAGTTCTCATTTTCGCTCTTCTGATGCTCCCCTGTCCCCCTGAGGGACTGAGCGACTGCAGGGCTGAGCTGCCAGCTGGGGCTAAGCCATGGCAGAGCCTGAGCAGCGCAGCATGTGCTGGGCCACGAACAAATCCTCCCTTCTGGCCATTCAGGCAGCACTGCTGCTGCTACAAGGCAACAAATCAAGCTCTGCTCGTGGGTGTGTGCAAGTCCACGATGTTCCCCGAGTCTGGGCGCGCATCACTGCATTTGGACTTCGGTCCCAGTTGTTTCCTTCCCCGCCTCCCTGCTCAGACAGGCTCCTGTGGAAGCCAGAAGCGTTGTTTCCTGACATGCAGACATGAGGAAAGCTCTGTTTCCTCGAGGACTAGGTTATGGGAAGACCATACTCTGGGCCAGCTCTCTTGGAGCAGCTTTAGGATCACCTCCCAGTGACAGGATTCCTCCCACCCCTGCCATCAATCCAACAGCAGCAGCACTCCAACCACGGCAAAACCATCTCCATTTCCACACAAAAAGCTCAGGTGCAAAGGTTTTACACCAAGCTCGGGCCCTACAGCCGTGACCTACAGCCACCACCATGTCTGGGAGCAATTTGCTTTGGTAGGAGGAGGATCTGCTTTTAAACCAAAGTCCAGCAGCCAAGTAGGTGGTCACTTAATATCTCCGGGTACTTTCAGGGAAGATTAGGTGAAAGTCCAAATCCAGGTTGACATTCCCTCTCTCGGAGAAACAGGCCTGCAATAAATAAGGCTGCGTGCAAGTTGTTGTTCCTGCTAAACTGCTCCACTCAGCCACTTAGAGCCAATGTGTTCCTCATTAGCACTCGGGGAAGCTGCGAGGGCTCAGGGCTCTCTGTGCAGCCCCGTTCCCATTCTCCTCTCAAACACATGGAAACACTTTAAAAGTAAGAGCCCTGGGACCTGTGCAAGGGCGACAAGTGACGAGACGAGGAGAGGAGACCAGAGCCAGCCCCTGACAAATTTGAACCATCCAGGCTTTAATCCACAACAAGCCCAAAAAAATTGATGCTAAACAAACCTTGCCTTTTCCAGAAAGGAGATTACATGTGTAATGGAAAAATTACGGGTATGGGGAGTCTGGCCTACAAAAATTGGTTAATATTAAGAGCCTTCAGTTTTGCTTTCCATGATTAATGGAACTTCCCCTACATGTAACTCAGTCAACATTTCCATCCCCCTCAGAGCCTATTGAGAGCCCCCTATTTTTTTAATTTAAGGAAAATGGAATTTTAAGACTTTGTAGCATTTCCATAACTTGCTGGGAGCAGGTGATTGGCCATTTCCCCTTTCAAACCCCATCCCCCTCATGAGGCAGAGCAGGGGAACAGAGGGATATTGCCTTCACATCTCCTACCTGGGACAGCATGTAGGGCTTTTCAAACCTAAAAGATTCCACGATTTCCCTCATTGTGGCGAGGGGCAGGAACAATCCAAAAAGCCAAGCAGAGCTGAACTGGCTCTCAGAGGAGAAGGGGCCATCCCAGTACTGCTGGACCTGCTGGATCAAGGGGATGCCCAGCTCTTCTCCAGAAGTGAAGAGGCATCACACCAACAAATGTCTAATGAAACAGCTGAGCCCCAGCACTGGACAAAGCAGAAATAGGCCAACAATGCCAAACCCACAGGACTTTAAAAGTTAAAGCTGTTGGAAGAAATGTTTGTGCATGTTGCTTTCATGCCAGTGGAAACATGAGGAAAAGCTGAAACTCTCTGCACTGGCACAGCAGGTTCAGCTTTGATCTCTCAGGAGGTTCATTTCCTTCATTAGGCTTTTCTTAAAATCCACTTTTATGAACCCTTTTAATTTCCCCCCTGCATCTCACCCCCGTAAAAGCCTTTTTAGATTCATTTGACAAAAGGGCAGGGTGGGGGAGGAGAATCTCATTTAATTGCCACTAAACATTACCTGAAGATGCTGGTTCTGTACAGGGATGCTGGAGCTGTTCATTGTGAGAGTCACAGGCACTGAAGGAGGGAAAAACCCCACTAAGGCAATAATAAATCATTAAATGGAACACAGGAAAGAGAAAAAGGAGCAGATCCTCAAAGCACCAACACAAGGAAAGGTATGGGACAGGGAGCAGCAGGGAGATGTCCAGCAGAACGTGGCTGGTCACTGCTGCAAAACATCCCCTCTGCTTCACCTCTGGATCCCTGGTCAAGCCAGAACCTGGCCACAGTTCTGGTGTCCACTCTGCAAACGCAGTCCAATGCCACAGCCTCCTCCTCACAGTGGGGCTGCAAGGCTTAAAAATTCCAGATTAAAGGAGTTTCAACGGGGTTCAACATCCCACTACCCAAATTCCAGCGCCAAGCTGACCACAGCATTTGAGCAGGTGATTCAGGGCTGCTGTTCCTATCAGGAGAAGCATGGGATCAGGGAGGCAGCCTTCAAAATGCCTGCAGTGGGGAGAATTTGAACTCTGCATTTATTTCTGATGGACTCCTTGCAAAATAATAAAAACCAGAATGCGTACACATGATTTCATCCACCCTGTATGCAAGCCACAGGTAACAGTGTTGTGTTCATTTCTCCAAAGGGAAATCTGGAGAAGGAATCTCCAAAGGGAATCTCCTCAACATCAGGTCACCTTACACCACAGAAGCTTTTAACAGCACGGGCTGGACAGGCACTGCCTGGGTTGCTGAATGCAGTTCCCCACTTTATGCACTGGACTGGGCTGTGCCATTCTGTGCACGAGGAGCAGCTGCATTTTCACAGTAGTTTGTGGGTTTTACCCCCACTACTCCTGTTAGGAGTTCACTTACAAGCGGCCCGTTACTAGGAGTAAATTAAACAATGAATCAACCAGAGCAAATTGTAACAGGCTCATCTGTGTAGATGAACTTGCTCGAGTCCTCGGAAGCAGATACTGCTCTTAATGAGAAAAGTGTGTCCAGATCCCTGCTCAGGCTGCACTGAACCCTCAGGGGTTGTGTCCTCTGACAGGAGAGAACAATCCCCACTTTGCACTCTCAGCCTGCTCCTGCCACAGAAAGTTGTCCTTTCCAGACAATTTCCAAGGGACTGATTCTGACCTCACATAAAACACGAATCCACGCAAGGAAGGCTGTTCAGTTATTCTGGTTTTGAGCCTGGCATAGCACAGAAGAGGTTCTGCCCTGCCTTTTCCTTTCTGATGTTCACTTAATTCACCGTAACATGAACACAACTGGATTTAACAGGACTCAACAACTGCAATAGCTCGCAGGATTTCTATAGTCCTGGAAGCACAGGCCACTGCTTTTCTGCTACATCAACCCCAGGCCTCCCCCAGCCCAAACTCAATTTCAATTACATTTTACAAAGCTAGGTGGATGGACAGCATGAAGTCAGATTAAGTTCAGTGCAGACAAATGCCAGGTAATGCACTTAGGAAAGGATAATTTGAACTACACAGGGAAAAAAAAAATAACAGAATGCTTTTGCAAGATACTCATCTGCTGTGCACAGAGAGGCAGGGAACTGAAAAGACTTTAATGGGAAGGGATGGCAAGTCCTTCCTTGGGAAGCTGCTCGTCCCAGCTCGCAGCAATCTGAGCTCCAGCCCAACTCCTGCAGCACTGCAGCAACAGCAAAGCTCTGAGAGATCACAGGGACTCTTCCACACAAGGAAAGCTTGAACGGAGTTGGAGTCTGGTGAGTGCAGGAGAGGATCCACAAACGAGCAGCTCTTTGTGCACCTCTGAGTCAGAAAATGCAGAGGTTCTGGGGACCCAGCTGCAACCAGCAGGGCAGAGAAACTTCTCCCCCTAACCCACCTTGAGCTTTAACCCAGTGTTCAAAGCTCTGTACAGACACATCCACCGCTGGTGAACAGGAGCCATGAAGTGCCAACACTCATCCACAGGATGAGATCCTGTGCAAACACATTCCCCAGTGAGAGCCTCTGCCCCTGCACTGCCTTTGCACATCAGCTCCCACGGAATCCCAGGCTGCTCTGGCTGAGAAGAGACCTTAAAGCTCATCTCGTTGCACCCCCTGCTATGGGCAGGGACACCTTCCACCAGACCAGGTTGCTCCAAGCCCCATCCAACCTGGCCTTGAACTTCCAGGGATGGGGCAGCCACAGCCCTAACCCTGTCCCTCTCCTTACACAACAGCCCAGCTCTGAGACTCAAACCTGTGTGTGCTGGGGAGACCAGCCAGGCTGGGCCAGGGCACCCAGAACAACTCCTGCAGCCTGCACTCAGCAAAACAAAACCTAACCTCAGCCTCGAGCTCTATAATCCCCATACAGGATCCAGATTTGCTGGAGAGAAGCAACTACAGGCACAGCCTCTCCCGGTGAGCTCTGCTGCTCCCCACTGCTGCCAGCCTCCGTCCCTGCTCCAGGGGAGAAGCTCCATCACTGTCTCCCACAGCAGGGAAAAGGTGGTTGGCAGAGGGTGCTGGCACTGCCCAGGCTCCCCAGGGAATGGGCACGGCCCCGAGGCTGCCAGAGCTCCAGGAGCGTTTGGGCAGCGCTGCCAGGGATGGACAGGGTGGGGCTGTTGGGGGGTCTGGGCAGGGCTGGGGTTGGGCTTTATGATCCTCGTGGGTCACCCCCAATTCGGGATATTCTGATTGTATGAAGGAGAGCAAGCCCAACCCCTCACTCCCCGTCTGGTGCCTGAATCACGGAGCTCTTCCCTTCCCCGCACCTTTGGAGGGCGAGAAGAGCCGGCACAGGCGCGGGAGATGCAGCGCTCCCTGCTCCGGGCTTTGCCGGGCTTTCCCGAGTGCCTGCCGGCTGCCGGGGCTCCAAGGAGGGACTGCAGAGCCCCCGGAGCATCTCTGCCAGGCCGGGAGCTCATTCCGTGAAGTGTGGGGCCATCTGATGGCAGCAGCCGGCAGCGGCGGCCGCAGCATCCCCAGCGCTGCTCCATCCATCTCCGGTAATTGAACGCGTGCCCCGGGGGGGAGCGCCGCGCAGGGCGAGAGGGAGGGGGGAACGGTATTTATATTTGTCTTCCCAGATTTAGTTTGTCTTTATCTCGAGCTATTTTGAATGTCATGGGGAGTTAATGAAGACATGTTGTGCATCTGCAACGCATGGAGCAACTTCTCTCCTGTCTCGGCATATTAAATTCTTCCTTACTTACATTAGGAATTACAGGGAAAAAACAGACACAGACAAAAAGGGAGGAAAGATAAAAGGAAAGAAGAAAGAGATAAGAGAGTGGAAGAAAACGAGAAGGAAGGTTTGTTATTTTTTTTTCTTTTTAATTCAGCTCTCAAAGTTGCATCACAAGACATTTTTCCAACCCCTTCATCATGTCTGTCTTGATCAGAGATGCCAGCCCTGTCAGAAATGTCCTAGTCCATTTGGGATGACACCTTTTAAGCATCCCCTTCAGTATCACCCAGCCCCACAGTCCAGTGCCCAGGACAAGTGCAAGGTGAGGGGACACAGCAGAGATGTCCATCCTGAGCTGGAGCAGCCTCCCCAGGGGCCAGTGGCACATCCCCAGGCCCTGCTGTCACCTACCCACAGCCCCCAGGAAGGAAATCCCACACAGCAAGGTCTCAGGGCCCCACCACGGGCACAGACACTGCTCTGCTGCTGGGTATTTTTAGTTGCTTTTCCTTCACTACAGACAGGAAACTGAGGCAGACAGAAAATACAGGCTCAGATCTACAAAGGCTTTTTGGCCTCCAACCTCTGTCTCAAGACAATCCCTGGCTTGGATCTCACCAGTCTTTTCCAAGAGGAGAGAGAAGGCAGTGACAGAGAAAAGCCCATTCCCCAGGATATCCCTTCCTCAGCTCTCATCTCTCCCTTCTGGGAGAGGCAAGAATACCAAATTCCCTCAATCATGGGGCTGTTCTCTTAGAAATTAAGATCTTCCCTTTCCTGGCACTTCCCATCCTCTCTCTTTCCCTGAGGCAAGATCTGGCACACCTTAGATGTTCTGGTTTGGCCTGGAGTTTTATTTAGACTGTTCCTTGCTTAGGGGATTCTCTGTTTATATCATTGGAGGGTGTTAATAAGGGCAGAAATGGTTTCCAGACCCACACCAGCTGACTGGATTTCCTGAACCCACGCCATCTGTAAAAACAGAAATGTTCCCTTCTCCTAGTGCACACAGATAAATGCATTAATGCTGAACCTCCCGGGGCAGGAGTGCAGGAGGGGCTGGCACTTCTGGCCAAGTGGAACCCCAGCAAGTTCTGGAATGAGGCACACAACTACTGCTTTTATTATGGGGGCTCAGCTGAAGACATGAAGGATCTCATCAAGACAGGAGCTTGACATTTTAAAAGAGCACACTGAGGAGTTTCTGGCACCTCTCTCAGACACTTCTGGCACTGGTCACCCTCAGAGACACCAGAATGTGCAAACTGAAGCCTGGCTGGTATTACAGCACTTGCATGTGCCTATCAGTCAGCTCTTCCATCTCAAGGCAAGCTTCTCTGGAGCTCACAGAGCACTGATCCACATCCTGCCCGGTGCAGAGAGGGAGCACAGTGAGAGGTGCTTGGGAGATGGGACACGTGGGGACCGATGCCCAGGGTCTGTCAGCCAAAAGGGTTTGGGGCGTCCTGTCAGCCTGACACCAGTTTGATAACAAATTCCCAGTTTGGACTGAGCTGTGCACACCAAACTGAACTGGAAATTCCGTGTCGCAGCCAAGCCTCCCTCAGCAGGTTCACACAGGGACTGGCTGTGGCATTATCTGAGCGCTGCTGTGCAGAGCTGAGCACAGGGCTGAGTCAGCTCCACGCTCCCACTGCGTGCTCTCCCCACCTAGCACAGCTAAAGAAATGCTGCACTCTTCGGAAAGAAGTGGCAGCTGCCAGTACAGCCAGAAAATTCATCATTCTACAGCACAAAAATCATCCTCACGTGAAAACAGGCTGAGGCATCACAGGGTTGGTCTGGCTGAAGCAGCAGCCACCAGGAGCTGTGAAACACCCACCACGAGAAAAACCAAGGGGTCAAGGAATGAAATCCCTTATGCAGGGACACCCAGAACCAGTATGGCTATCCCAAGAGGGATAATTTTGTTTGTTCAACAAACAAAAAACCCCAAAAGGTTAAAATTCACATCCCTATGAACCTAATGAGCTTTCAAGGAAGGGGAGGGAGGGACTTTACAACCACGAGCAAGAGCAGAGCTACTCAGCCACTCTCTGCCTGCAGCAATGTGTCCTTCAGGCTCAGCCACTGCACGTCCCTTGCTCACCCCAGGTTGTTCCTGTGATAAAACTCTCCCTGTCTCCAGAAAGGATGAAGATGCAACAGCCAAACTGGGATAGGAGTGAGCAGCCAGGGGACCCTGGAGTGCTCCAGGCCGTGGGGACTCCTCGCTGACAGGAGCAGGGATCCTCCTCCTCTGCACCTGCCCACAGGACCAGGACACTTCTCTTTCCTCTTCCTGTGCCAGCAGGGCTCATGTCCCAAATGTGATTTGGGGGTGGGACTGGCCTTCCCTGCCCGGTTCAGGGTCACCTCTCAGGTCAGGAGGCACCTAAGGAGTGACACCTCACACCTGGAAGGGGGTGTTCATCCCCTGGTGCCATCTGCTCCGTGAGCAAGCAGCAGCTCTGACCACACCACATCTGCCTAACCCTTTTAGCTCCCTGACAGGTTTGGCAGCTCAGACCATTTAATGTCAAGCCTCTTATTTAATGGCAGTGGAAATGAGGCTGTTCCCCTTTGGGAGCTCCCTCCCTGCCCCAGCCCACTGGAACCCGAACACCTGGTTATTGTTTTCTCTCCTGTGACTAAAAATGCTTCCTACAACATCCATCTCACACAGCTACGAGGCTGCAAAGGGCACAAAACATTAACAGCCCGATTCAGTCAGGTTTTCAGTGCCTCAACATTGAACTCAGGGCATGAGAGCTGGCTCTTGGCTTGGCTTCCAAGTGACAAGAATCTGTGTCTGTTCACAGCAAACCCAGTCAGCAGCGTGGTGCTTCTGAGCAATTCTGCTTTGTGCTATCAGAAATGCTGCAAAACCGAGGTTTTCCAAGGTTTTTAATCCTTGATATGTTCAGAACTGCAATTTGAACCCCAAAATAGAACGGCACAGCTCACATTATGCCAACGTGACAACTATTTACCTCAATTAAAAGAGCAATTTTCTACACATTATTATTAAAGTCACCAAGCTCCAGGAGAGCAGCCCTGCAAATACTGGCCAGAATCCAACAGCACTCTGCTATAAACATTCTTATAACAGACCCACACTAATGCATATACATGAGGATTCAAGACATAAATCCATATTCTTTTGCACAGAGTTGACAAATGTAATTATTTCAGATTCAAATGCAATACATGATCTTCATTATAACTGTTACCTTCAGTAACAGAACCCCTGACCTCCCAGTTTGGTCTCAAGAACTCTGAGATTCATGACATTCCACAAGGCACTCATTTTTTGATAACTCAGTTTGCTGCTCCCCATTGTGTGTTCGTCATAAAGGGCCTTGGAAGATTGTACTTATCAAAGTGCATTCAATAGTAATGGACCATCTAATCCTAAAATCCTCTCTCGAACAAAAGCCAAGAACAAGCATTCCCATTTTCAACTTCTTTGTACTTCAGTCAGCCTCCCAAAAGTCACTTTATATGGTTCATGGTTTAATAGGAGTTTAAGCAGCATTCCCTTCTGGGGGTTTTGTTTAAAAAATTACCAAGTTTATTGCCTGTGTCAGAAGCTTCCTTACGCTGTTTTTATTGTCCACAGCAGTGTGATGATTTAATCTCTGCCTCAGTTTCCCTGATGCACAAACTCAGGTGACCCCTGAGTAACTGCTGCGGTGGCAGAACCAGCAATCCCCGTTCTGGCCATTAAAGCACCTCATCGTTTCACACCGAGGGTTTGTCCTCTGGAGCAATTAAGAGCATGACAGACAGGAATGAGCCTCATTAGCTCCCACAAGCACAGGCATCCTCCAGCTCCTCCATGAGCCTTCCTAAGGTGCAGCAGCTCGCTGTGGGTACCCACGGGCGGGTCACAGGGAATGCAGCTCGCAGCTTTTCTCAAGCTCTCCGGTGGGTGCAACACCGAGCACAACAGCCCTGACTGCTTAACTAAGCTCGCTTGATGATATCCTAACAAAATCCCCGCGTTCCAGCCTGTACAGATGGGAAAGATTGGGAGGGGAGTGCGGTGAGGGCCACGCAGAGCCATCAGCTCCAGCTCCTCTCGCTGTCCCCTAAAGCCCGCTGACAGAACCTCAGAACAAAGCGAGCCATTTGCTGGATCTCCCTTATCTCACTGTACATCAATTTGCTGAAACATTCATGGGATCACTACTCATTTCATTTGCCCTTAAGGCCAACCCCTCTGCTTATTAAATTAAGAAGATGAATGAGAGATTTGCTCTCTTGCTAGCAGCCCAGGGGATTCATTAGTCAAGTAAATGATTGCACTTGCCTCAAGTTACGCTACTGCAATGTTTGTAATGTGTCTTCTGATCTCGGCTCCCCATGCACTATTTGGAAACAAGGTTGGCTTTCAGACAGGTCACATTTAATTCCAGTCATTTGGCTTCAGCAAATGGAATAAAAACAGGCCTCAAATCCACTATCCTATATTCCCTCCCTTCGCTCAGCCCTCCAAACATTTCACAGAGCAGACACACGAGGGGAATCAGGAGCTCAACGTAAGCCACCAATATTTGTCCCATTTATGTCGGCATCAGGCACAGTCACCACTTTAACACTGGCAGAAAGCACAGATTTGGGGACAGTGACAGAGCTGCTCTGGGCAGGAGGGAGCAGTTCCCCCACCACGCTGGATCATTAATTAAGCACAAAGGTAGCTGTTAACAAGCTCCCTTTTGCCTTCCAGAGAAGGAGCCGGCTCTGTAACTGCAGCCAGACGACAGCAGCATTTCTGAGAGCGATAGCAGGAAAGCAGGAAGGAAATGGCATTTCAGAAAAAGGTTAAAATCCACATCCCAATTAAACTGCACCACGGCACGGATGGAAAGGAGGCCGAGCACAAATGAACTCCGGGGAGTAGCTGTCCCCAGTTCCACAGGGCTGCTCCATGGGAAGCAGAACCTGGATGAACAAGCCCCGGCAGCACGGGTGGGTGAGCACTTCAGAAGTGGGATGAGCAGCACAGGAGAGATTCCCTCTGGTGAGCTGCAGGTTGCACACCTTGGAAGCGACTTCCAAGTTGTGTTGTCATGTCTGTGGACTCAGTAGGACACAAGGTGCCACCTTTAACACCAGGGAACATCACAGCAAAAGCAGTGAAGCACATTCCATCCTTTAGGAGCGGCAACAGCAGGAACCGTGGTACCTGTCACCCACTACAACTCCTGGAGGTGCCCAGCTGACTTCACACTCTGCTACAAAGCTACACAAATGAGTGTGAAACATCAGGCACGAGGAATCCGCCCAGCTCCCCAAGGTTTCCCAGCAAACCTGGGACCAATCAGAAATGAAGGATGCTGCTCCCTTCCCAGCGCTGCACCTGAGCGGAGCAGCACAGCAGGGCTCAGGAATTCTCCCTCCCCTGAAATGTGTCACAGCTGCAGCAGCCACCGAGAACACCTGAGCTACAAACCAGGGATGGAAAGGGCGAGCCAACTGCAATGGCAACAGCTGTGAGAGGGGAATTAAGACGTCTGAGCCAACACAACTGTCTTGTGCTTGCCCTCGAACCAAGTGCTGATTTTCCTCCCAGCTTTGCCACAACTCCCTCACCTGACCTTCATCAAGTCATTTATACCTGTCTATAAATCGCATAACACGACAGTTCTGCTGCCTCTGCAGAGGGGAGGGTGCAGCCAGCGCTGGTTTCACACAGTGGACGTGGCCAGGGCTCACCCAGCACAAGGCACACGCGGAGCTGCTCTGCCCTGGAGCAGTATCGGGACACACTCCAGGACAAAGAGCCACTCCAGGGAAGGGCGAGAGGCAAGGCTGACAAGTTTGCATGTATAAGTGCTCCCATTTCCCAAGCAGCATAATTAGGACTGAGTTAACCTTGGAGTAGCCTGTTACACAGCAGAGGATTTTAAGGTGGCCAAAAATGGCTGAAAAATTCCCTCTCTTACTGCTGAATGCTTGCTTCAAAAGAACTCATGAATCTTAGAATAATTTAAGTTGGAAGGAACCTTGAATCTCATCCAGTGCCACCCCTGCCATGGGCAGCGACACCTTCCACTATCCCAGGTTACTCCAAGCCCCATCCAACCTGGCCTTGGGCACTGCCAGGGATCCAGGGCCTCCCCACTCTCCCAGGAAAGGATTTCCTTCTAATATCCCACCTGACCTTCTATCAGCGTGAAGCCATTCTCCCTTGTCCCATCAGTCCATGTCTGCGAGGACCTGTGTGGTGGCCTACAAGGCCAAAAAGTAAAAGCCTCAATCTCCTCCTGGAAGGTGGCAGCCGGGAGAGCTCTCGTGGTCAGCTTGAGCAGATCTGCTCCTCCCAAGATCCTTTGTTCCCTCACATTATGGACGCACCTTTCATTACTGCTGTTGGTTTTGTGTCTCTCCTCCCCTTTTCTACCCTATATGTCTCCCCTTCCAGAATGTTCTCCCTTCCCTGCTCTCCCATTGCTCTCCGTTCCTGGCCGCTCCATCGAGTTTTCCCTGTTGGTCCCTGTCCCTCACCCCGCCCATGTCCCACCCCTGTGCCCTGGGACCATTGGCCTCGTGCTCTCTGCACCCTCCTCGTCCCCNAGAAGTTACAGGGTAACTTGTTAGAAACTGCTTGCTAGACAGTGTATATTGCTTACTTAACATTGATTGTGTTTGTCAAAGCAGAATGAGAAGTAAAAGATTATTGACAAAAGCAGGGACTGTGACCCAGCTTGTATTCGTGGAACCCCTATGCTGGCTGAAACCAGAGTTGTTGTTTGGACTTGGGCCAGGGACTAAGAGAGCATGCGCAAAAGAGAAAGGTGAAAAGTTCAAGACAAGAGGATGAGTATGTTCTTCCTCCCGAGACCCCCGGAGCCCACTACCACATAACACTGCGCAGGCGTGAGCACATGGAAATGACTTTTAAACTCATTATAATACGAAGCGGGGATAGGTCATGCATATGTATAGGCGAATTGTGAAACTCGGTGAATGTGTAACATGTAACCTGATATATACCAAGCGATACCCGGGCTGAGGTGTGCTTGTTTGAGGACTACCTCCCGCCCACCCAACGCTGCTAATAAACATACCTACTTCACAACTTAAAATGATATAAGTTGCAGAGTCTTGCTCAGTCCATTTTTTTGGATCAACATGTCCGTATCAAAAACCCCTTTCCAGTTCTCTTGAAGCCCCTTTCGGTACTGAAAGCCTGTGCCCTTAATTCTCTTGGTCGAATTAGCAGCAACCAGCCCCGGCAGCCACTCCTAGGAAAGAGATTTTAGTCCTGAGTGGCGAATCTGTGTGACAAAAAGCGAGGGACAGGAACCATCCAGCCTGTGTAGGTTTGGGATAGAACAACGTTCCTTGCCCTAAACCAGTAGGATTTAATTACACTGGCACGAATCTGGAATTAGCCCTCAAACCTACTTCCCACTCGGGCGGTGGCTATCACCGATAGCCCAAAGATTAATGTTGGCCACAGCAGAAATCACAGAGCAGCAGCCGGGGCTGCTGGAACGCCTTGGCTGTGAGCTGAGAACCCAGGGCTGCTCCGGCTCTGCAGCCCCCTGGCCTTTCCTGTCCGAAACCACACACACACACAATATTTACACACCTTTGCTCCTTTTTCAAGGGCTTTGAGCTCAGCCCCTGCACAGCAGCACCGCGGGGAGCGCACACAGCCCAGACCCCCCGGCAAAGCCCGGTCTGGGTGAGCGGGGAACGTTCAGAGCGCTCAGAGGCAGCTCTGCAGAGTTTATCTGAGAAATCACATATTCCGGGTCTCCAGCTCATGAAAGGACCCCTCTAGGAGCTGTTTTCCGCCGCAGGACACGGCGGGCAGGGAGCAGCCCCGGGATGCGGGAGGGATGCGGGAGCCGCAGCGCTCGGCTCCTGCCACAGCTCCACGTGGGAAGCCTCATCCGCCGCTTTTTCCACGCCAAACGCACAAATTTAAGGAGCTGCCGCCATCTAGTGGGGCTGACAGACCCCAACCCTGCCCTGAGCCCACCGCGGATCCCCTCCAGCCTCATCCCGAACAGCAGCCCTTTCCAGCAGGGAAAGTCGGACTAAACGGGGATTTCCCCTGCCGGGCTTTTTAACCCGTCCAGCCTCACAGGGGTGACCCATCACAGCCCCACGCCCACCATTAAATCCCAACAGGCTCAGCTGGGCTGGCCCGGCATCTCCCACACCTTAAAGGAGCAAATCCCCCATTTCTTGGGGTGAGGAATTTGGGAGGTGTGGGAGGCAGTGGGTCAGGGTCAGGGTTTGATGGCAATAGTGAGAAAGTGATGGAGAAGGTGTTTCCTGTAATGGCTGAGGAGGATGGTGGGTGCTCCTCTTCCCTCTTTCAGGATTAAGTCCTAGATGTGATTCCAGGCTGATGGCCTGAGGAGAAGGTAAAAGAGAAAAAGCTGCATCTTAAAAAAAGGCCAGGTAAAGGCCTTTTACCTCCCAGGTAAAGGGGAGGTGTTTGTTTTGCTTCTAAAATGTGGGATAAAACAGGATCCTTTCCAATACCTGAGGGAGCCAACAGGAAAGATGGAGAGAGATGGTTTACAAGGGCCTGGAGTGACAGGACACATGGAATGGCTTCCCACTGCCAGAGGGCAGGGCTGGATGGGATATTGGGAAGGAATTGTTCCCTGGGAGGGTGGGCAGGCCCTGGCACAGGGTGCCCAGAGCAGCTGTGGCTGCCCCTGGATCCCTGGCAGTGCCCAAGGCCAGGCTGGACATTGGGGCTTGGAGCAGCCTGGGACAGTGGGAGGTGTCCCTGGCATGGCAGGGGTGGGATGGGATGAGCTTTGAGGTCCTTTCCGACCAAAGCCATTCCATGAATCTTTGGTCCCCAAAACTGTCTGATGTCACCAGAGGAATCCAAACTCCAGGGCTGTGACTCCAGGTTTGTGTCTGGCTGTCCTGGCTGAGGGGAGGGGCAGAGTGTAAAAGGAGGATCCAAATCTACCTGTGAAATTTTAAATGAAAGGCAGATGCCATGAGAAAAATGGATGTAATTAAGAGACTGTGCTTGGTAGTAGGATTTTGGAGAGAGCTGTATGGAGAGGATGTCAAAGATAAAAGATAAATGTGCAAGAATTATACAGTGTAAATATGTTATTTCTGCTGCAAAAGCACATTTTATTTCAGGCAACAACCTGGCTCTGCAGTTTTTGTACTGAGTACATCTGCAAGGGCTCTCGTGTGAGCCTGAAACCTGCACAGCACGGGCTTATTCAAAGCTTTGGAGATTACTTTCTTATCCTGGGAACAAGGGAGGGATTCGTTCCAGGTGCACAGCTTTAGCTGTAAGTCAAAAATTCAGTAGCTGGTGTTGGTGGGACCAAGCATTTCTAACAGGGTTAATGTTGGTAATTTTAGGGTGTTTTCTGAAGAGAGGCATAAAAGGAGCTACACGGATTTAGACTGAACTCTCCTCTGCAGCAAGCGGAAAATTCCAACAAATCTTCAGCTGTGTTGGGTTCAGGGAAAGCCTTGAGCAGGTCAGACATCACCCGGGCCAGAGTGCCCAGTCAGACAATCCCAGCTGTACTGGGACACGGGTGCTGCCCATTCAGGCAATGAACTAATTAGGGAACGCCTGCAAATGGTGAGGGTGCTCTGCCACGGCCAAATGTGGATTCCCAGGGCTCTCCTGGGGCTTTGCTGCAGAAATCACTGCAATATTGCAGGGCAAGGTGGGGCTTTTGCCGTGGGGCCACCTGTGCAGCAGGTTTAGAGTGGCCCTGAGTTTGCGAGCTGTGAAGTTGGCTTCAGGCTCCTGTTGTGGTGGCCTGGCAAGCCAAAGGGACACCTTGATGCCACTGCAGGCACTGAAAGTATGAGTGAAAGGACTGATGTTTGTCCAGGAGGTGACACTGCTGCATTTGCATGGGTTGTTTCCTGAGACTGAAGTTGATTCTGTGGGAGAAAACCCAAAAGCTGCCAAGTCTTCTGCCTAGGATTGATTGCATCTTGCTTCACACATCCTGCTAAAAGGTGAGTGATAACAAGAACTGCCTGTGCTGACAGCAGACAACAACTTGGTGATCACTGAGAACAGCACTGGGAGACAGATATTCAATTCCTGGCCACTTCAACAGGGAAAAACAACCTAGATCTGGTGTACCAGTGTCCATAACAGGAGCTGCGCCCTCCTGCCTGGTTCAGGGTGCTGTGAGCCTTCCATGGGTTATCACCAGCTCACACAAACCTTTTCTCCAGCTGCTCTCAGAGCTGTGCAGGGTGGAAAGGACCTCCAGAGATCCCAGTTCCAGTCCCTGTGCCATGGGCAGGGATGATCCCAGGGGTTACTGGGAATCCCCAGCCAGGAGGGGATGCTCAAATCACCATCAGGCCTGGGGACTCAATTTTTGGAGTCCCCTCACACCTTCACATTGCCCTCGGGGCTCCCTCTCCCCACTGCTCTCTGGGCTCTGCCCGATGTGCCCTCAAGCTTTCTGTGGTTCTGGAAGGCAAAGAGGTTGATGGCACGGCTGTAATTAGGATGATGCCAGCCGAGATTAAATGACTGCCCTCATTTGCATGCCTGGGGCAGTCACCCTCCTTGCCTGTGCTGCTGCTGAGCTGTGCAGGGAGGAGGGGCAGTCCTGATCCCACCGAGGGGTGGTGGCAGTTCCTGCCATGTCCCACCTTGCTGACACCAAAAACAGCTGCAGCAGGCTCAGGCAGCACTTGAAGGCCTCAAAAAGACCCGAGAGATTGAAGCTTTTTCTGAATCCCAGAGGTGATGCAGGGTTGCACATCCCCGGGGACACAAAATAGGTCTGTTGGTGTAAAAGCTGTCTTTTCTTTCTCGAAGGCAGATTTGTAGTTGCTGTTTGTTTGCCCTGCACACACCAAAACGTGGCTCTTCCATGTGCAAAGTCAAGAGCAAAGCAGCAGGAGGGGGATGAAATGACCTTCTGCTCTTGAGGACAAATGTACAATCCCTGGATCTGAGTGATCTGAGGGCAATTCCTGCCACTCCCCCAAGTGGGGAGGGGGAGCTGAATTAATCTGAGATGCCTGATCTGAGTTTCAGGCAAGTCAGGCTTAACAGGGCCAGAAAATAAATGACTTGTAATGTTCAGAGGCATTAAATCACATTGTATTAGGGATGAGGTTGCATCCTATACGACGTCTCTACATGTTTTTTAAATTAGTGTCTGGGTACCAATATTTGGGGAGATGCTGGATGCAGATTCCAGCTCCAGCAAGAAAGTAAAAGCAGTATTTGTTGGCAAACATACAACAACCTCCTTGGCTCGTTGGCTGCTTTCTATTTCCATTGTTGTCTTCTGTAGGATTTGAAAGTTTTTTGAAGCTTGCGAGAGTACGTTATTGACCTTACTTTGGAATAAACCCCATGTTTATCACTCCTGTCAGAAAGAAGAGCAGAGATTTCCTCTCCAGTGATCCACTGACCTTTAAATTGAGCCTGGGGCTTCTCGAGGTGTGTCTGAGAGCAGTGGCCCTGTGGTGGCCCTGTCACTGCTCCCCAGCCCGTGAGCATCCAGTGCATGTCCACGGTGTCACTGAGAGCTGACAGAGCCACAGCAGCAAAACCTGCTCACTGCAGGCCTGCCTCCTGCGCTGAGAGCTGAGTTACTGCTGAATGGGGTGAAATTCCAATTTCACAGAGCAGGACTGGGGACCTGGACTGATTTTGGGGATTTTGAGAGCTGTTGTCATACAGCCAGACCAGCAAAGCTGTACTGAGGCTGCACAAAGGACTGTTCAGACACCCATCACAAATGATGGACTCTTCTAAAAAAACCAGATAAAATAAAGAAAATAACAAATATTTTACTTTGTGTGCTTTTTTGCTTTAATTTCAGGTGAAAAACCAGGCAGGTTCCCATCATCTCAGCAATATTATTCACTGTCAGGAGAAGGATTTGTTCATGCCATGGGCTAATCCAGAGGAAAAACTCTGAGCAGCAGGGACCCTGCTCTAGCACACGACCCTGCGATGCCTCAAGTGCCTGTGGATCTGTCCCTTGTTGAAGCCCCATAATTACATCATATTATTATTATAATTATTGTTATTACTATTATTATTATTACCATGGGATTTTATTTTCCAGTTCCTATTTATGAAAAATCTATGAACCAAAATTTATTAAAAATCTATGACAAAATCTAAAAAAATTATAACACCCTCAGTCTGGGTTTGCCAGGTGCATTTTCCCCCAGATATAAAATCCATGGCTGGGGATTGTGCAGTGGGAGGGGACAGGGTGCCAGCACTGTGTAGATGGGGTTGAGGATGGATGGAGGGAGGGAGGGATGGATGGATGGACGCTGCCATTATCTGCACGTGCTGTACCAGGATTTTCACAAGCTCAGCACCACACACGAACATAAAGGGATAAATTGAGCTCCCTGGCCTCGGTGAGGCTGGGTCAGAGTGCTGCACTCTGCAGCTCACATCCTTTCTCCATCCCTCTTTTTCCTTTTTCGTCCCTGAAGTTCTACCCGGGCACTTCCATACCCGTACTTCCAANCTGCAGCTCACATCCTTTCTCCATCCCTCTTTTTCGTCCCTTAAGTTCTACCCGGGCACTTCCACACCCGCTGGATTTCGCGTTCCCGGAGGCAGGCACGGCTCCCGCAGTGCCCAGGAGGTGGCAAGCTTTCAATTCACATCGCTCTGCTTCCCCTCCTCTCCCCAGAGCCGAGGATTTGCGGGGAGCAAAGGACCAGGGAGCCCTGTTTGTTCCTGTGCCCGGCGTGTGTGAGTGGGGCAGAGGGGCAGAACCCCCCTCCCCTGCTGCCCACGCTGGGGCTCAGCCCAGGGCAGGGGTTCAGGGCTGGGGCAGGTCCAGCTCTCACCCACAGCACCCCCAGGTCCCTCTCCCAGGGCTGCTCCAGCTGCTCATCCCAGCCTGGATTGATCCCAGGGGTTGCCCCAACCCAGGAGCAGCTCCTTGAGCTTGGTCTTGTTAAACCTCAAGAGACTGATAAGGAACTCACGGAGTGTGGCTCAGGTTGCTTCAAAAACACATTCAAGAAAAACACCATGCCAAAAATCCCTTTTACATGTTCCTGCTGCCTACATCATCCAAAATGAGGAAGAAAATGCCATTTCCCTTCTTTTCCTGCCTCTAACCCTCTGCAAGCTGCTGGTGACATCACCAAACACGGGAGTGGAGCTGGAAACACTTGAAAATATTATTAATACAGCTTTTGTGTGCACTTGGGGGTGCATAAGTGCATGTATTGCGTGGTCAGTAAAGCCTACAGCCCAGGCTGCTCTTCTTCCCTTCCTGCTGCCACAGAATTTATTTTCCTTAGATCTTCATCCTTTTCCTCACCCTATGGAATCTTTCCCAGGTGGAAAATGTATTTAAAGACACTATTTGAAGGGATAAGCAGTGCAGACCAAAGGAAACAGCTGATAACAGGCAGGGAATCACCCTTTGGATTGCTGGGAAAGAAACCAATGTGGGGTAACTTTCACCAGAGCTGCTCCAACGATCCCAGTCTGAGAGCTGGGATTATTGATGGCAGCAGGACCCTGGCTGTGTTAATGGAGTGAGACACCCGGGAGCAGCCCTGGCCGCCCTCCAGCAGCTCACACATTCCCTTCTGTGCCCGGAGGGCTCTGTGCTCCCGTCTCTTACCGCACACAGGAGGGTGTGAGCCAGAGGAAGCAGCATCACCCAGGGGATCTGAGTGCCACGGGCCCTCCTGTGCCGCAGGATTCCCGGAGCAGAAGGTGGGAAGGGAAATCTCATCCCCTGAGCAGTCCCTCCACTGACACCCACTGAGCTGCTCCCCACTTTTCTCTCGAGATTAGCTATAGAGGGAGTTAGCCCAGAGCTCGAGAAATGAAGTCCAAGCACTGCAGAACGTGGTGGATGGACCTGAAAGAGCTGAGATCAACCCTGCTCAGGTGGCTCTGACAGGAGTCAGAGGAGAGACACAAAGTCAGAGGAGAGACACAAAGTCGGGCTTCTCACAGCCCTGGACACATTCACTCGTCCCTGAGAGACTGGAAACAAGAAGAGAAAAAGCCACGGCTCCAGTGCTCCTGGAACATGCATTTGCTAGGCTGCAAATTTCAAGTTTCAGCTACAAAGGGAGTAAAGATTTTCAAAAAGTTTTCTTGTTGCTTTGGCTCTCAGTCGTTTCGAATTCTGATTTCAGATGAATTCAGATGCTGCCCATGAAACGTTACAGATGGAGCTGCTGGGGACTGCCTGCCTGGCCTCGGCTTGAACCTCTGTTACAAATCTGCTCTTGCATGTTATTCAGCAGAGAATGAAACACATCAGCTGTCCTTTCCCATCTGCATTCCAAGGTAAAGCTCGGCAGCAGGGCTGGAGTTCATCTGACAGCTGGCACGGAAGGCAGGGTGCTGAATGTGCCTTTTCCCTGCAAATAACTGGATTTGGGATGGCTCTGAGGGAGTGGGGCTGGTGGGACTCTGCCCTGGTATCCCCTGACTGTCTGCAGCTCCGTCTGTCCTCAGGTCTGGCTCTGGGCCTGGGGAAAATGAACTCGGAGCTCTTTCCTGACAGACGTGGAACAGATCCAAGTACCAGCATCAGCTACTGACAGACCCATCAGGGATATCAGCAAATGTGATTGCCCTCGGAATTAATTGTCCTCAGGCAGAAAACAGTCCAGCCAGACTGCCAAAAGGAAGCCAGTGCTGCCTATTTATAGCAAATGAAGAGTTTGGACAGACCCAGATGGGGAACTTTGAACGTGTGGCTTAAATGCAGCAGCTGAAAGGTTACCCTGGGTCTGGGAAAGCCCAGATACAAACCCTTCCTCTGCCTCAGCATCGGGCCGGGCTGGCTCCAGGGTTCCTCCATAACTCACAGCTCAGGCAGGGCAGCCTGAGATCAGCCTGGGAGTGTCTGGAAATCTGGAGAAATGCCCCCGGAGCCCCCTCAGCTGAACCCCGGTGTTTGTGCCAGGGGAGATCCCTGCCCCCTGCTCGCTGGACTCGGGTCAGCCTGTCTGGAGATCCCAACAGGAATTATTTGGTGTCCTCCTGCCTCATTCCCTTGGCAATGGAGATCCAGGGCGCAGACCTCTGCTTCCCACCCTTCAGCCAAGTGGCAATTGGGGACTTCCCTGTTTGTGAACAAGGAGATTCAGTTAAAATGCCAAGGACACCTTTCCACAGGCAGGGAGTGCTGTCAGCATCTCCCTGCACATTCCTGGGCCCAGAGCCACAGCCATGCAGGGAATGGGGAGCCAAACCCTGGCATCTGTCACTGCTTGGAGTGAAAGACACACCCCGAGTCTCTGGAGGGGATTTCTGACAGCTGTGACACAAAACCACGGAGTTCTTTTCAAAGTGGGATCAGATCACTTCTATTTGCCAGTCTGAAGTGGTCCCCAGGAACTGAAACCAACTCCTGAAGTGCTCTGAATTTTATAGACTAAACCCATGATGACTTCATGGTAAAGCAGCATTTGATTCCTGCATGAAATATTACAGGATGCCATTTTCGTGTGCCAAGTGCAGGAGATGGAAATGGGAGAGTCGCCAGTAAAACAAAACATCATTAAGGAAACAGAGTTTGAGAGAGATTGTTGTGTGATAGGGAAGGGTTTGTCCTATTCTTCATCAATCACTTGGAGTGGGAAGTGATAATATTTTTTTTAAAGCTTGGAAGCAGTTTTGGGGACTGCTTTGAACCAGCTTCTAAGCTCACCCTGGAAACCCCTTCCTCTCTAAAGTTCTAAATGGAACAGCAACAACAATAAATATGTATAAATATATAGACCTTCACCTATCCTTGACCATTCAAAATCTGTTAAGAACAGAAAATACAAAGAATGCCAATGTGGTTTAAATATTCTTCTGCCAACAGTGAAGCATGAGAAGAGATCCTTCCCTCACCTCTGCCCTGACCTGCTCCAGGACTGATCCCGGTGTTGATTTCTTCCTTTGCAATGAGGCTGCTCCGAGCAGGGGGAGGGAGAGGAGCCAAGCTCAGGGACACAGCAGTGCAAGAAGGGCTGCAGTGTTTCACCCCAGCTGTTTGCAGTGATTATGGGCTCTGGTAATTACAGGTGGTTAAGAAGATGCAAACTTCCTGTCCCTGAAGAAGTTTATGCACGGTTTAACACCTTTCCCAGAAGAGAAGAAGCACTCAGAGTGCCTGGAGTCGCATTTAATACACATTTAATGCACAGGCTTTTCTGAGCAGCTGACTGCAAACACACCTGAGGCTGCTGCAGTGTTGTTTCTGCAGAACCATTTATATCAACCAGAGCAGCAGCTGGGAAAACAGAGACCTGCTGGCATTTCCTGGGGCTGGGAAGCAACCTGGGATAGTGGAAGATGTCCCTGCCCATGGCAGGGGGCTGGAACAGGGTCATCTTTAAGGTCCCTCCCAACACAGGCCATTCTGTGATTCCATGATCTCAGAAAATCTCCAGGTCACCATGAGATGCATTCAGACTTAAATATGGGGAAAAAATCCCCTTGCAAGTGCAACTTCAGCTTGATCCACAATGCTCAGCCCCAGTTTATCCCACTTTCAAAAGCAGTCAGTCATCCTGTGGAGTGCAGTCTCCCACAGGAAAAGCACAGAAGGTGCTCTCCTGCTTTTTGCAGCAGATTCCCACTTCCCAGATGCCCAAAGGCCTGGGTTTGAGAGGAGCTAAAGCATGGACCAGCTCTAGTTTGATCCTCAGGAAAGCTCCAAGGTTTAACCCCAGTGCTGGCAAACAAGAAGTGAGGATTTAGGAGCAGTGGCAGTGTGAGTTTGTGTGCTCTGCATTTCCTTCCCCTCAGGCTGATGCATTTCCCTGTGTTAGTTCCCACTCTGGGAGCAGAGAAGTACCTCTGTGAAATGCCACATGTGGGAATTGGCCTGGCTGAGGGGCAGGCGTGAAAAACCTGCCAGGGTTTTTCCCCTGCACACAGCCAAGGGTCAGCCTATTCTGAAATTATTAATGAACGCTTTCCAATTAATCTGCCTTTGCCATTGCAGTGATCCAGGCCAGGGTGACCCTGGGGAGTTCAGAGAGTGAATCACAAGCTTCTGCCTTGTTTTCTGTATTGCTGCTCTTCCAGGAGCCCTCCTGAGGAGGTGGCAGCTCCTTCATCCCTGACAGGGCTCATTCCTGCTCCTGGGGATGGCAGAGGAGCTTTACCATGTGTTTTCAAATACTTCCTCAGCTCTGGGACATTATCACCTCTGGTGGGTTCAGAGAGGGTTCTGGGCTGGAGACCAAGCTTGTATCACATAAAGAAGCCATGACTGTCTGAACAGGCCGTGGTTCTTCCCCAGCCTGTGTCTGCCTCGGTGATAATCCCTGGGAATGCCAACAAATGCCTGTGGCCTCCCAGGACGTGCAGCAGCTGCCCTGAGCAGCTCGGGGCCAGGCACCAGGCGTGGCATTAGGAGCAGGGAAGGATATTGTGTTTTACAGCCAGGGGAAGCCCAGGCTATTCCAGATACACGGAAAGTGCCTCCAGTGTGGAGAAAGCATCAACTCCCAGCCTTTGGCAAATCCACTGAATAACAGAGGTGTTTTCACAGAATCATGGAATGGTTTGGGTTGGAAGGGACCTGAGATTCAGCTCATCCCACCCCTGCCATGGCAGGGACACCTCCCACTGTCCCAGGCTGCTCCAAGCCCCAATGTCCAGCCTGGCCTTGGGCACTGCCAGGGATCCAGGGGCAGCCACAGCTGCTCTGGGCACCCTGTGCCAGGGCCTGCCCACCCTCACGGGGAGGGATTCCTTCCCAATATCCCATCCAGCCCTGCCCTCTGGCAGTGGGAAGCCATTCCCTGTGTCCTGTCACTCCAGGCCCCTATGAACAGCCTCTCTCTGCCTTTCTTGCCAGCCCCTTGAGGTGGGGTCTCACCTGATCAGGGCAGATGCCTGCCCTGTGCAAAGTATTAGAGACCTAAAGAAACAAAATGCTGAACAATGGCAGCCTTCTCCTGTTTTAAATGCCTGATAAGGTGCACAAGGAGAAGGGGAAGGAAGAGCTTCACATCCAACAGCAGCTCAGGGATGACACAGGGCAGAGAACAGAGAACTTCAGGCTCCTTCTTGCCTGGATCATCCCCATCCTTCGGGGTGCTGTTCAAAAAGGGATTTATGGTGAGTTTTAGTGAAACGTGTTAGAAATCTGGCATTGCCTTCTTGGGCTCTGGCTGCTCCTGCTTTGCTCCTAATGCAGCAACTTTTATAGGAAATCAGGAACTCATTTAGCAGCTTTAGGTGGGTGTTTTAGAAAGAGAAGTGGAGCTGCTGGGTTCAGCTGCTGCTTTACGGGCAGAAGTTACGGGATCTGGGATACTGGTGCTGAGGGACTTGGCTCCAATCCCCCACCACGAGCAGGGTGGTTTATGGGGACCCCGTGCAAACTTTACAGGAAGGGACTGGCTGGGGAGCTGGGATGGAGGAGGGCAATTCCTCCAGCACAGCTTCCCACAGTAATCCGGGATTGACTTGGAGGTCGTCCATGAGAAAGCAAAACGTGGTGAGATCACAGCCCCAGCTGAGCCGATAGAGGAGAGGGAATCCTTCCCCAGCTGGAGGCTGATCTATACATGTAAATATGTGAAGTCACAGCTTCCATTAAAGCCTATCCATCGCCAGCATCTTGGCACGGGATGACTGCTCCCAGTCCGAGTGATTCATAGGAATGACCCGGATTTCAACAGCCAGGGAGAATTTGCAAGATCTTACCTCGGCCACTGGCAGCACCGAGAGTTCAGCAGAGGGATGGAAACGATGGACCAAGCAGACGAAAATGTGGGGGAGGATGTGTGCACAAAACAGCTTGGGAGTTTAGGAAAATATCCAGCCTCCCACAAAGTTGCTGTGGGATAATTAATGGAATGCCTCATTCTCTCCATTTTTGCTTCCAGTCTTCTCCTCCCCAGGGCCATGAGCTATCACCAAGGAACGTTTTGGTTTGGCGTGGTGGGTTAATAGTGATGGATGGCTGAAAAGGAGCAGGTTTGGAACGCAGCTCACCCCCTCTGTAGGAAATGAATCACTGCACAGGTGGCCAAAGTGCAGGCCCAGAGGGACACAAGGCTCCCTGGGGCTGTGGGTGTCACCTGGCACACGGGGACACGGCTCAGGGACAGCCACAGCTGGGACAGGTGCCAGGAGCGATGGCATGCAGGCATCAGCCCCTCTCTGCTATCTCCTGATTGTTTGTGGGAGCTGATGGATCACTGCTCACACCGCTCCAGCTGGCAGAACTCCTCAGCTGGGAGCAGCACACATCAAAAAAGACGGGAAAATCATCTGGAAGAGCTCCAAAGCAAAGCCAGAGGAGTGATCCGAGCTCTGGAGAATGTGACCTGTGATGAAAGATGGAAGAGACTCGGTCCATTTAAGCCTGGAGAAGGCAAAGGGGAAGATGTGATAACAGTGCTCAAGTATGTGGAAGGGAATTGCAAAAAGGAAAGGAATAAAGCGTTTCCTGAATAATTTAGGGAAGCTGTAGATTCGCCAAGGTTGCAGTTTCTGAGCAGGTTGGGCTGGTATTGGAGAACAGTTTAGATACAGCAAATCCAGCCCTGGGCATGGGGCTGGTTAAACTATTCCTTAAGGCACCTTTCAGATTTTTCTATGATCTGTAATTAAAAAAATAATCTTTCTGTTGCTCCTAGTGAAGAACACAGAAGAAACAAATCCAGCAACAACAATAGTTAACATGGACAAAACAACCAGATACTTAGAGCTGAAGGATAGCAATACCCAAAATATCCTGATAAAATCACATTTTTTTAATGGAACCTGAAACTCGAACCATCAGATCAAAACATATAAAGGGTTATTTGTGGGGTGACTTGAGGCTGGGGCTAAGGGGAAATTAATGTTCCACTCATTCATTTTAGAAATATCCTCATTAGTAATTGCCCCATTTATAATGAGAAGAAAACAGTGCACTCAAATTCCTGGCAGCAAAACACTTCCCTCGCTCTAGATAAATATTGATATTGGCCTTAAGTCAGTTTACAAAAAGAAATGGAAAGAAAACAACAGCTCTGGTGATGCCTGTCAGGCTTTGAAGCATCTTTTGAGAAGCTGTTTGGTGACTATCATTGTGCAGGACACGAAGTCCAAATGATTCACTATTAATAGTCTGATCTGAGGAATTCAAGAGAAGGACCCTGCGGAGCTGGGATGTGGCTGGCACTGCTCAGCCCCTGGCCCAGCACAGGCAGCAAAACTCCAACAAAAAGATCAATCTTCAGCCCAGTTCACCAGGGCTGCACTCCCTGAGTGCTTCCCGATTCCAGAACTGATGCCTGGCCTTTGGTTGGGAATTTGTGGAGATTGAGAGTGGAAATGTGGGACAAAGCAGAGGGATTCTGCCCTGTGAGGGTGGGCAGGCCCTGGCACAGGGTGCCCAGAGCAGCTGTGGCTGCCCCTGGATCCCTGGCAGTGTCCAGAGTCAGACTGGATGGATCTTGGAGCACCCCGGGACAGTGGAAGGTGTCCCTGCCCACGGCAGGGCTGGGATGGGATGAGCTTGAAGGTCCCTCCCAACCCCAACCATTCAGTGATTCTATTCCATAATTCTATGGGCTGTGACTTCACAGACACCGGTCCTTTGGAAAGTAGAAACACATAAAATTCCAAACGTCAATTAACTTTAACACAAGAAAAAGAAAGTGCCTTTCTGCCGAACAGAAAAGCAGGATTAATGCTGAGGTGATTATTTACCACGTATTATTTGGCACTGGCACTTCATTTGTCAGGCGTATCTGGCAGCTTTCATTTGTGAGATATGGGAAATGGCTGCAAAGAAAATAGAAGTGGCTGAAGTCATCCACAAACATGCTGCAAACTAATCCTAAGTCCTCAATCATGATGTCTTGTAAACGTCTGACTCTTCTGTTCTCAGCTTCATTCCTTCTTTTACAGAACGAACTAACCATGGAATGAACTAGGTTGGAAGGACCTTTGAGATCATCAAGTCCAACCTTTCAGCTGGGGAAGTCCTGGATTTCCTGTCCGGATCAGAAGTTAGAAGGTGCTGCAGGAAGGCCGTGTGAAGGGAGTTGCTGTGTGCAGATCTGGGGGGGTCCTGCTGTAACAGCTTTGAAAAGTCGAATGTGGCCCCGTGCCTCAGTTTCCCCACGGGCTGTGTGTGAATAAAGACTCGCAGGTGCCTCTGTGAGCACCACGTGTGCTGTGACCATTTTCTGTCACAGCCAGGCCAGCCCAAGCTCTGTGAGGGTCCCTGGGGGCTGCCAGGGGTGCAGACCTGCCCGCCTGACCTGCAGGGTCTCAGCTGACCTCCCAGCCACCGACACACCCGTGATGTGGTGATCAGCTCAATACTCAGGATTCCCCACTCATTACAAGGATGGGATGGCAGCCCCACAGCTCAGAAAATCATTAAGTGAGCAGGAAACCACCTCAGACCCTCTGGCTGATCTGATCCCTTCCCTGCCTCTCCTTTTCCAGCGTCCCTGCAGGATGTGTGGAGGAGAAGACACAGTTTGGAAAGCCAGGGCAGTGCCCAGGGGACTCGGGGAAGGAGCAGACGGAGGTTTTGCTTCCCTCCTGCCTGTGTGAGCTCAGGCAGTCACTCAGCCTCTGCCCCCAGTCCCACTCTGGCTGCACGGCTGTGGGCCAGCTCTCCCTGCTGTGGGCAGCCACAAAGCCCTGGAGACCAGGGGGAGCACTGGGTCACCTACTCCCACACTTCACGGGGGCCAGGCACTACCTCTCACCTGATTATTCCAAATGAAACAACTTGTGCTCACCTAAAATGTCTCTTCCAGAAAGGCTTTGCGTGAAAACATCCAGCAGCACAGAATTTCTCACACAAACTGATTCAGCTCCAGATCTCTCTGCTCTGTCTTGCTTTGCTGGATGACTGAGGAGCTCCACATAGCCCAGATTTTTTTATAATTTTTTTTTTTATATTTTTTTATACTTACATATTTACTTCAGCTCTCAATCTTTTCTTTTACCAATTAAATGTAGGTAACCAATCTATGTTCTTGTTCTGAAGCATTTTCTCAGCCCTCATGTAACTTCTGGCCCTTTCTTCACAAGTTTCTGCACTTCCTACAGTGCCAGAATGATGTCACAGTAGCACAGCTTTGGAGATGTGATGACACAAGACATCGCAGAGGCAGATTTTGTGCGGAGAAATCATGTCATTAATTAGATCAACTGGAGTTAGAAGGAAAAGGTTTCATAAATATGATTTTTTTTTAGGTTTTCAAGTTCCCCACCAGTGCCGTAGAGAGGAACTGAATCATCCTGTTAGTCCTGCTGTGGCTCCACTTGTGCACAGCCACCAGGATGAACTCTGTCCCTCTGGAGACACTGACAGATCCTCTGGCTGCCTTATCTGCCCTGCCTGTCACTACTGGTACAACAAAAGCCAAGGGCACGGTGTCCTGGGTGACGTGGAAATCAATCACAATAACTGAGCGATGGGAGAAAGGCTCCTTCAAAACTCCCTCTGCTTCTCAAAGGGAGAAAGTTTGTCTTGGCAGCAAAGTGAGATCTGCGTGAAAGATTTTAAAATGTGTGCTGAAGAGTTTTGACAGCTGCTTTTTGCCAGAAGGGTTGTTTGAAATTCTGCTATCCATAGCTGTCATGTCTTCTGCGCTTCCTAAACTCTTCTGGAGCTCCCTCTGATCTCTGGCATGTCCAGTATTCCCTGGAGTTATTCTCTGAGCATCACTTTTCTCCTTCTGGTTCAGCTCTTGGACTCGTCTTCCAGCTGAGGCTAAAAATGGTTGTACAGTTGTACAATGGATGAGCTCTGTGCAAGGCTGAGCGAGCCCCAGGGGCTGGGCTGAGACACCCAAACAAACAGAGGAGCAAAGAGAGGTTCTGGGAGCACTCACAGGAGCAGAGGGGCAGCACCAGCCCTGGCCAGAGCCCTCTGTGCTCATCTCCATGGCCCTGCAGTGCAGGACAGATATTTCATAGCATCTTGGAATAGTTTGGGTGGGAAGAGACTTTAGGGATCACCTTGTTCCCTGACATGAGCAGGGACACCTCCCACTCACAGGGTATTTGTGTCAGGAGAGGTTTCCCCAGTTAAGAACCACAGAATGAAATTAAGGAATTCTCCACTTGATTAACATTTTGGATCCAATTATTGGTTTGGCTTTTTCTAAATTCAGCCACTGTCAGGAGGACGTAACTGTTATAAAATGGAGATAAACTGATATAAAACTGAGATAAACTGATCTAACTATGCCGTTAAGTGTGGATGGGCAGCACAGCACCATGTTCAAGCTGTCAAACTGACCCAAAACTGTGAGCCCTGAGGAGACTCAGAGAAATGACTGGCAGCTGAAAAACTCCAGAACCTCCAAAGGATCATCCCAGAGGCATCCAGAACTCTGGCAATATCTGATTGTACAGGGTCTGGGGATGTGGTTGTTTTTGTTTTTTTTTACAGAGAACGTAATAAGCTGTGGGGACAGAAAAAAAGTGAGTTGGGGATTTTGTCAGTTTTGTTTTGTTGCGCTTTCAATCTGGGGGTAATTTTTTCATCTGTCTAAACGGATTTATTCCTAATCTGAAGATGAAATAAAATATGTTCTCTCTTTCCTAGGCTTGGTCTGGCTCTTCCCTGACACTTGCCATGCTCTGTGCGATTGCCACATCAACACACGCCCGCAAATCCAGCTACTCCAAACTTCGTCCCGAGCGCTGGAAAACTACTGCAGGCTCAGAAGTGCAGCTTAACAGGATCCATCTGCTCTGGAGACATCCTTAATTCCCGTGATTTACTCGTTAATTTTCTCCTCTCTAATTGCACACAAACGGCCGCGCGGGGCACTGGGAAGAGGGGAGAGGGAAGGAGAAGGATGCAGCTGCGAGGGAAGGAGTGCATTTCATGGAGCAGGCACTAGCCGGCGTGGTCCCCACAGCCAGCACAACTTGTCCCTGTCCCAGCTCTGCCTCAGACACACGCTGCGAAACAGGAGGATTTTTCAAGGGGAGTAACAAAAGGGAGAATGCTGATGGTTGAGGGAATTGCGTGTGAAGAGAAGACGCAGAGGTGCTGGCAAAGGGCTGATATTAAAAGGCTCGGAACTGTAGAATCACAGAATGGTTTGTGTTGGAAGGGACCTCAAAGATCCTTTCGTCCCACCCCTGCCATGGCAGGGACACCTTCCACTGTCCCAGGTTGCTCCAAGCCCCGTCCAGCCCGGCCTTGGACCCTCCCAGGGATGGGGCAGCTCCTGGCTGCCTCTGGCACAGACAATCACAAGGCTTCAGGACAATTTCCTCGGTGCTTCAGCAAAGCAGGGCAGGTTTCAAACAGATTTGAGCCCTGCCTGTGATGCAAGGAGGACACAAACGGCCTCTAAATCTGAAATTGTCTCTTCCCCCCTGATCTACCACTGTGCCTGTGCCCTGCAGCGTCTCAGCATTGCCCACCTCACCTGAGGCACCTCTCTGGCTTCTCTCCAGTCTGAGCTGTGCTGCCCCGAAAATGCCAAGCAAACCTCCCCCAGTGCCTGGTTCACCCCCTGCTCCCTTTCTGCCCCTCTGAGCTCAGCGGCTGGGTATTCCTTGGATTTACCTTCCCTGGCTGCACCAGTGAGGAACCCCCAGCCCCTCCTGAAAGGTCTGGGGTCCCCCACAGCCGCTGCCTCCCCCAGGGGCTCCTTGAAAGCAGGAGTTTGGGAAAAGCTGAACTACCCAAAGCTGAGCCTTTTCTGGGGTTGTGGCTGATTCCTGAGGGCATCACTCGCTTTTCTAAACCTTTACCAACGCAGCACAGAACGAGATGTGAGAGGAAAACAGCAAACATAAACCACTTGTCTTCTCATCATATAGAGGAGTTATTCATCTGTCTGCAGAAGGTGCTGGGCAGATCTGATAAATTTTAGAAAAATCCTAATTATGAACAAGGAAAGCTTTTCTCTCCAGATGAACATAGGGGCCCACCTTTTAGCACCAAGTCACACGAGATAAATCACACACACACCCTTTGGTGTTGCATTACTGGCACTTGTTACGTATCCCTCTATTTCTTTAATGTAGGTCAAACTTACGAACACAGATGTGTTCATCTTAATTCTGAGGAAATAATAGGAAATCTTCATTTTGCCAGTAGAAAACAGAGAAATAACCAATCTAAGGGCTCAGACACATCAAGAAATTGCTGTGCTGGCTGATCTGTGGCCCTCAGTGGAAGGTGACCCACGAAGGTTTCCTCAGCCACTCTCGTGTTACAGCACACGAGGCCAGGCATCATCCTGTGATCTGCTCCCTGGCAAGGAATTTAAGCACCTCATTCCCGTGGAAATCCACCACTGCTCAGCACTGAAATACTGCCCGAGCATCACCTAAATCTCCAGTGAAATCTAGACTCAAACAGGCTCTGTCCAAGCACCGCGACCAGTGAAACAGCCTCCCTCACCTGCCAGCTCTGGAAAAGAAAGGAAACAGTCGGAGGGTGTTTGTGGGATTTTAGGTTACTGATCAAAATACCTGATAAATTAAGTAGAGATCATGAGCCACAGTGTTTATGTGAAACAGCCATTAAAAGAGATTGCTAAAAAGAGGGAAATAGAAATTTTTATGTTGTTTTTATTTTTCTGGACTTGTCTTGTTCACCTTTAAAATGTTGGGGTTTTTTTTCAGTATTTCATTGGAATTTTAAAAATCCTATCAGCACTACAACTAGGTGATGTAGATGGTAGTTGGTAGATGGTGTAGATGTGGGGTCATGAGCCACAGTGTTTATGTGAAACAGCCATTAAAAGAGATTGCTAAAGAGTGAAATAGAAATTTTTATGTAATTTATTTTTTCCTGGGCCTGTTTTGTTCACCTTTAAAATGCTGTTTTTCTTTTCTTTCTTTTTTTTTTAACTGGAATTTTAAAAATCCCATCAGCACCAAAACCACCTAGGACCACACTGATTGCATCCCTGCAAGCTTCATCCAAGCTGTCCTGCAACCCAGGAATCTGCGGAATCCTTCTCATATCCCTACACTGGATTTTAACTCCCTCCCCACGGAGCAGGTGTGACCTCAGAAGGTGTTTGATGCAGCCAGGTTTCTGGGGCCGTGGTTAACCAGCCAGGCAATGGCTGCAGGATCCAGGAATGCTCCTGGCTCTGAGTCTGAGCCCTGGCAAAGCTCACACTCTGTCAGGGACCCAGCCTCGACCCTGCCAGCCCTTCCAGCTTCAGTTTCCATGAGGAGAAACCCAAGCCTGAGGCTGGGAACGCTCCGGGCTGTGCCTTTCAGGCCCCGAGGGGGACAAGAAATGCAGTTTATTGCAGGGCACCAAGCAGATGCAGCCACGCTGTGACATAATCGGGGTGTGAGTGACATTAACACCATTTCCTCGGGGCTGCCTTTCAACACTTCCTCTTCCATCTGGAGCTGGGAACGAAGGCAGGGGGTTGGCCAGGGAAATGTGGGAGAGGGGAGGGAGGGCAGGATGTCTGGACACAGATCAGCACTCGCTCAGGGCTCGCTCGCTGGCAGGGAGCTGCGGGTTCATTCCTACGGGTGCAGACATGGGCTCCAAGGCAGGCAGCCCAGTCAGCTGCTGATCTCTTGGGTGGGATTTGTCACCCAAACCAGCCGGGATCTCTGTGCAGGCCACAACAGCAATATGAGCTCTGGGGACATCCGTGGCTCCCATTTGTCGGTGACAATAGATGCCAGGCTGGAAATAAATCCCCACAGCCCGATGTCTGCAGAGCAGGTATTTGTTTATTGCAGCGCTGATGGTGAGGGGGATTTCTCCTCCCAACTCACCCACCTTTGTCAGGTGCAGTGGGATATTTATAACTGTATAAATGTAAATTATGTTTAATGTGGCTATGTCATGACAGCATCACACACGCGCCAGAAATAATAGACATAGCATGATCTCATGGTTATTAGAGAATTTCTTCTCACTGTGCCTGCACTCCCCTAATTCGGGGTCTTTGGGGGTCTTTGATGAAGCTTCTAAAGTCTTCTTTGCACTTGAACTTTTCAACTTTGGCTTCGGAGCACGCGTAGTTATGGTGCTCCTCGGTCTCTCTGGTCTTAACCGGTCTAAATTCTTTGTTTTGTGGCTAATTGGCTCTGCATTTGCCAATTTCTCATTAGTACTACCCTTATCTGTCTCTGAAGCTACACACCTGGTGAATCTTTTTCTCTCTTTTTGTCTATTCAGCATTTAAGCAACTAGTTAACTGTATACTACCCATTACATTGTATAAGAAGTTAATCATATTAGATGTATGAGTATCAAAAGTTATGATTTAGGTTACATAAGTAAAAACTATAGTTATAGGTATCAGAAGTTATGATTTAAGCTACATAAGTAAAAATTTATGATTTAGGCTGTATAAGTGTGGAAGGCTATTGTTTCAGGTTACAGAGTATATTGATATTAAGGTTACATAGATATCTTTTAACTCAAGCTGTATGAGCTCCTTGTTACTTTGACTTAAGTTATATAGACATCACCAGCAAGGAGTTCCTGCCTGGTACCCTCCACCTGCAGAATTCCCTGATTGCTGGACGGGCAAAAGCCAAACCTTTCCCTTCCTCTTTCACAGAAATCTCTTGCTCAGGGGTCTCTCTATATATTTTCTATAACAGCTACTGAAAACATTTTGGCTCTACCTCTTTTAGCAGCCAATGTGTTTTCAATACTGCATGAGGGCGAAGGGACTTATTTTTGACAAGTCTTGTTTATAATGGGTGATTTTAGCACAGAAAATCTCCTGGAGTTTAACCCATAAGTGTTTTTTCACCCCACTTTGTTCTTCCCATGTGCAAAGTAATCTGGCTCCGCCATGGTTATTTATGTATTCTGAACCTGTCTTTCTTTCCCATCTCTCTCCCATCACAGCTTGGTTTGCCATGGGAGCATCTCCAGGCAGGAAACAAAACACTCCAAAGAAAAGACACCATTATGTTGTTCCTCCTCCTCCTGTAGGAGCTGCCTAGGTGGACTCTGAATTCTGCACAGCTCTTGGCAAAGACCCAGAGCAGCAGGAAAGTAAAAACCCCACTGACTTCACACCTACCCCATCTGACTTGCTTTTCAGGGTTATATTTTATCTTCATATTTCCATCTTCCTGTTTGTGCCCGGAGAATTCAGCCTCAGAAGAGGATCTGGAACTTGTGTCACCTGCAGCTGATGCAGGACATTGAGCAGTTTCTGGTCGCTGTGCACATCCAAACCCCACAGAACGTGCAGCTCACAGGAAGCATTCCCAGCACACAGATCCCTGCCCTGACAGCTGGGGTCAAGGGACAATAATCATTGTCCCAGTCCAAGCACTTTCGAGCCGTCAAGACAAAGTGTGTGCCAGACACTCTGGGTGGGTACAGTGCCTGAAACAACAGAACTGCAATTCCTGAGGGGATTTTTAGGTGTTACCATGCTATAAATAACAAATAGCAACAACAGAGACATTTAGAGCAATATATAACCATACTTCCCTTCCTCTGATATTATTTATTCCTTATGATTGGGCAGTGAACTCAGCAATGAAAAACACAATTACACTCACCCCGTGTTTTGCCAAAAATATCAAAGTGCAATGAATTTCTTTGTGTATTTCGCTGCTATTTCACTGCTGTTCCTACTGAATTAAATTACTCAACTGATATGTTTTCATCATGTCTTACAGGCAAGGCAAGTGCTTTCAGTCTCTGAGTAGCACTTGGATTTTAAGAGCTGGAAGACTCAAATCATGTTTCTGTCATTAGGTATTAACTGTCCATCTGTGGTTGGGAGCTTGTGAGTTGAAGCAACAAAATTCCTTCTGGTTTTGAGTGAAATATCTGTGAGTGCCACGGTCTGACTGATCTCAAAAATTTGTATTTTCTAGAGAAGAGAGAGAACAACATCATACCCACGCCTGCCACAGGTAACACCGCACTGAAGGACAAACAACGCTCACCCAGAGCATACACTGTGGTTTTCCTGCTTATTGTGCATTATGTGACAGGATGAACGTGGTCCCCATGAAACTGGGAGAGGATTACATTCCACTCACAGCTCAGAAATGGCAGGTTGGGAGGCTCTCCCCTGCTGCCCAGAGCTGGAATTCTGCGGTGAAAACAAACTCGAGTCAGTGAGTCAGTGGCTGGAATTTCTTTGTTCACCCACTCATGGGGATGCCCCTGTGTAGCTGCTTCTCCTCTCAGACTTGCCCTGTTGAGAATGCAGAACTTGCCTTTCACGGTGGAGATGGTGTAGATGCAAGTGTGAATCGCAGGGGTTTGGGTTGCAAGGACCCATAAAGATCACCCCATCCAAACCCAGCCGTGGGCAGGGAGGCCCCTCACCAGAGCAGCTTGCTCAAGGCCCCATTTAGCCTGGCTTTGGACACTTCTGGGGCTGGGGCATAACCTGTCTGGGGAAGATGAAGATGAGATAATTCTGTGTTTCACAGTGTCCTCCAGCAACAGGACACACACCCTACAGCATCTGGTGTCTCTCACACTTTGGAGCCCTGAGACACGAGGACATTAGTGCTGTACATTCCCATTTTGGAGATGAGGTTTTCTTTTACAACTTGGTTATAATCCTCCAGCCTCGGGAGAGGATGCAGAGCCTATCGTGTGGATGTTTATGCCTGTTATAAATACATATTATTGTGTTGGCTTTTCGCAAATAATGAATGTTATGTGTATAATATTAACCCTTACGTTGTAGAAATGTAACCATTATTAAATGCTTTTTCTTTTGTTTTACCCTAGAAATAGTTGAAACATAGCTAACCAAAGATATGTTGAAATGCTACTAACAAACTATAAGCTTAACTAGATAAGCACAGATGTGATGACTTCAGCTTTAGGAAGTAATAACTCCAAACCCCAAGGACAACCTCTGATAAACACAGAAATGATAACTCCAGCCCCAGGACAATCTCAAATAAACACAGAAGTGACAATCTCAGATAAGCACGATGTAACAGACTCCTGTTACCGGAACATCTCTACCTACAAATCTTCCAAGAATCAACATACAGAAGAATTCTTCACATCCCTTAAAGGCCATGTGTTTTTTTCAAGAAGAAATATGAATATACATATTTGCCTATGATTATGTAACAGGCTGATGCAATAGAAATGTATATAAAGAGAGTGTCTCACTAAGGCAGTTGTGCTCTTGGCTCAGTGCCAAGGGTACCCAGCATCACCTGGATGCTGTAATCCTTTTACTCTATCTTTTGTCCCTTATTGTTCTTCTTTATTAAAAACCTTTAAATTTAGCAGGTGACTGGACTTCGTTTTTAACAATGCTCAAACTCCTCCTTGCTGATATCCTTTGGAGGCCCTGAACCACGCTGGGAGGTGCCGAGAGCTCCCTGTCTGCAGCCGAGAGTTTGTGGTGCCATAAAGCCCAAGGCCAGGAACGGAGTGCTGACATGAGGGATGCGAAATCTGCAGGGCTCCCCGGCTCTGCCTCTGCTCAGCCCATCCATCACCACCGCCTCCCTCAGGGGCTCTCTCCCAACTCTCCGGGAGGAAATCCTCAGCAACCCTTGCATTAATGAGAAAGCAAATACCAGCTTAGAGATGGAGGTGCTAATTGTGGCCCATCAGCAGCCAGAGGAAACAATTTCTTCAGGATCACACCCATTAATCTCCCGTGGCTGCTGGTCAGAGGGAGAGGCATTCCCTTAGTGGTGCTGACAGCTGCTGCTAAAGCAGGGAAACACTGCAAGCCTGACCAGTACTGCTGCCAGCCGGGGAGCTGGGCATTCCCATCTCTGCCAGAGCTGGCTCTGCCACATTTGTTTGGGGATAAGCAAGAGGGGAGACACTGGAGTGCCTTGCAGGCAGGAAAATGGCTAAAATGGCTCTCCATGCATTAATTGCTGGGGAGAGGAAGGCGTGGGTCACACCTTCTAGCCCAGAGCTGCCTGGAGGTTTATGGACAGTGCTGTTGAAGCTCAAAGATAAGCAATCACTGTTGTTATGATCAGGTGGTTGGAGCAGGGATGCCCCTGCTCGGTACCTCAGTCCTGATACTCCGCTTTCAGGGAAAGAGCTCTGCCTCTTGGTGTTTACACCCTGGCCTGAGCAGCTGGCACTGACCATCACAGGAGTGGTGGCTGGAAAGGATTTGTGAAGGCTCCTAATCCAACCTCCCATTGAGCTGTTGGGCTATTGCCAGAACTAGATCAGGGCAGCCAGGGCTGGGAGCCCTGGGGACAGCGATGGCACAACCTCTGTGACCTGCTCAGTGCTGCAGCATCTTCTCAGTGAGGGGTTTTCTCCCATGCCCGACACAACCACCCCTCACCACAGCTCACACAGATGTAACCAAAGAAAGCAGATTTGGTCCCCTGACTCAGCACATTTATTTGAACTTAAGACCTCAGACCCAGTTCCCAGGTTCTCCTCTCTGCACCTCTGGTGCTTCCGCACTCGCAGCAGTCACAGCAAAAGAGAGGTAAATTGGGGACCCAGCCCTGCACAATGCCCGAAATGTGTGCCTTGCAGAACAGCCGTTTCCAATTCCACCCAAATGTCATGAACTTTTCTAGGGACAAATACCTCCCCTCCTCCACAGCCCCGGGCCTTTTATTGTTCCTCAAACTCCTGACAGTGTCTGGGGCTGTGTCAGTGCTTTTCCAAGCTTTACCAGCAAAACCAAAACCGTGGCTAATCTCTCCCTTTGCAAAACTTCCACTCGGGGATGTTCTGTCTCAAGGAGCTGGTATCAAGTGAGGAGAAAGCCCAGACTGCAGTGTCAGGTGCTGGGGCACATTATGGATGCAGCAGCAGCTGAGGCACAGAGTGCACAAACACAGCTCCACGTCTGGCTGGAATCAGAACACATTCCTGCCCTGAGCTGGCAGCTTCCCTCCGTCTCCTCCTGCAAGACCCTGACTGACCCCAGCCCCATCCCATCTCCCGCCTTGGCTTCATCCAGCTATTATTTTGAGACACAAATAAGCTGTCTTGTGAGTTGGAGGTTCCAAAAAAGAAGAGAGAAACTTGCTGCATCAGTCAAATTCCTGCACTCCTCTTTCTCTAAGTCGGAGCTGGGCAAGCATCCATAGAGTCCAGGAGCGAGACAGCAAAAAGGAACAGGGAAGGAAGGAAGGAAGGGGCCAGGGGAGGACACTTAAAGGTATAAACTAAAATTATGAAATGGAGAGAAAAGGGTAAGGTTTGGGGAAGGAGGAAAGGGAATAGGAAAAAAGAGGGAAGACAAGCAGAAACTCAGAAAAGTGGCACTTGGTGTCAGCCTGGAGAGTCAGCATAGGTTTAGATTTCACTGTTAGAGGAGGGAATCAATGGCTGGCCCCACGCCTCATGCTGGCAGCCTCTGCTGTTCTGATCTCAGGACCAGCATCTGTCAGCAATTTTCAAGAGGAACCATTAGAAATCACAATGTTTAACAGTTTGTCTTGGCCCCCTGGAATTTTACCACCCCCATCAGCTACCGAAAAAAAAAGCAGGGGGTTGGAAGGAGGAGAGGGGAGGAGGGGGGAAGAGGAGGAGGAGGAAGGGAAAACAAAATGGTACTTGTGAGATTTAATGTGGGCCTCCCCCTTTTTCCCCCTGCTTGTTTGCCACATCCGCAGAGGTGATCTATGGATGGTGGGGTTGGCCTCTTTCCTGGCCGCTCCAGCGGGTGCTGGATTCGAGGAGAGCTGGCTGGAAACTCCCTGTGAGCAGATCCAGGCCTCTCTGCTGGGGAGCCTTCCCGGAAGCACAGCAGACCCCGAGATTTACAGCGCCTTGCAAAGCAAATTGCTCCTGACACCAGAGTGACTCCTGGGCATCCACACACAAACCCAGCGGAGAGAGACGCAGCCTTTCCCAGAAGTGGTTCAGTCACTTGGCTACCAGCAGACGATTTATTCCATCTGTTCTTCCCTCCAGATCTCTAAATAGGGAGCCACAAAAGGCAGTGTGGGGAGCGAGGGAAGGGAAGAGCAGTTTCTCAGAGGGTTTTGGCAAGGCCGGCCCCGTGCGGTGCTCCGTGGGCAGCTCCGGAGGGGACACCCAACGCTCACAATCAAAAGGCTCTTAATGGAAGTCTTCAAAGGGCTGGTCCTGCTTGGCACTGATAAAACTGGTGAAAACAAAACTGAATGAAGGAAAACAAATCACAGTGGTGAGGTTTGAATGTGTTTTCTGCAGTGCCAGTGGCGTGAATCGAAGCCTCTGTGCTGGAGGAGAGGCTGACGTGGCAGCTGAAGGATGGGCTGTCCCAGCACTGAGGGACTCTGTGCCCAGTGACTTACAGGGACCAGAATCAGGCAACTGGGCCATTTTTCACCAACTGCCGCCTAAATCCCGCCCCAGAGCACTTGGTGCTGCAGGGATTTCAAAGCACATCCAAGGCTGAGCAGGATTTCAGGCCCAGGCCTGAACTTTGATGCTGCCTCAACCTCTGCACGAGCCCAGGGTAAGTTGTATAATTCCAGGGAGGTGAGATCTGTCTGTGACCAGCTGGATTTGCTGTATGAACCTCACATTTCAGTTCTTCCACAGTCATAACTATGGTCTGGTTATGACTATTGGTCTTTAAGTACGTGATTTGTATGGCTTTGGGAGATAATTTGTGGTTTATACAGACTCTCCAGTTTATACAGGCTCCATCAGGCCTTGCCAGGCCTGTGCCTTACCAGGAGAGAGTAGAGTTGTAAGACTTAGGATGAGCCTCACCAGCTGGAGTTGTTGATTTTAAAGGTCCTTTCCAACCGAAATGATTCTGTGATACATCAGCTGTGAGCAGCGGAGGAGAATTTGGATTTTGACTCACCCTCCTCAGAGAGAAGGAAACTGTACCTTGAGCTCCTGTTCCACTCTACACCAAAATGCATTTCCTCACAGAACCACTGACTTCTCAGTGATAATTCGCTAGAAAATAGCTTAGGTTAAATACAGAGATTTGGGAAGTTACTCCTGGGCGGAAGGCCACATTATCAGTGTATTTTGATTTACTCCTAGAGCACTTGGAGTCCCTCTGCAGGTCTCGGAGCAACCCCAGGACCCCTGCCCAGCCCCTCTCCCCCTCAGAGGTGAACACCTTCGGCAGCCAGGTGGGCAGGCTGGGCAAGGAGTGACAGAAACACCCCGGGCAGAGATGTCCCTCAGCCTCTGCTCAGTTCACAGTGACTTAAAACCCTTCCAAACACAAAAGCCAGAGGAGTTTTGAAACCTTCCAAGCAGAAAAGAGCGAAATGAGTTTTTCAGATCCCCTGGACACTCGAAGTGTGTGCAAACACAATGTGACTTGCAGCATTTCAGAGCCTGAATTCCAGCAACACCACAACAAAATGCAGGTTATTTAATGTCATCTGCACCAGGGACAGGGTGACAGATGAGTGACGTGGTTAAAGAAGTTTAATCAGACTGATCCTAAGCAGTTGGCATGGTCTTGGCTGTCAGATCTTGATTTGCCTGCACGTGGCATTTGCAGCCTAGCCAAGTTTTAGAAAATATCTATAATGAGCTAAACCAAGCTTGGCTACCTTTAACCTTGGACTAGATTAACACAGAGAGAAGATTGGAAGCTGTAGGGTTTAGATTACTGAATAGATAATCCCCTATTTTATACATTTGGTTCGTATTTGAAAGATTGCACCAAATTTTATTACTTGGTTCTATCTCTATTTTCACAGTCAATCAGCTAAAAAAGTTGTGTTTTAATTTTTTTTCCCTTTTCTTTGGAAGAAAAAATGTTTCCTGGTTAAAATGACACTATTCAGGATTTTAGAAAGGAGCAGAGGAATCTTGCATCTGTTTTCACGTTGCCTTGACAGGGACAGGCCTCAATTAAGGATCTTATTAAAAGTGTCTCCTCCTGCATTATATCAAATCCTGGTGCTTTTGCTGAAAGTTGAAAATGTGCACACATGGCAACCACAGACTCGGAGTCCAAAGGTGATGGAGCTGTCAGGAAAGTAAGGAATACATGCTGGATTAGCTGCAAAGGAGATGGATCATGGAAACTAAAAGAGACTGTGGCAGCTTGGCCAGTGCCTAGGAACACTTTGGGGCCAAGTCTATTGGAGTGTTTACTGGGGAAGTACAAAATATTCTCCAAATCCCAGCCAGCGACTTTTAAATTAATCTGTTGCTTTTTCCATGTTTAATTTGCTCTAACTGCCTCGCTTGATTGATCGTGGCTTTTTTAGTTCACTTGTGGGTATCTCTGATATTCCAGGTGCTTCCCACTGCTGCAGGTGGAAGAGTTTAGGGTACCTCTGAGAATCAACCAGCTTATTTGGGTACATGGAAAATCCAAGAATAAAAAAAGTAAACAATAATCTAAAAAAAAAAAAAAAACAAAAAAAAAAAAACAAAAAACAAAAAATTTGGGTTTTCCAGCTTCATTTTGTCACCTCAAAAAGGTTTGGAAACATTTGCAGAAGATTTGTATGAACAGAGAGCTGGATTATCCATCCCAGATCCCTGTACCTGGTCTGTTCACCCTTTGCCCTTGGACCAGCCCCTGGAACCCTGAGCCATCAGGAAGCAATTCCAGCACAACAACCCTGCTTTACACCAGGCAAAACCTTGGCCCATCACATCCTTCCTGCACAAACTCCTTGTTGAAGCCATTAATCCCCCATAAACACCTGCCCTCGGTGTCGGGATGTGCAGTGCCTGCAGCTCTCACCCCGCACAAACCTCTCTGTCCCTCCGGAGCTGTAAATGTTTGATCCCTTCCAGCAGCTCATCCCTGGGACCAGCTCAGAGGAGAACATTTCTGGATAATGCTGTCATCTTTCCTGAAGCAAAACAAGTCGTTCAGAGCAGCGGATAAATTAATTCTCTTTGGAAGTTTTATGTAAGCCCTGGTTTGGAGGCAGCAGCGCTCACCAGTGTGAGCCCAGGGATGAGGTGGCTGCATCCAGCATTCCCTGCTTGGAATAACCAGGAGATTTCTTTGGGATTTCTTCAACTTCCCCTCCTCAGAACCACTTACTGAAAGTTTTGTTGTGAAGCAGGTCTTTCTCTGGTTCTGTGAGTTTGAGAGAGAAGCCTCAAAGAGCAGAGACAAACCTGCAGCAGAAGGCAGCAGATGGAAGATGTAATTTCCCATACTACCAAGGCCCTGGGAGGAGTCCAGGAAAAGCAGGTGTATCTCGTTTCAGGAGCATTCAAGTAAATAACAACCCCACTCTGGAACAAAAAAGGGCTCCACAGAGCTGCAGCTGATGCCTGCAGAGTGTCAGGAGCTGATTTCTTGACCTTCCTGGATCACTAAGACCAAACATTTATTTGAGTGCATGGGAATTAAGTTCCAGAATGTCACTGGAAATCAGGGGTGCTAGTTAAGTCTTTCTATCCCTTTTACATTTCTATGAATTCCTGGCTACATAGGATAATTTGTTTGGTTATTGCTTCAATTTGTGTGTACTGCTAAAGGTTTCAAGGAGCACATTCCACCTTCCACCGCAGGGATGAGGGAATTGCAGTAGGAAAATCCTATCTTTTCCCATCTTGGGCTGAGGAGGATGAAAAGAGCAGCACAAAGACCAGCACCGTGTGACCTCTAAGTATATTCCAGAATGATTTTTTGAATCAAACAAAATTTCAATATTTTGACAATATTTTCATCTGTACAGACACATCTGCGTTGTGTGGTTAATGCTGGTGAGCAGCACCGAGAATAATTAAGCTTTGGTAAAAAGAGTCACCCTGACAAGCAGCTTGAGCATTCCCATGGGTGTGTTCCTGGGATAACTGGAGGCATTTCCTGGAGGTCTCCACCCCACAGCCAGTGGGTGCTGCTGATGCCATGATGATTTTTTGCCTTTTATATACCCTTTCTATATACCCCCTTATACCCCTTTATACAGCCTTTTATGTATCTTTTACGTATCCCCAGTGCTTTTAGCCCACATACTTGTAATTCCCCAAACTTGATAACCCAGCTGAGACCCAATGTTCCATTAAGCCAGGAGCCCAAACCCCTTGGCAGCCTGGCAGTGAGGGGTCAGAGAGCCCCAGGCACCAAGGGCCTCTCCAGAACACATCCTGTACCCTGAGCTGGGCCCAGCCAGGGGAAGGGTCCTGGGCCGGGGGTTCCCTGGAGCCTCTCCCTGGGGAATCTTTGCTGGATGTGCTCATTTGTGAGGCCCAGGATGTGATCCCGAGTGCCCGTGGGTGTGCATTCCGTGTGCTCTGGGGCACTGCCCCTGCCTGTGCTGCACCTCAGGGGGCTGACATAAATACCCAGGGAAAAAAACCTTTTTCCCCTCTAACCGTGTTTGGCTCTTCATTTTAAGACCAGGAAAAGGCATCATTGCCATGTAGATACAACTAAATGCCACAGTGAGCCTCGAATCTCACCAAGCACCAGCCAATCCCTGCACTGCATCCAGGATTAGAGTAGGAAAAAACTCCTCACCAAAAGGAGTGTCCAGCTCTGGAAGAGGCTGCCCAGGGAAGTGCTGTAGTCACCATCCCTGGAGGTGCTTAAAAGCCATGGAGATGTTGCTCTTGGGGACATGGATTAGTGGAGGACTTGGCACTGCTGGGGGAACGGTTGGATTTGATGATCTTGAAGGTCTTTTCCAACCTAAACAATTCTATGGCTCTACGACATTTGAAAAATATGTCTTTGAGATCACAAGGCTTTGCCGTGCCCTCCTCTCACTTCTCTTTTATGGATTCAACTGCAAGTGTGTTGAATCACCAAGTGACATCCTAAAACAATTTCAGAAAATGCCCAGAACTTTCGGTGAAAGGAAAGAAAGCATCATGGCAGCGGGAACCACAGTTTAAGTTATTCCTTTTCCCTGGAAATTATGGGTCAGATTCTGTCTCCCAGACAGGAATTGTGCTGCTGCTGTCCTGCTCTTCCCAAAACCACAGCGTGGTCTCCATGCAGAGGAGACTTGAATGGGTAGGAAAGCAGGAGGCAGAAGGAGCCTGAAAAAAAAGAACATCAATTTTGAGGGTAAACTGCACTGATTACTGACTGTCACACCATGATCAAAAATGAACAAATCTCTCCTTTTATTGGGGGAATAACCAAAAAAATGTCTGGACAGGATGTGCTTAAACTCCTCTCTGGTTGTCACTTTCGTGCCCTCCATTTCTCCACAATGCCTCCCTGCCCACCACCCACACAAACCTTTGCTGCATTGTGGTGTCTAAAAATACAGACATGAATTGTCAGATCCTTATTATTTAAATGGAGATCATGATTTCCTTGTTGTGGTCACAGATATAAGCATCTCTAAGAAAACATTTAAAGCTCTGGCTGAGGTTTGGGTCTGAAATGAAGGAACTGGAAATGCAGAGGGGTCCTGGCCAAAGTCAACCAAGACCAGAGGGAGTGAAGGAATGTAAAAGAGTCTGGAAAAGTTGAGTTTCATGGAGCTTAGAGTCCAGAAAGTGCTGGGGTTGCAGACTGGGATCCTTTATACATCAGTGTGTTGAGTTAAAGCTTCAGTTCTATCCTTTAAATCGTTTTTGCCCATTCCGTGACAAACATCAGCACTAAAGAAGTTTAAATGAAAGTTTTGGAGCTGCCCTAAGGAGTGCGATCCCCACCAGTGCCCAGACTCGGAGTAGTTTGATTTCTGAGAACTGCCCACCATAATTTGGGCCACAGTGGCTCAGAGGAGGGAGAGACACTGCCTTGTCAGCTCTGGGACGTTGCCAGCACTTGCACACAGCATTTCTTGGAAAGGGAAAACACCACAGCACAACTCCGTGTACCCAAAATTGTCATTAAAGAAATCCACCCTGCTGGCAGCCAGGAACACAAACCCAAAATCACAGGCTTGACTTGGACTCAGGGTGTTTTGATAAAACATGAAAACCAACTGATTTTTGCACAGGGGGAAGCTAAAGATAGATCTGACCAAACTGACAACATCAGCAGCACTCGGGGTTGGACAGCCTGGCTGGAAACCTCCTTCCACGGAGAGACAGGGGAGTGGCTGTGTAGGAGCTCAGTTCCTTCAGATCTACCTCTCCCACAGGCCCCACATTCCAAAAACCTCTAAGAAAAGCTGTCTGTGAAACGCTTTGCACTTTGGTGCTGAAGGATCTCCCAGCAGCACCGCTCCCAGACAGACTGGCTTCAGAGAGTCCTTCTGAGAGGCAGTTCCAGCAGCAGCTCCTGCCCAGGGCAGACGTGGAGGAGGGCAGTGGAAAAAGTTGCCTATAGAAGGACCAAAATTGGACGGACATAGGAACAGCCTTACTGTAAAAGAGAATGGAAAGGAAAATCTGCAAGTCAATGAGAGAATTCACAGGGATAAATAGAAAAAGGCAGATCTCAGTGAGTCACTGCTCAGAGAAATCAGCCTTTTGCCTTTTCTTTGAGTCACTGGCACATCCTGCAGCAGCAGCAGCAGCAGCAGCAGCGACCTCTTGACACGAACCATTTTTAACAATTCATTACTCATATTGTCCTTCAGCCCTTTAAAAGCTCCGTGAAGGATTGAGACACATGACATCATCCTTTATCCATGCCATTCCCTACCTGGAACACTGGCTGGGGGTCAGCCCTCGGTGTGAGGGAGCCTGTCAGAGGGCAGGTTTGGGGCTCACAAGGATGCCCATACCTGCAGTCCTTGGTGGCTGCTCTGGGACCGACCCTGCAGCATTCAGGAGTCACCAGCAAAAGATTGCCTGGGCTACTCCAAAAAAAGCGTGAAGGTCTTGTCAGCTACATCATAAAATACCAACTCCTCACTTCCAGTCCACTGCAGGAGTTCTTAATAAAGCTGTGAAAAATGTGTTTCTCAGTGGGACACAAAGAGGCATCCAGAGGTGCTCTGGAGTGCAGATGTGAAGCTATAGGAATGACAAAAAGAGAAAGGCACACTGCGTGAAACATCACAAAATGCTTCCCAGCTTCCAGGCAAGGTGGTCTGGCCTAACAGCTTGGTGCTAAGCCCTTAATCTACAGACTGCAGTTTTACATCTGTAAGTGTTTTTTGGGGGCTCATTTTCCCTTGCAGGATTATTTCAGGCTGCAGGATAAGTTATGGAGAGCACGTGGAGCTGTGTATGCAGTGCTGAATCAGGAGGCACGTCAAGAATGCAGCCAGGAGAGGGAACTTATTGGAATCACATGGGATTTTTAGATTGCATGTTTCCAGGCCAGCTTCCATCAGCTCCACTCCCTTATTTTTCGGTCTGGTTATCACAAACCATCTCAAGGTTCCTCTGTCTGCCAGATTTGTGCGTGACTGTTCCCCTTGCTACAAGGGACAGTCAGTCCCAGGGCATCTTTGGACTACAAATGGATTTAACCTCAAACCAATGTAATTTCTCTTTTTTTCAGGGCCTTTTTTCCTACCCTGCAATCATGATCAGCTTCTTTCCCAGGACCATGGCACAGGGATGTCAGAGAAAGGAGCAATTTCTGATTCACCAGGGCAGGCAGTGGTACCCACCAGCTCTCACACTGCCACCATTCCAGACTTCAGGAAGGAGCCACTACAAATGAAGTCAGGATGCAATCCTGAATGCAGATCCTCAATTTAGAACTGTTTCCATTCCAGAAGTCACTCCAAAGCTTGTGAGAAATGAGCAGGGGGTGTCATAGGGAATCCGGATAGGAGAGAGAATTGTTCTGTTATTGATTTGATATTGATTTCAAGAATGAAGAGGCATAGCAGAGAAACAAAAGATGTTTTGCTGCTCATATGTGAGCGGGATCTGTGCTTTCCAAAGGAGAGGGCTTCAGTCTCAGCATTTGCTGAAATGAGGCATTTCTGGCATGAATTTATCAATGTTGCACAGAGAAGCAGTAACAGCTCCTTCCTGTTACAGAGCAAGCTCTGCTCATGGAGAAGAAATGTCGACATGGAGAAAAGGTGATTTTAAAAAGTGACATGGGAAGGTGAATAGAATAAAAGTTAAGAGTTGTTTCCTACCCACTTTCAGCCTGTCTAACCATCCAAACCCAGCCATGGCGGTCAAACACATCACCCAAATGGCTTCTAAAATGAAGGGGTGATAACAAAATCCTTTGAAACCCAGTTCTAAATTCAGGATTGCTGCTGTGTGCCTGGCGAGGGGGTCATTTGTGAGACATCCTGGGCAAAGACATTATTTGGACACTTCTCACAGAATGCAGGGTTACGGTTGCTATTTTAGAAAAGGGCGTATCTAAGGTTTGGTAAATCTTACAGAGAAGAGCTGGAGCCTCTCTGGAAGACTCTGGGAGAAGAAAACATGAGGCAAAAGTTGGGCAAAACAGCTTCTTTCCATCTCAGAACTGCACCCAGACTCCTTCTGGTGCTCACACTGGATGAGTGATTTAACCCAGAGAAAAGGGTCTGCTCCCAACTGAGCCTTCCAGGCAGAGCACAGGAATTGTTTTTAGGGTTAGCACTTAGTTACTCCCTCCTACAAACTGACAAACATCAGCCCAGACTTGTAATTGCTTTCAAACTTCAGCCAGCTGCCATGGGGAAGAGGTTGGAAGACCATAAATATTGGCTGACAAAACGCTGGAACGGATCCAAGCTCCTACGCAAAGGAACATGTTGGGTAAGAGCTCCCTGTGACTTGGTTCTGACTAGAACTGAATTTTATCCTGATATTTCAAGCTCTTCACATCCTTGGGCACTGGAGAAAATAGAATAGGTTGGAAATCTTGCAAGTAGTTAAAGGTGTTCTGAGGTTCCTGGGCAATCAGCCACATTTGCCCACTCAGATTGCTCAGGGTTTATGGACTCAGCCTTTGCAGCTGAGTGGGCAGGAGTTTCAGTCAGGTCTTCACACTATGTCTCCATTCTCAAGTACAATTTTGCATGGAAAGATGGAAATGAAACTAAAACAAAGCCTTGACTAAGTCATGGGTGTTATTACCCTCACTAAGATGAAACCAGAAATCATTCTACCAGAGCACACCATTGCCTACTCTGAATCAGCACCTAGAAGTTCCACCACAGGTCAAACCTCCTGTGAAGTTGGATATTTTGAAGACCAAAACACAAACATAAGCAAACTAGGAGGGTTTTGTATTTAAATATGGTTGAGTACCTGGTTAGAAGAGCAGCTGTGCAAACATTACGGCTGCGATTTGGAAATCGGTCTGTGCTTGTTAAAGCACCCTCTGGAGACAAGGACCTCCATGGCAGGATTATCCCCAGCAAATCCACGTTGTTTGTGGAAGGAATGGATTGCAGGAGAGGCAGGTAGCAGGACACAACTTTCACTCCTAAGTAACTGCACAGACTGGGCGTTAGAAAATAATTGATTTGCCAAACAGGAACAAGCCAAAGGTCTTCTTGTGCTGTTTGGGGGAAAAATGCTCACATCAGCTCAAAGGCCTCACTAAAAGTCTCAGAATATTTTTTATGAATCAGTCAAGAGGTTACCTCTAGGCCAGCATGGAATGAGCCTCTTGGGGTGAGCAGTATTTATTAATACCCAGTGATTTACCCCTTCTGCAAACAGGCAGAGCTTTGGGTCTCCAGGACTAGCCCGACACCTTTGATCTTGCCTGAGTGCAAAGCCAACAAAAACCCTTCCTGGATTTGGAGTTGTTGCCCTTGAACAAGGGAGTGTCTGAGGCTGCTGAATACTGAACCACAGCTGAAATTACTCATTGTCATCTCCCCTCTGCCCACAATTTAATTGCTATTTTACTTAATGCAGATTAGTAGCAAACTTGAGTTTGATTTAAGCTTACCAATAAAAAATCAACCGCAATCAGTGGTAATTTATGAAACAGATTAATTGTTTCAGTGCTAGGACACTGCATAACATATTTAATCCAGTCTTGCCTAACTGTGGCTCCTATTGACTGGCAGTTTTAAACCAAACCAAACACAGGTTCTCTGAAGAGCTCTTCAGGCTCTGCACTCCCACCTTTCCAGTGTTTTCATTTCACTCCGTTTCCATGGCCACCGCTATCTCTTAAAATCGGTTTGACTCATCAGTGCTTTCCCAGACAGGAGTCAAAACTCCAGGAGACAAACACTACAGAGGTGGGTTAGTCATGGCTTTAAAGGCTTAGGAATAAAAAACCCAAAGAGCAGACAGCAAAGTTATCACAGAGGTGAACAGGGACTGGCAGTGGAGATATGGAACCAGACATTCCAAGGCACAGAACCACAGGCAGGATTTTTACCTTTCTGCACTATTTGTTTTGTTTTGATGTCCAAAGTGAGTACTGAGGTGTCTCACGGTGCCCGTTGATGGTTAAAAAAAGGACAGGAAACTCAAAACAGCTTATTCATGTGCCACTGGAAAGCAGACACTTTAACAAGTATTCATTCAAACTTCTGGGAGGATTCTTGAAGTGAGTGACCAACACAACTCCCTCAGTACCTCCAGTCCTTCCTCAGACTCACTTTGTGATTCTGACATCTTTGAAGAAGAAGGAATATTTGGGATACTTCAGTAATACCTGAAGAAAACCTTCAGAGCTGATTCCTTGCAACAGCTCTAACTGAACCTGGTGATTAGGAGGAGTTTTTCTAAAGCCATCTTAAACAAAAAGAAGCTTTCTCAGCTCATCTCCTTATCATTGCCATGTCCTACACTTAGTTCAAAAGATTAAACCATGAGAAAATAGACAACAGGTCAAGGCAGTGAGGAGAAATTTTATAGGGACCTTTCCTATCCACAATCCTTTCCATAGAAAGGAATTTGCCTCCCCTTCTTTTGCACATCTTCTGCTTGTCTGTCCATGGATCTCTCCATTCTTTCTAGAGCAAAATCAATTTAAAACTCGTACAGATGGAATGAGCAGAATAGCTCTTCTGAGAAAGTTTCTGGACTTGAGCGACTGGGAGTCATTGTGAATTTTCTCAGTGTCACCGAAAGTGCCACTGCCCTCAGTGTCACCGTCCTCAGTGAAACATTTCCACATCTTTCACATCAGCATTTGGGGGTGGGAACCACACAGCCAGGAAAACAAGGAATTGCAAGAGCTGCCGTGCCCTGCCCTTGGCTTTTCTGTGTCTGGGGAGGTGATTACACTTCTAGTGAGTGTTCCAGAGCCTCCAACTCTCAGCATTGGTGAACCTTTCCCAGAAAAAACCCTCAGGAAGAAAACAGATCAGGAAGAAGGAATAAATTTCTAACGAAGATGTGCTAGAGGAAACCCAACATTAGCAGGGGAGAGATCATAGAATATTCTGAGTTGGATATGGACCCACAAGAGATGAGTTAAAGATATTTTTCCTTCCTTCCTTCCTCTTGGCAAATCCTACCAAAAAATGCATCAATCCAGTTCCTGTCCTTAACCCTTAACCTTCTTCAAAGCTGCTGGGTTCCATCTTGCTCTGCCATGGCCACACCCTAGCCCTCCCTACTCCAAAATATTTCATTTGGATTAAAAAAATCCCAGATGTGTCCTGCACTGAATTAGTGCTGCACAACAATAGAAACTTTAATGCTCCTACTTCATTTCTAGGAAGACCCACATGCTACATGAGGAAGGATTTCCTGGAAAAGAAAAGATGATCTCACAGCTCTGGCAATTGGATGCAGACTCAGGCTGGAATCAGCTTCTGTCACCACCACGCTGAGCTCGGTGATTTCAGCCAGGTGGCCACTTTTTGTGTGCTGCTGGTGTGACCTGGCCCCCAGGAGCCCCATGTGCCCCAGCTGAACTCCGTGGGAGCTGGGAATTAATAAGTGCTCCTGACTGCTGGGAAAAGCCAGCCCTTGGGGATCTCTCAGTAAGCAGCCAGCAGTTAGAGGTTATTCCATCCTGTGTCCCTGTTTCCCCAGCGGTCCCATTGTATCCAACAATAAGAGAAAGGAATACAGGAGGGGTTTGTATTTGCTAAAATGTTGTGATGGGGACAGTGGGGAAATAACAAACAGAAAAACTCAGAATGGATAAAATATTACAAATAAAGCACGTGACTTATCTAAGGTACAAAGAAAGATAAGATCTAAGAAGGATAAAAAGACCAAATTCAGGCTACTTAGGAACTAATTCCCACTTCTGCCAATTTCTTAAAGTTTGGCCTTGCAACTTTTAATGCACTTACATAAAAATAGCTCAAAAAATACATGTGCTGGCAGAGTACTTTGATGGTAATAGCTGTAGTGTAGCTAAATCTCTTAGAGAAATCCTAAAGCTTCAGGCTTTAACACTTTAGGAAAACAAGGAAAAGCTTCTCAACTGTCTTCTGTAGATTTTACAATAAAGATTTTCTTTAAAAAAATATTTCCTGAGGCACAGTGGACAGAAGAGGAAGATGCTGACCGAGGAGTGGGGGCAGCTAAGAGCATTTTAAGCCAGGGAGGGTGGTTTGATTCTCTATTGCATCAGGGATTTCACATGCAGCCTTCTGAAAGCCAGAGAATCAAAGGCAAAAAGGGGATTCTGATGCCTTGAGTGGCTACCTAGAAACAGAGACTGGACAGGAATAAGGGAATAAAGGTCGGTGTTTATTTGAAAGGCCTTCAAAGGTGCACCCTGGGAGCCAAAGGCTACATCCAAAAATGGACCCCAAGCTGGACCCCGAGTCACGAGTTCCCCACACCTTTATAGGCTTGGTCCATTTGCATATCAGCAGAAATTCGCCAATTAAAACTTTAACTAATAATGCAATTTCCCTGAGCTCACCCCCTTCTAGGAGGTTGGCTTACACTTTTTTGGGCCCAGGACAGTCTGGGTGTCCTTGGAGAGCAAACCCAGAGAGGTTTTGGTGTGTCTGTCTCAGCACGAGAGAACAGCAGCTCCCAGGCTACGAGGCACCTCAGAGTTACACACTGGATTTGAAAAATATAAAAGTTAAAACCTAAGGCATCAATTCAAGTGACAAAGCTCGAGGCCCACCCAGGCTCCACAGCAGAGCTCTCTAACCCAGAACCCTCCTCCTCAGGCCATGGGGCAGTGCTGTCACCAGTTCCTCTCCTGAGGCTTCGGGCTGGTAACTGCCTTTGGAAATCCATCCACATCCAGGACCATCCAAGGCAGCGAGCCCTGTGATGGATGTTTTTGAAGCTCAGAGTGTGGGATAGTTCCTGGTCAGTGGTCAGAGGACTCCAGGCTGTCCAAGAGCTCAGTGCTGTGCCTGGAGGTGTCGAGCCCCCCGTTCCCATCGCTCTGCAGAGCTTCAGGGCACACAGGAACTCAAAAAGCAGCCCCATTTAAAAAGGTTTTCTTTCTCTCCTCCCTCTCTGGAAGCAAGACCGACACCTTGCCACACAGTCTATAAACACCTGAATCAAATTTGAGGAGCTTTAAAGCTTTTCAGTGTCTGAAATATGAATCTGTAACAAAACTGAGAGCCAATCCACTCTCCAGTCCCCACACCCACACAGTGCTTGTGCTCCTGGCCTGCCTTCACAACACATTTATAAACCATTTTCTGTTTAGTAAACTCTGCTTGACAAATCACTTGACTTAAATTCCAGCATCTGAAATAACCATTAGGAAGAGATAAGGCAATGGCCTGAAGACAAGGATATTAATTCTAATTATTTCTGATAACACCCTCATTTGAAATAGATGTTAATACTTAGCCAGCTGTGGTTAGTTTCCCAAAAGCAGAATTTCAAAACACTTCCTTACCCAAATCAGCCCCTCTGACCTCAGATCTCTGCATCCCCAGACAACTTCCAGGATGTCAGTCCAAGCAAGTCTTCCTATGTGCACCTCAGGGAGTGATTGCTGGATTGGTACTTTCCATTGGAAGCACTCTGGGTTCTCTCTAAGGACTTTGGGGAAACACGTCTTTGCTTTCCCTCTCTCAGAGTTAAGAAAGCTCATTAAAATAGTCAATGAAACCCAAGAAGCCTGTTGGTCACGTTACTTGCCAGTTTGTTAGGGGGGTTGTTTGTTTTTTTAAATTATTTTTAATTTGTTGCTTTGTGTGCAGCAACCTAACAAAGTCTAAAACCCCAACTGCAAGCATTTTCTATGCTGGCAGAGCTGTTTTCTCATGCTTGTGACAGCTGAGTGACCTACTTTTGTTTGCTCGTGTGGCAGCCTCTGTGGTAGGAGGCCCAACTGGGATGTCAGCAGGGTTTAGAGGGGTTTGGCTGAGTGATGGAACCTGGGTCACCTGGGACCAGCTGGGATTTAGAAGCCAACAGTGCAAGGCAAGTGACAGGTGACAGAGCACAGCCTGGGCTGGGAGGGTGCATCTGGGAAGGCAACTGATGCCATGATGAGTTTTTGCTTTTTCTTTTATACTGCTTTTAGATACTTTTTCTATATTCTTAGTGCTTCTAGCCCACATTCTTAGACTTACTGTTTTGTTAAGCCAAGAGACCAAACACCTTGGCAGCCTCGTAATTAAAAACCAAAAAGCCCCAGACACCAAGGTCCTCTCTAGAACACATTCTATAAACTAAAATAAGCCCATCCAGGGGAAAGTTCCTCGAAAGTAGAAGATTCACTCAAGCCTCCCATTGAAGAATATTTTATAAACATCTTAATTTATAAAGCCCAGAATGTGATCCCCGAGTGCCCGTGGGTGTGCATTCCGTGTGCTCTGGGGCATTGCCCCTGGCTGTGCTGCACCTGAGGCTCCTGCAATAAATACCCAGGGAAAAAACCCATTTTCCCCTCTTACTGTGTTTGGCTCTTCATTTTAAAACCAGGGAAAGGCATCACAACGATGCCACTTGGACCAGGTATGGATCATATGGATCCTCCTTGATAATCTGTGATGGTTAATTTAAAAAACTCGTCTTCAAGAAGAGCTGCAGCTTCACCACAGCAGGAATCAGCTCTTCACAGGGTGCCAGAGCAGTCTTTTACTCTCTGGTTCCAGAGCCTGCCCCTTTTTAGCTTGAGAGAATGAAGAATAAAGCTTTCAGCCACAGCCAACACTGCTTTGGAAGCACCCAAATAAAGCCCAGCTTAACCTCCACATTTCTCCCTTCCCACACATTTGCAGAATCCCTGCAGGTCTCGTGCATGCCTTAAATTACCCCAAATCCTGAACTTTGAATAGAACGCTTTGAAGGATTGCCACAACCAGGAAAAAACCATCTTCTCTCTACAGAGAAATACACTGCACTATATAAATACTAAGAAGGAGCCAATGAAGACACAGAAAGACAGCAGGATTCATGATATGGTAGAAGGTGCTAAGAAAGAAACAGGGGGTAAAAATTAGGCAAATCTGCCCACTGGACTCTCCATAGTGGTCACATCCCGATCTCTCTCACACACTCTCCTACTTGTAGGCAATTTTCTGTCAATGATTAACAAAGGGACCATTTTCTTTGTTGACAACATAATTTCACTGAAATCCGTGGATTTATGCAGGCATGGCTTGGGATCACTCTGTGGAAAACACACTGCTTCCTCTGGGTAAATATTATTAGAAAAGTTAGGAGGAAGGAATGCCCCTGCAAGGAAATGTGCATCCAGGAAGAGGATTTTAAACTTGGCAAAATAACCTACAGGAAGCTGTTACTTGTGCCAGACTTTATGCTATTGATTCAGTAACTCAAACAAACCTTAGTTGGGTTTGTTTTCCTCACATCTTTAATTTCAGCTCAGGAAGACCAGTATGTCCAACAAGAAAGCGCAGCAAGCTATGCCCAACTTGCCTTGTTCCAGGAAAAATTCCAGGGCTAGGAAATGTTCACAGGCTGATGCTTTAGGTTTTAATTTTTATATTTTTCAAATCTAGTGTGTAACTTTGCAGTTTCTTGTAGCCTGCTGACTTCTGTTCTCCAGACATAACAAAGCCTCTCTGGGCCTGCTCTCCAAGGACACCCAGGCCTGAAAATGTGTAAACCAACATCTTGGAAGGGGGGGTGAGTTTGGCAAAATTACGTCATTAGCTAAAGTTTTAATTGGTGAATTTATGCTGATATGCAAATGGACCAAACCTATAAAGGTGTGGGGAACTCGTGACTCGGGGTCCATCTTGGGGTCCATTTTTGGATGCAGCCTTTGGCTCCCAGGGTGCACCTTTGAAGGCCTTTCAAATAAATACCGACCTTTATTCCCTAATTCCTGTCCAGTCTCTGTTGCTAGGGAGCCTCTCAGGGCATCAAGGCCGCAGCTGAAGGTTTCTCTATAAAGGAGACTCTCTCCATCCCCATTGATGTCACTGGGAATGCTGCTGACAACAGAGATCAGTATTTGGCTCTTAGTAATAACTACCAATCCCTCAGCCTTTGCTGCAGGCTGGGCTATTCCTGGTTTATGCCAATTATCCAGACCAGAAAACATCGTCCTTACAAGGGTGGAATCAAGGGGTGCACTGGTCAGGACCCGTAATACATTTCCTAATGAGTCCTTCGTAATCCTATTTTCTGCTGTTCTTCAAAGCCACTTTCCACGTGTCTGCCTGTCCTCTGGTGTGTATGAACTTGTAAAGAATCTTCCTGCACCCCAGCTGTGGGAATGAACACACAGCTCAGCTTCAGCTGTGCCTCAAGGCATTGGCTTTGGATGAAATCAAAGCCCTTCCTCATATTGGCCACTTGGTAAATAATCTGCAAAGTGCCAAAGATCCGAGGTTCTCTGCATCCTCTTGAAATAAATCATCAAACCACTACACTTTGGTTGTGGCTCTTCACTGCCTGTTGAGTTTGAGTTTACAGCTTTGTGACATCACAGCTTTTCCAAGGCATTAAATAGAACAAAGCACCTTAAAGACCCCACGGCACAGCCTGTGGGAGCTGAATCCCCCAGAGGGGAACCCGGGATGCAGCACAGCACAGAGGGGTTTGGGATTTGATTGCATCCTCAAATCCTTCCAGTCCCACTGCGTCTGCAGTGCCCACGGAATATTGTGGGAGAGGGAACAGACACTCGATTTGCTCTGTTACTGCAATTGCTACAAGCACCTGGAAAATATGACAGGCTCAGATTTCCTGATCACTACAAAATTGAACTGATATAATTTCAGTGACCTTCAGCACCCCAAAGGCAGAAAGACAGAAGCTTTTTCAGTAGCTTAGTCTATGATAAAAGAAAAAAAGAGTCGGTACAGCTCAGAAGTACTGAAGCTCTGAAATCCTTTTACACATATTTTGGGATAAGAGGTGAAAGCTGCAGCCATTCAGGTGAAATATGAATAGGCTGCCAAAATTTATCTTGTAACATAATCCACTGCTGAACAAAGAGGAGATGTTTTTCTTCATATCTGTATATCCCTTCCCCATTTTTCTTGAGAGCAGGGAATTCTGCAGGAGCAAGACTTTAAAGAGAGACTTTAATCTCCTTCAGAAAGTTTCAATTGTAATTTTTTAATATATGACTGAAAAGCCTTTTTATTAAGTTTTTATAATTTGTCCTAGCTATTCCTGTGATGAAGGATTTTAAGATTCTTCCCACTTCACCCTGCAAGCAATCAGCACAGCATTAGAGAGCTCCTCAGGGAATTAGATAGGGCCACACATCTGCACTGGGGAGCCAACGGTTAACTTGGATATTTCTCTGCTTCTGTTGATCACTCACTAAGTTTTACCTTCTGCTTAATGAGTTTCAGTTCCTGGTGCAGTGAAAAAATGCCATTTCACTGTGCAGGGTGGCTTACAATCGTTCAGTAGAGAAATGAGATAATTTTAAAAAGAATTTCATCTGCTTCCATCTTGAGGAGTATTCATTTAAAAATGAGAGCTCGTAAGAATCTCTGGCTAAATACATTAATATTTTGGCAGGTTGCAGCTGAAAAAAATCCTCTTTAGATCACAGAATCGTGGAATGGTTTGGGTTGGAAGGGACCTTAAAGCTCATCCAGTGTCACCCCTGCCATAGCAGGGACACCTCCCACTGTCCCAGGCTGCTCCCAGCCCCAATGTCCAGCCTGGCCTTGGGCACTGCCAGGGATCCAGGGGCAGCCACAGCTGCTCTGGGCACCCCGTGCCAGGGCCTGCCCACCCTCACAGGGAACAATTCTGTCCCAATATCCCATCCAGCCCTGCCCTCTGGCAGTGGGAACCCATTCCCTGTGTCCTGTCCCTCCATCCCTTCTCAATTGTCTCTCTCCATCTTTCCTGTCAGGCCCTTCAGGCCCTGCAAGGCCACACTGAGGTCACCCCAGAGCTTCTCCTCTCCAGGTGAACAATCCCAGCTCTCCCAGCCTTTCCTCCCAGCAGAGCTGCTCCATCCCTCTGATCCCCTGGAGCCTCCTCTGGGCTCTCTCCAGCCGGTGGATATTTCCATCCCTTGCTGATGTGTTTTCCTCAGAGGAAAACTTTTCCTCTAGAACAGTCAGTTTTACCTGGAAATCCATCCCCCCACTCTTTCCTGCTCATTGATTGGGCCTCATCCCTTGTTATGAAGGAAGACTTTGGTAAAACAATGGCTTTGTTACGTTGCTTAAAAACTCTGGATTCATGTCCTCTCCCATGGAAGTCTCTCCCAGCTGGCTCTTGGCAGGCAAGGAATGTCCCTCAACTGTCACACACATCATCCTAGACTTCATCAGCACTGAAACTTTCAGTTGTGTGTTATTCCTCCCACACATCTTTCCCCCTTTCCCATTTTTTTTTCCACTTTGTAACCGGGCTGTGACAACGACATCCTTGTTTGAGGAAAACCACCGGCCGCTGAACCGCCTTCAGGCGAAGGAATTCCTCGCCCCATAAACTCATTTCCTCGTGCTTTATTAATTTTTCCAAACCATGATAATGATTTGCTGACCTGAGTGACAAAGGGGGCCTCTCTTGTGCACAAACAGACGCTCCCAGGCTCCTCCAGCACAGAATTCCCAGTGGAAGAGCCCTGTTTACCCACACGGGCTCGGCTTCCGGAGGAACGCGCTGACTTTATTTCTCTTCTGTCTGGAGTCAAGTGAGGCACGTTCCAGTTGAAGTCAAAATAATCCCAAGAAAATCCCTGAAACTTTAGACTTTCTGGAAGAGTTTTGGAACACCCCCAACGGCAAATGGAGGGATTTTATGAAGCATTCCAATACTCATATGAAAATGATTGTGGGGAAATACACACAATGCAGATCGCTCCGGGGATTAGGAGTCTTCCAGCAAAGAATTCCTTCAGCTTTGCATTTCTTGGATAAAGGTATTTAAAAAAACAGCAGAGCATTATAATCTCATTTTCGGGTGATTTGTTCTGACTGATGGGAGGTTTGATGCAGTGGCAGGTGAGGTGACTGCGCTGTGGTCTGATCGCGAGTATTTCAGGGAGTATTGGCTCTCTAAGCCTATTTTCCTGCATTTTTCTCCCCCTCCACATGTCTCTGCTTAACCAAACATCACCCATCTTGATTCTGCCCTCAGAAAGAGCAGGATAAGTCAGTAATAATCCTCGTGAAATGACTAACTTAAGTCAGCCTAAGAAGAGAATCAGGTCTCAAAACCCAGAAGTGAGTTGTGAACCTGCCTTTTCTGTCACAAGTCAAGTACAAAGGGCAAGTGAGACACTCCTGGATCAAAGGGAAAGTCTCTTTTCATTACAAGTGATTAACAAGCAGAAAAACCAGACCTCGACTTTTTCACTGGGAAAAAAAAAAAGAGAAATATCTCAATTTGGCCTTCTACGAATCTTTTTGTCCAACTACAGAGCTCTGTAAACACATTAAAGGAGAAGTATTAACAGAATAAGGCACGTTCTCAGTGAATTTATTACAGGCAAACAACACATGAACATCGAAATGAGCCAACAATGCTTTGGTGGCCTATTTGAACTGCTGGTTTCACTCTATTTTCTCAGTAGATAAAATGTGCACATTAATTATGTTCAAAATACTCACACAGAAATGGGTGTAGGCCCATAATTCCATGATTTTTCTTTTTATTTTGGTTATGATTCTGAAGCCCAGTCCTGTTTGGCAAAAACAATCCATTCTGTATAAAATCTGCTTAGCAGGAGTGGATTTCTTGCACAGAGAATCCTGTGACTCTCCCACAGGCCAGCAGTGTGTCACTGAGTGACCGTCAGCACTGGTCTTTATTCCTAATTTACCAGGAGGTTCATATTTTAAAATAGTATTTGGGAGATAACTGTGGCTAAATAATGACATATTTCCTAGATTAGGTCATTCATGGCCTTTCTGGCAAGCACCTTATCTAAAATAATTATTCTTTTTTGGGGGAAGACACCACCATGTTTTTTCATTTCTAATCTGTTGCTTCTCTCCTTCCTTCCTGCACACTAAATAATGAAGACTTGAGGTATTCTGTAGTGAAAGGAGAACACTTAGTGACTTGAATCTCACTTTTATTCCTAAATTTCATTAATCTTTATTTTTTATGTCACTCTAGCAGTCTGAACAGCAGAGCTCTCCCTCCTTAGGGCAGGGCCTGAAACACGAGGCTGCTCCGCAGTGGAGAGGCAAGAAATTTTCACTTTCCTTCTGTTTGAAGGTGTTTCCACTCTGAAGATGACATTCCCACTGTTTTGATTGCACAAATGAGGGGGTGAGGCTGAGCTGTTGCCTTGTGGCTGGAGAAGGAAATCATATTTCTGTTGCAATGTCCAATCTGAGGACACTTTAAGTTAAGAAGAGAATAATTAAAAAAAAAAACCCAAAAAAAACCAAACAAAAACTGAAACCCCTCCAAAAAACAAATTTAAAAAAACCCAAAAACACAACAAAAATAAAAAAACCTAAACCAAAGCAACAACAAAAAAACCAAAAACACAAAAAAACCCAAAAAAAACCCCAACAGCTCATTTTCCCAGGAAAAGACCTTCTTTCACGATATTGAGGGCAATGAGATGTGAGGCACAGCCTGTCCCCCGTGTTCCCTGGCCTGTTGGAGGGGATAACTCCCTGCTCAGAGCTTTTTCTCCCCCTCTCAGTTGTGAAGCATCAAAGCCTTTCCATACAGTGAACATGCAGAACAGCAGCCCTTAATTCTGCATTCCCAGTCCCTGCTGGAGCACAGGAGCCACGGACAGAAACGGCTTTGGAGGACAGAGCTGGCAGGAAGAAGGAGCAGGAGGCAGAGGTGAGCTGCTGGCAAGTGAAATTTGAGTTGTGATGATGTCACTGAGTCTGCTCTGGCTCCCGAAAGTCGTGAAACACTTCATCCCCCGGTGCTGAGACGTGACACACGTTATCCAAAGCCTCGTTTAATCAGCTTAGCAACCTGAATGAGCCTAACAGCAAAACCAGCTCCTGCCAATCCCCTCTCCCCAGTTTTTGCTTTCTAAGCAAGCCAAAAGAGTTATTCCCAAAAACCCCATAATCTCACCAGGAAGGATTTGCCAAGCACTTTTAAAGGGGTACTTCTCCACAGACTCAGTGCCTTCATTTCACTGGGCAGTTCTTTAGAATATTACAGGTAATTCAGAATTTGCTTTCAGTACCTCTGCATTCTCTGCATGTGAATTTTACCAGCACCCAGCGGGGAAGCATCACCTGGGATATCAAGGCTGGTTCCCTCCTACTGCAAGCAAACCTTTCCATGTGTCCACAAGGTTATGGGCACGCTGGCATAGGCATCCAGTTGATGCCCGAAAGACAGGCTGGAAATCAATCCCCACAGCCTGATGTCTGCAGAGCAGGTATTTGTTTATTGCAGCGCTGCTGGTGAGGGGGATTTCTCCTCCCAACTCACCCACCTTTGTCAAGTGCTGTGGTTTATTTATACAGTAAATTATGTTTAATGTGGCTATGCCATCACAGCATCATCACATACGCGTCGGAAATAATTGACATAACATGATCTCATGGTTATTAGGGAATTTCTTCTCACTGTGCCTGCACTCCCCTAATTCGGGGTCTTCGGGGGTCTTTGATGAAGCTTCTAAAGTCTTCTTCACACTTGAACTTTCCAACTTTGGCTTCGGAGCATGCGTAGTTACGGTGCTCCTTGGTCTCTCTGGTCTTAAACCGGCCTAAATTCTTTGTGTCGTGGCTAATTGGCTCTGCATTTGCCAACTTCTCATTAGTACTACTCTTATCTTTCTCTGAAGCTACACACCTGGTGAATCTTTTTCTCTCTTTTTGTCTATTCAGCATTTAACCAACTAGTTAACCATATACTAGCCATTACATTGTATAAAAACTTATTNTATACTAGCCATTACATTGTATAAGAAGTTATTCATATTAGATATATGAGTATCAAAAGTTATAATTTAGGTTACATGAGTAAAAACTATAGTTATAGGTATCAGAAGTTATGATTTAAGCTACACAAGTAAAAATTTATGATTTAGGCTGTGTAAGTGTAGAAGGCTATTGTTTCAGGTTACAGGGTATATTGATATTAAGGTTACATAGATATCTTTTAACTCAAGCTATATGAGCTCCTTGTTACTTTGACTTAGGTTATACAGACAGCACAGTGCTCTGTACTCTTTCTGAAGTGCCAGCTGCTCCCAAAGGGATGGGGAGCAGGAGCAATCCCGAGGCTGGGAGAGCCGAACCTCCCTGTCCCTGAGCAAGGGGAGCAGGACAGGCCAGGGGTGGTGGCCAGGTCCTGCCAGAGTCGCCATCAGCACAAATCCATGGTGAGGGATCAGGTGTGAGGCCAGGGCAGGAGCAGGTCCAAGGCAGCAGGGCAGCATTGGGGTCAGTGGTGGGGAACAGGCACCCCCAGCCCGGGGCACAGACGGGGCCACGGTGACAATGCAGACTCCGTGCACCACTAAAGGTGACTTTAATGACGTCCCAGGATAAGGAAAATGAAGATATCGCCATTACAATCACCGTGTTATGACAAGTTTCTGAGAAACCACTTGCTCAGAGTTGCATAAGAATGAGAAGTTTCCAGCGTTGTCAGACAATGTGGGTTTTTCTGGACGATTTAGGAATGTCTTGTGTTCCCCCAGCCTGCTCCCTGCTGCTGCCCCCATCCCATTCCCATTCCCCGTGTGGCTGTGCAACGCCTTCTGAAACCACACCAACCTGGCTAAAACTGAAGTTATTTTTAGGCAAGATCACTTCAGCATTCTCCATCAAAACCATGCGTACACTTTTCTCAGCATTACTAAAAGCAGGCAAACTGCAGCATGAATTTGAATTCTCCTCAATGAACTTTGCTGCTGGAGAAAATTTGTCTGATTATTTTTCTCTTTCCAGAAATGAATGAGAAATTCAGTCTTTCTGCCCTGATCTCTCTTTGCTGCTCTTTCAAAACATTATATAAATTTAATGCTCTTCCTATTGAAAATTAGAAAGAAAAGTACAAATCCTAATTAATTTTGGGAACTTGTAGTCTGAAAAGCCCCATTGTGTTAGGTCAGTCAGTTTTGTTAAGATGTCAGCGCTGTGCTGGATTCATTTAATGTGTTTCAAAACCAAGAAAAGAGTATTATAAAACCTACAGGGAAGTACTGTACTTAAACTTTAAAATTTTTGGGGGGTGGGATGGTTTTCAGCATTTTCAGAGCTGATTTTTGCTGTCCAAAAACTCCACCAAAATTTATTCTGCAGTACCTGATAACACACAATAGTTTATAAGCAGTTCTACCACAGGCCAGTTGTGTTATTATGACTCAAGTCCCAGCCAGACTTCAAGTGCCTTCAAAAGAAAACTTAATTAACCCAGTTAACCCATTTTTTGGGGACATGAAGGCACATTCAGGGCTTTTCAACGTTTGGCTCTGTGTTAATTTGACCTTGTGCACATCGAGACTCCACATCGGATGACGGATGATCCACAGGCCTGGTCAAACCTTCTGCATCACTCACAGCCCATTATTTCTGAAGTGTTATTAGCAGGGAAACTCAAACAATCCTTTTCCCAGGCCGTCCTTTCACCCATGGCCTTGGCAAGCTCTGAGTGCAGAGCGATCCCGAAGCCTCTCCAGCTCCAGCTACGTGTTCCAAAAGCAGATCCAATTGTTTATGGCAGGGTGATGATTCCCTTCTCTTGGATCTTATTTGGATCTTCTGGTAGAATTTGTGGTGCCCAGCTGATTTCTAAATTGAAAAGGACTCTCTCCTGCTCTGTCTCCTTTATTTCTCTGATGCCATGATGATGTTTGCCTTTGCTTTTATACCCCTTTTAGATACTTTTTCTATATTCTCAGTGCTTCTAGCCCACATTCTCAGACCTAATATTCTGTTAAGCCCAGAGCCCGAAGCCCTCGGCAGGCTGGCAGTGAGGGGTCAGAGAGCCCCAGGCACCAAGGGCCTCTCCAGAACACATCCTGTACCCTGAGCTGGGCCCGGCCAGGGGAAGGTTCCTGGGCCGGGGGTTCCCTGGAGCCTCTCCCTGGGGAATCTTTGCTGGATGTGCTCATTTGTGAGGCCCAGGATGTGATCCCGAGTGCCCGTGGGTGGCATTCCGTGTGCTCTGGGGCATTGCCCCTGGCTGGGCTGCACCTGAGGGGCTGCAATAAATACCAAGGGAAAAAAACCTTTTTCCCTCTAACCATGTTTGGCTCTTCATTTTAGGACCAGGGAAAGGCATCATCTCCCCTCCTTTTGAACCCCCGAGGGACTGAGATGGTGCAAGAGACAGCAAAGAGGAGACGGCATCTCCTGGATGGAAGGAGCTGGAGCCAAGCACCCAGTGTGCTCCTCCTCTGTGCAGCCAGACACCACGAGGGTGCCAAACAGTGAGGTCAGCAGCTGTACAGATGCCTTGGCTTTGGGGCCATGCTCAACATATTGACTCTAACACGAGGTTTTTGGAAGGTTCCTCACAAGCAGGGCCAGACGGTTTTTGCTGTGCTGTCTACAGGCAAACCCTGCTCTGTCTCTTTGGCCAAACGGGCACAGTGCCAGTCACTTAGAGGACTGCTGCCATTGTTACAGCAAAATTGTTCCTTTCCACAATGAATGTCACTGCTTTTTGTTGTTACCTTCAATAAATAACCATTATTTATCCCAGAATTACAGGAGCAAGAGATGGCCCACCTAGTCCTGAACTACCACATTCCCCAAAGAATTTTTGTCAGGGAGAAACTTGAGAATTATGAAGTGAAGAGAATTATAGAGTCACAGAATACTATCATAAGTTGAAGGGACCCACAGGATCATCCAGTCCCACTCCTGGCCCTGCCCAGACCCCCCAACAACCCCACCCTGTCCATCCCTGGCAGCGCTGCCCAAACGCTCCTGGAGCTCTGGCAGTCTCGGGGCCGTGCCCATTCCCTGGGGAGCCTGGGCAGTGCCAGCACCCTCTGGGGGAAGAGCCTTTCCCTGCTCTCAGCCTGAGCCTGCCCTGGCCCAGCTCCAGCCGTTCCCTGGGTGCTGTCCCTGTCCCAGAGCAGAGATCGGAGCTGCCCTCGGGAGGAGCTGCAGCCCCCGGGGAGCTCTGCCCTCAGTCTGCTCTTCTCCAGCCTGAACAAAAGAAGTGACCTCAATAATATAATAATAATAATAATAATAGTCACAAAGGCAACTCGTGTTGAGAAGCTGCTCAGCCAGGGTTGCACAAGAAGTCACTGGCTGCACCATGAACCCAACCGTGCTCCTGGGTGGCAGCGCAGCTCCCAGCCACTTCAGCTGTTCTTTGTTCTGATGACATGGACTATTTCCTACTCATTTCTAAGAAGTTCAGTCTTAGGGATTAAAAGAAATGGAGTTTGACCTTTTCGTTATCCTCGTTAAGGCAGCCTGACTGACCACTGGAACTTCTGAGAGCTGTGCTGGCAAAGTTGCCTTTTCTAACGATGTGAAGCAAACTTGTCAGAGGGATGAGGCCTCCTTAGCTGCACAAGATCAAGGGGTATTTTTAAAGGCAGGACTATTTGCAGTCCCACCCTGAGCATAAACAACCAGAAGCAGACCCCTTGCAGCTTGGATTTAGAGCATCAAGTGACGCAGGAAGAAATTTGCCTCCTCCAGCTTTTTTTCTGAAGGGTTAAATTTGATTGAGAGTCATGGGAACCATTCTTTCACGAGCTGGATTTTAAAGGAAACTTTGATACTTAGAGATCAGAGTTCCAGTTCAGTTCAGTTCCCATTACATCAGTAGATCTCCACTTTATTACCATGTAAGAAAGACTCTCTTCCCGAACACTTATTTGGCACTTCACTGTCAGAAACAGCCACTGTTTTTTCACAGAGCTGCTCCTTCCCCTAATGCTGATACAAACTAAAATGTGAGAAGAAGTTCACACGATTTTGCTAAATGAAGGCCTGATTTGCTTTCATGATTTTCACTGAGACAGGGCATTACACCTTAATCTTTCAGGCTGCTGCTGCTTCCCTGTAGGAACCTGGGAGGGAGCATGACCTGTGCATGCTCCTCACATCTCACACAGCTTTGGTGTCCCTTTTTCTGTAAAAACCAGGGATGCTCCATTTCTGGTTGTTTCCATCTGGTCAGAGTAGAGCCGTTGTCAGGTTTGGTACCTTGTCTTTCCTATTTGTTCTAACAATACCAGCTGGAGTCTCAGCCCTATGGCCAGCATTGTCAGGTTTAGGACAGGAACACCATTTCCTACGAAGTTACAAACCTGGAGTGTCCTATTAGAGGATAATAAACCACTGAGAACATTCTTCCATTTCCCTGGCCAAGTCAATTTGAATCATTAAATATTATTGGCAAACACAAAGAGACAGTCAAGGTAAATAACATCGTTTATACTTGGGTTAATTAACTGCCTGAAGTACCACCCATGAAGCAGATAAATCAGACTGCTCTTCTGAGCCCTGACTCAAACGAGGTTAAAGGAATTATTTCACCATCACCATAATCTAATATGTGACCAAATGTACAGATGCTGCATTCAAGAGAGCAGAACCAAAATAACTGCACTGCTTTGGGGAGGCTGACTGGATAAATGCCAGCATGTTCACTGCCCTGAAAATAGAAGACAAGAAAATACACATATCAAGTTAAACTAATGATTTATGTGTCCCAAAGGCAGGTACCGGGAGAATGAAGCCCTGGAAGGCACAAAAAATGAATATACTGCCTGTAAGAGAAGTGTTTATTTCGCCTTCTAGTAGGAGGCTATTTCCTACCAGAGAACATGAGGATTTGATATTCCTCCCAGCATTTTGAGAGGATCACTGGTGCTCCCCAGGGGACTGTCTGTCTGCAAGGAAGCTGCTCAGTGAGGGCAGCAGGTACTCCCAAAGGCAGCTTCGTTTGTCAGTGGGTGGGCTGGGAGCAGAGATCAGGGCTGGTAAACTTGAGAGAAAATGGTGCCTGGAAGCATGTGCTAGAAAGCAGAACAGTCCAGGGAAAAATATGGCTGGAGAGAGATGGGAATAAGGTGACTCAGTAGAGAGAGGTCGTGGCAAAGTACACAAGAGAAGTTTTCAGAAACTACAGAAGAGAGAAAGAATTTAGCAGAGCCCTGAGCAGCAAGTGTTGTTTTACTGTACAATACAATGCATCTTGCCCAAGGAAAACACACTGGCTGGCTTGCACAGCTGGGTCAGTCAGCCCTGGGGAAGGGAGGGAAGTGGGATGATGGATTAGAGGTCCTGAGCTCAGGGTAAGGTCTCTGCAGTGTCACTGCCCTGTGCCATCAGCCAGGGCCTGTCTTTAGCTCACAAACCTGATGTGCACCCCAAAGCACAGCGTAACTCCAGCCTCAGGAAATGCCCCTCTAGGACCACAGAATCCTCAAGGTTGGAAAAGATCTCTAAGATCACGAAGTCCAACCTGCAGTCAAAATCCAGGAGCTTGCCCTCACACAGGCTGTACCCCAAACCCACAGTCTGGTAGTACAGCAAGGTTTTCAGGAGCTCAGATCCATAGACAGGATTCTGTCCTGGTGTCCAGCACCTCTGTCACAATCCCATGGTCCTTCCTAGATGAGCTTTTTCTGACAGTGTTCTAATTATAGAAGAAAATAGAGCCTCAGGCACTTTTCAGCTGTGATTGTGGGAGTTTAAAGAGAGCAGGGGCATGGATTATTCTCACCCCATCCCTAATTTCTTCCCCCATTTAAACAACTGCCCAGAAGGAAAAGCTCTGCCCACCAGCAAGGAATGGTTTTGCAAGGAATGGTTTCTGTACCTCTGTTTCACATCGGCCTGGAATCCAACCTTGTATTTCCACTGATGGCTGTGTTCATGCCTGAAGCTGCACTCAGGATATCCCCCAGCCTTTAGCTGTCAGCAGAGCTCTTAATAGAGACATAGGACAGCCCTGAGCAGGCACATCCCAGACTCACATGATGGCCCTGAAATCCCATTAGGAGCAGCTCCATGTGCTGACATAACCACAGCGAAAGCGATGTCCTTTACACGTGTATCTGATCCCAGAAACCAGCAAGGATGTGGGATGAAAGGAGGAGAGGGGAATAAAAGAGCTCTTTGAATAGGCATGAAGCTACTATTTATAGTAGAATGAGTTCACAGGAAAGGATATTTATGATATCAGAAACCACCAGGACATCTGTTTATTTTAATAGTAAAGAAGATCTTCCCTGGGGGACATCTGAGTGTGCTTCAAGGACTTCCCAGAAAGGCAGGAGGCAGCAGGATCCCGCTGCTGCCCCGGATTGCCTGCAGACAGTGAATCAGATCCTGCAGGACCCCTCGGCAGTCCATGGATGTCATCCACACTCCAACCCTGCAGGTGGGAAGCCCCCGGGGTCTCCCCAGACCGGGAATGTCTGGGATGTGACCCACACGTGGAGCCGGGCACATGAATTTACACAAGAGGGTTTGTTGGGGTTTTTAATGAGGGCGAAAGGATGATAACTGTGGATTATTCTGCTGCGGGCTGGCCTGTGGGGGTGAATTTTTACTGGTGCCCACACAGACCCGTGCTGGGGGGTAGCCTGGAGTACTGAGGGACATTTAGGGTGGCCAGAGGGGTTCTGGCAGGGTGTAAAGTCCCACATGACATCAACATCCACATTTACCCACCAAAAGTCAAAACCAAGACAGCTTATTCCTTTACCAAAACAATCCATGGACTTTGGGAAAGAAATTTCTTATTTCCAGGATGGCAGAAACACATCCCAGCAGTGCAAAGATTTAATCCCACTCACCTCCAAATAAAAAAGTCCCAGTGGGACGTGCTTTACTTTAAACAGGGATGCTTAAGGCAGAATTGAAAGAACTCTGCACAGGGCTGAGAGTGCTCAGAGTGTTTATCTCTCATGAAAGATGCAGTACCATATTTGTTTGCTGAAATAAGCTGGGAGATCAAACCCCTCAGTGAATCCACAAATCTCTGATGGATGAGCTGCCAGGACAGTGCTGAACCCTCTGATACTGAAAGGCTCACAAACAGCACATCATTAAAATTCAGAGGAAGCACTTGTGGAGCGTATCAATCCACGGAATAACAACATCCTGAGAAAGGGCTATTTGTAGTTTTTAGAATCTAGAATCACCTGGAATAAAGGTATGTGTTCCAAAAAGCAGTCAGACGTGGTATTGTGCCACAGCATTCTTTTGAAGCCTCGTCAATGTGTTGATGTTTTCATTGTCCTCATTTCCATTGACTAAAAATGTCAAGTGCTTTATGAAGGCTAAAAAGCCTCGAGCTGCAAGGCCAAAAGTCATGGTAACTGGAATGAAGGCTTGGGAATGAAGGCTGCTTTGAACTTACTGGGAAAAGAGTCAAAAGAGAAAAATAGTCGATAAAGTGTTGGATAAGAAATGGCATGAGAAGGAGGCAGCCGAGGGGAGAAAAAACCTGTGAGGAAGTATCTCACATCAACTTTATAGAGGGCTTTGACCAGCAGAGAATGTGACTTGGGTGCTCTCAGGCCTAAATGAGACCAGCTCCTCCAACTTCAGGGAGCTCCTGACATACCACCTGTGTTTAAAAAATGAAAATGAGGTGAAAATACTTGAAATCCTTGCTCCACCCATGTTTGTAGAATATTTAACATTGCCTTTTCCTTGGAAATTCACTTGCAAGTTAATTGGATTTGCAATCACCAATAGAAAGGGAAAACTGGCAGCTGAATGAATGATCTGAGTGATACAAATCAAATTCTTCCTTCCCAGCTCTGACAGATGAGTGTATTCCCTTGGAGAGGACATGTCGGAACAGAGGTAAATTAATGAGGACAAGATTTTACTCGTTGTTTAGGAAGTTACCAAATCCTTTGGAACTTGAAGATGTTGCCACCTAGAGCACAATGAACACCATCTTCAGAGGCTCTACAAGGTGCTGCTCTGAAAAGAAGCACAGGTTATCCCGGGGGTGTGTCTGCACAGTGTAAAAAGAGCTCAGACTGTAAATAAAACTCACAATGAAAGAGATTTCAGTTCTGAAAATACACCTAGGGCTGCAGGCAGGAAGTTGTGGCTGTAGCTGTTACAGCTTCTTAGAAGCACAGAATGGTTTGGGTTGGAAGGACCTTAAATCATCTCATTCCACCCCCTGCCATGGCAGGGACACCTCCCACTGTCCCAGGCTGCTCCCAGCCCCAATGTCCAGCCTGGCCTTGGGCACTGCCAGGGATCCAGGGGCAGCCACAGCTGCTCTGGGCACCCTGTGCCAGGGCCTGCCCACCCTCCCAGGGAACAATTCCTTCCCAATATCCAACCTAAACCTACTCTCTCTGAGTTTGCAGCCATTCCCCCTTGTCCTGTCCCTCCATCCCTTCTCAATTGTCTCTCTCCATCTTTCCTGCAGCTCCTTCAGGCCCTGCAAGGCCACACTGAGGTCACCCCAGAGCTTCTCCTCTCCAGGTGAACAACCCCAGCTCTCCCAGCCTTTCCTCCCAGCAGAGCTGCTCCATCCCTCTGATCCCCTGGAGCCTCCTCTGGGCTCTCTCCAGCAGTTCCAGCTCTTCCCTGTGCTGGTGCCAGGGCTGGGGCAGCTCTGCAGGTGGGGTCTCACCTGGGCACAGGGGCACAGGGGCAGAACCCCCTCCCCTGCTGCCCATGCTGCTTTGGATGCAGATTTCCCTTTCCATTGAAAATGGGCTCGTTACAACAGGAACTGAAAGAGGAAAAGAGCTGAACAAGAGCTCAAGAGGAAGAAGAAGAAGAAGAAGAAGAAGAGCTCAAGAACAAGAGCAGACGAGCAGGAGCACACGGAGGGTTTGCCACAGCAATCTGAGCAACCCTGAGTGGGCCCTGAACTGGGATCAGCCCCGGGTGTGGAACACAAAGCTGCAGGAGCACAAAGAGCAGAAAATCAGGGTGATTTCCCACAGACACGCGAGGAAACATTGCCTTTCATGTGGCTGCCAGCTTGAGTAACTTCCCAAAGGCTCCTCTTTGCTGGCCTGGCTGGATCCAATGTTTCCCAGCATAAACCAGGCCTCTCTAGACAGATGGAACATCCAAGACCTCATGCACAGAGTGAGGATAATATCTCCCAGAACTGCCACAAGACTAAAAGCATTAATGATTGTTAGTGATACTGAAGTGAATGCAAAGGAAAGGATCCATGGGCAGCTCTCCCAGCTTTGAGCCCTGGTGAGTTTTCTGACACGCACCCCGTGTCTCAGTCACCTCAGAGTGCTTCACTGTGCAGGTTCTTATCAAAAACGCTCTGCAGAGGCTGCTCAGGATGCTGCCCTGGAAAGCAGAGCAGCTGCCTCTGGATGTGGGATCCTGCCTGGCTCAGCAGGGCTGCTGCACTGGCCACTAGATCAGATTTAATTAAAAGCTCCAGGCCAGCACACAAAGCAGTGATGTGGAGTGCTCCCAACTGCACACGCCAAGCTCAGCAAGTCGAGCTTTGTTACCAAACCTTTTCATCTTTCCAGGCTGGTAAACAGCTTCACTTCCAACCTGTTTCAGGAATCACTGCAAAGAATTCAAAGGAGGCAACGGGGAGATGGGGTAAGAAAAGAGGGTGACAAGGAGCCTTCTGTTAAATGAGAGTGTGTTTTGAATTGGTATCTTGAGTGCAAAAACAAATGGCCTTCAGATGTGGCTTTACAAATTACAATATCAGTAGGGAAAAAAAAGTCTCTTAAATGTTAAGTTTTCCCTCAAGATTCAAGTGAGTTTTCATGCTGGCTGCTTCACTTCATTCCTTCCCCTAACTTCCAAGCTGAAATGTCAGCTCAAACTCTATTTACAGCCCCTACTTTAGACTTTCCTATGGCACTGTCAAAGTAACATTTGAATTTCCATTTCATCAACTGAAAGAAAAACAACCCCAAACTTTGGATGGAGTGGATGCAGGGATTAGAGCTGTGTACTGCTTACATGTCTGCTGTTGTTTTGTCTAAACCGAGGGGTTTGTGCAGGATTCTGACGTGTGTGCAATATCTGAGCTATAAACTAATGCTAATGGGACCAGGGCATGCTGAGAATGTTAATTAAGGGTGTTTTTCTGTAGGATATTTAGCTGCAATTGTGGCCTTACATGCTCTACTCCTTTCTGGTTATGGTGTAAATCAAATTAAGGCTAAAGCACCAAAAGAAACATTTTGTACCTTCTTTGCAGGCATGTTCAAGGTCGGGTGTTCTCTAAAGCAAATAAATGAAATTATCTGAGTTTAAGAGCATTTTAGTAGCTTTTATTTAAAGCGTCATCACTTCCCTGATCCACTCAAGAGAGCTTCTCCCACATCTGAGAGGTGGCAAGCTCTGAGCTCCGCGGTTTGTGTTGATGCAGCCCTGTGTGTCTGAGGTCATTACAAAAACAAGCACAGAGGGTCCTGAGTAACTCTGTTTTCTTCAGAGAGCAAATGGCTACAAATAAATCCCGAATCACTGCTGGGATGCCTCTGTTTGGCTGCAGAGCAGTGCAGCTCTGTCCCAGGGGCTGTGTTTGTCCTGCTGGAGAGGAAGGACCAGGAGCCCAAAATTTGCTCCCTGGCTCGTGCCCACCCTGCCAACAGCCAGGCTCTGCAGGGCAGGTTTATCTCAGAGCTCGAGGTGCTCCCAAAGAGATCCCAAAGGAGGCTCAGCGAGGAGTCCTTGCTTGCTTGGCCTCCTCCTTCCCTGCATATCCTTTAATTGAGCTGTAGGTTTGTACCAGCAGAGTGTTCCGTGCACTGAGGTGTTTTCAGATCTGTTACTGAGGGGTCAGCAGCAGCTCCTCTTGCAGAGCAGCTCTGCTGGAAGGTTTTACCGGCACTGATTTGACTTGGGTCAGGTCAAATCACATCTCTAGCGCCAGCCCTCTTAGCCTTAGCCTTGTTACTGCTGAGTCTAAAACCTGTTCTCTGCCAGTATTTCAGAACAGGGAAAATTCAAATAAATCATCTGGATTTGAAGTCTTTTCCTATTTTCTTTCTCTGCTGAGGTCAGACTCCTTTTGCAGCCTTTGCTTCCCTCACAGACTGAATGATTAAACACCAGACCTTGATGCTTGTAGCTGGTTTTTCCTGTATTTCACTGTCATCTTGTGTCAAGTGGAAGCAGAGAGAGAAGGGAAATAAGGGACACTAGAAAGGTGACTTTCTTGTATCACTTGCACTGTCAAGGCTGAATTCCTCCCAGGGAAGAGTTGGGACCCTCTGGGGATGTGTGAGGAGCTCTGCAGAGGTGGGAAGGAGGTGCCATCACAACCAAACTGTGCCACAGCAAGGAAAACCCTCAGCAGAGAAAGCTGCCGGGGTTGTACCTGGTCTGTCGCTGTGCCTGTGGAGATTCCTCTGCTCTGGCAGGATACAGAACCCCAAACCCCATGGAAGTCAAGACAAACTCCTCAATGCTATTTCAGGTCAGCTCAAACAGCCCTCAAAGAGCAGCTCCTCATTGCAGAGACTCAGGACTGGTGCTTGACCAAAAAAAAAGATGTTTTTTTCACCCCCTGCTGTTTCCTTTCTCTGCCTTTACATCTGTGGCCTTATCTGGAACATGCACTTGCAGCATGCTGTGATAAAAGGTTAATAAAACCAGAAACTGGCAAACCCACCTCCCTGGCAACTTCTACAAGTGAGTCACTCCTGCTATAGGAGCCATTTCCTTTAAAGTGGAAAAAAAAGAGAATATAACACAGAAATAAGGAACCAGTCAGTGAATTTTCCATAAATAATGTTTCCTCCTCGTGTTCTTTCACCAATTGACTTCATTTTTGCTCTCTCCCTTTGCTGCCCCAGTTCCCAGCTCCTGGTTCTGGTAATTTGTCAATGAACTGCAAAAGGAGCAGAGTGATTCATACCAAACCCAGACAACCAGCAGCCTATGGGGAACCTTCCCCCACTCCAGAGGGGAAGATTTGATTCCCTGGCTTTAAAAAACTCAGCGCAATTAGAAGGGGAAAGGGGAAAAAAGCTGTTCCAAACATGATGTCACTCTTTCCACTGCTTCATAAGGAAAGCATGTCCCCTTCTTATTTTAAAGATGACATATTGGTGCTTATTTTCCTGTCAGTCCTCTGTGTGTGAGGAAAGGGGAGGCAGAAGGAATAAGGATTTTCTGGCTTCTTTTACCTAACTCTGAAATTATCGAGGGCCTGCATCAGCTAAGAAGTGGGAAGCAGCTGAAATTTATCTGGAGGGAACAGAGCAGCCAAGCAAGCTCCATGATGGAAATCTCCCTGCCCTGAGGAAATCCTGAGGGGGTTGAACTCCACAGTTCTCAGGGAGCCCTTCAACATTCCCAAAGTGTGACAAGAAATGGGGCTGTGTTCAGAGACTGGTCAAGGCTTAGATGAAAATTACATAGGTGTGAAATAACTATCAGTACAGACCATTCCACATTAAAATTATGGCTCTTTTCCATGCCCCTGAGCCTGGTAAAAATTGCTGTCAAGAGAAGGCTTAGGGTACAGGTGATAAACCTGCACCAGTCCAGTCTGAATGCATGCAGTAATAAATAGAGTTCTCTCACATTCACTCCCCGGTACCTGTTGCCTTAGGTTTTAACTTTTATATTTTATATTTCTCAAACCCTGCACTGCCTGGTGTGTAACTCTGAAGTTTGGTGTGGCCCGTGAGCTGCTGTTCTCTCGCGCTGGTCAGACATAACAAACCTCTCTGGGTTTGCTCTCCAAGGACACCCAGACTTTCCCAAGCCCCAAAATGTGTAAACTAAAGCCTAGAGGAGGGGCAAACTTGGGGTAATTACATCATGAACTGAGGTTATAATTGGAGAATTAACCCTGATATGCAAATGAACCAAACTTATAAAAGTGTGAAGAACCCGTGACCCAGGGTCCATCCTGGGTGGAGCCTTTGGCCTGCCCAGGGTGCACCTCTGAAGCCCCTTCAAATAAACACCTGCCTTTATTCCCTTATCCCTGTCTAGTCTCAAGGCATCACAGATGTGTGATATAATGGAATATTTGGCACAAATCTGTTCATGAAAGTGCACGACAATGCTGTCAGACACCAGAATTTGTATAGCAGGATGCTGCTACATAACCCAGCCCCAGGTACCCCAAACCCCTGCACCATCTTCAGGCCCCCCTGGCTGGTAACACAATGGGGGACTCCAGAAGTCAAGGCGGGTGGAAAAGAGGATCCAACAAGTCCACAAACATTAAAAAACCCAAATTTTTGCCTTCTCTTGAGTGTGACTGTTTGGATTATTTGCACTTTTATTGCCAGGGCCATCACTCTGTCTGTCAAGAGCAGTTGGTTGGACAAATCTGAAATATTTTCTGAGTTCCAGCTCTGTAATTGACCAAATCACAGAATCACAGAATGGTTTGGGCTGGAAGGGACTTTGGAGCATCTCATTCCACCCCTGCCATGGGCAGGGACACCTTCCACTATCCCAGGATGCTCCAAGCCCTGTCCAGCCTGGCCTTGGACACTGCCAGGGATGGGGCAGCCACAGCTGCTCTGGGACACAAATACCCCTCCCTGTCACCACTGCCTTCAGCCACACGCTGCTCTTCCCACCCTGGCTCTCATCCTGTGCCTCCAGAGCATCTGGCTGTGTCCAAGGGGAAGCAGATCCATGGATAATCCCCTCTGAGGTGCTTCAATCCAAGTGCAAAAGTGCCAATACTCATCAGTTGCACAGTGCCCAGGCAGAGGCAGAAGTGCCTGCAAGCAGCATCACCTTTGTCAGCATTTTCCTTCCCTTCTTCTCTAAAGACACGGTAATGGTGAAATTCCCATCCCCACCTCCTCCCTCTCATCACGCAGAGTTCAGCAAGAAATGTGGTTTTGTTTATAGATGTAAGGAATTAAATCCATGTCTCGGCTTGACCCTGTCTGCCCCATTCCATTAAATACCATTCCTCAGACTTTAGAGACAAAGAATGAAAGGATAAGGCCTCTCCCAAGCACAGACACCAAATGGCAATTTGTGTTCAGTGTTTCTGCACTCATAGATTGCTCTTCTCATGTCGATAGTGACTCTGCTTCTCTCCACATAAACAACGCTTAATAATCCTCTGGAGTTTTTTCCAAATGGTTTTTAAAATCAGAGGTGCTGCTCTGTCTCCCAGGGCAGGGGCTGGGCTGTCGTGCCCTCTTTAAGGAGTGACTGCAAGATGTGATTTTCACTTTATTACACTGCCAGTGATGAAGTGGTGGAAGTTTGGACAAGACACGTGTCCTTGCAGTGGAGTCCTGCCCCCACAGCCACCCCTGGGGAACTGCTACAGGAAAAGGCTCGAGCAGAGGGGGAAAATGCCTTTCCCACCAGCAGCTGCCTTCAGACACTGCCTGTGGCTCCATCCACGGCTGATTCAGCCTTCTCTTGTGGTTGCAGTGAGGTAACCCTGGCTAAGATAGTGCACAGGTGACATTCAGGCATTTGCTCAGAAAATTCCATCAGCCACAATACGACCCATTGTTCTCTGCTTGCTTTATGTTCGGGAAAATCCAAACCAGCTCGCAGCAGAGGTTAAAGAACAGACATTTTACTCATTCCCACAGCCATCACCATCACTCAACAGAATGAAACAGCCACGTGGAGAATGGCACAGAAACTTTGGGAAATGTTTGCAGTTTTAGTCTTGTAGTGAAGGGAAGGGTGAGTTTGTGGGAGGTGGCACTTCCACCCTGCTGGGATGTCACAGCCTCTCCAGGGACAGAGCCAAGCTCAGCAATTTCCAGCTCTTCAAATGGGGAACCACATCTTCCAGGAGTCAAAGCCTGCGCTGGGACATCACCTCTACTCTCATTTTCTGTCAGCAGACATCCCAGGGAAACCCCTGCAGTGCCCCAGTCAGGCTAGGACAGTTTTCCATACGTATTTAGCTCTCCTCGTACGGTTCTGAAGAGAAAACAAATCTGAAATGTGTTGTAACAAGGATCAGCCAGAAAGAGCACTGAAGCACAAGACTGAGCTGAAGAACCCAAGTGGATTTTCTGGCATTTGAGTTGGGGTGTGGGCAAGGGAGCTCTCAGGCCATGGGGAATGCAGTGGGAGAATTAAAAAAAGACGATGATGAAGAAACAATAAAGAAAGAAGAGGATTTTAGAGCCAAGAGAGAAAGAAAAACGAGGCACAGGGTACATAATGGAAATAGTTATGAATTCCAAACACTGAAACCCCTCATGCTTTCCCCGTTCCAACAAGTGAGGCAGAAATCATGTATTTCATTAACCTTTTTGTGTTTACTGCCACTCTCAATTTGTCTCTCAAACAATGGTTTTTACTACAGCTACAAAGAGTCATCAGATGGAGCATTACAGGAAATAAACCATTTCTTATCCAGGACAAATTAGATGTTCTTCTCCTGTTCTGTGATTTCCAGGAGCTGCAGTTTGGAAGAACAGCTTGTAGGAAGGAGCATGGCACAGAACACGGGCATTAAACGCTGCAGGGTCTGAATGCTAAACCATGCACTCAGTGAAAATCCTTTGATGCTGGCATGGGAGCTGTTGAATTCCCAATTCTTCAGGAACATTATTCAGATTTGTTTTCTCCAGGAAATCCATTTTCTGCCATGCACATAGAGATGTATTTCTTTGCAAATGCTGCCTCTGCTCATCCATCCTTCCCATCCCATGAGCTGCATCCACGTTGTTCTGAGATCTCTCCAAGTCCCTGGGGCTCATCAGGAGCTGGACTCTGCAAACTCTGTGGGAAGCTGTCCATGTGATGCCTCAGGTTTTAACTTTTATATTTTCAATTCCTATATTGCCCTGTGTCTAACTCTGAAGTTTCTTGTAGCCTGCTGACTTCTGTTCTCCAGACATAACAAAGCCTCTCTGGGCCTGCTCTCCAAGGACAGCCAGGCTAAGCTGGGCCCAAAAATGTGTAAACCAACATCTTGGAATAGGGATGAGCTCGGAGAAATTACATTATTAGCTAAAGTTTTAATTGGCAAATTTATGCTGATATGCAAATGAACCAAACCTATAAAAGTGTGGGGAACTCGTGACTCAGGGTCCAGCTTGGGGTCCATTTTTGGATGTAGCCTTTGGCTCCCAGGGTGCACCTTTGAAGGCCTTTCCAATAAATACCGACCTTTATTCCCTTATTCCTGTCCGGTCTCTGTCTCTAGGGAGCCTCTCAAGGCATCCCATGCACGAGGGCACGCAGCTCCCTGGGAGAGCTCCTGCTGACCCATTCACGCCAGAGCAGCCCCTGCAGAAGTGTGCATTTACCCAGATAACTCATCCTGGAAGCTCTTTTCCAGCAGTCTGGGAGGTTTGGGAAGCCATAACAAAGTTATAAAGCATGACAAAGCCCAGGATGAAACGCTGCTTCGAATTATCCAAGTCCCTCTCCTGGAGGGTGAGGACAAGAGAGGGGCAGCCCAGCAGGAAAGCAAAACCAGCTGAGCTGAACTGAACCCCACATCAGGTGACTTTTCACCTCACACTGCTGGTTACACAACTGCTGGGCTCTTACATAAGCAGGCAGATGAGGTTGCCTGCAAATAATCAAGTTAAAATCGTGAAGGTCCAGAACTATAAACATCCTCCCCACTGGGAGCCCAAGGAGCCTTTTGTCAGAAGCATGGATCTCATTATACTAAAAATACCCCAAGTGATTAGATTTTGTCATGGGTAACTTCTTTGCTGAATCTCCTTTGTAAATCTTATTTTGCTTTTAATGATAAACAAAATCCCCAAAATGCCAGTCTGGTACATATTATTGCTTTAAAAGAGTGGGCACTATGGTGAAAGTCTCTTTTTCCTGAATTAGGACAATTTAATTTGCCATTTTAAATTGCTGGAGACTTTCAGTTATTTTATCTTTTTTTCCCTACAAAATGAACAAAATGTCCTGTCCAGCTTCATCTGAGCCTTGTAAAAAGCAGCATGAAAGAAAGTAGGTAAAGTTCAGTAGTCATAAGAAAATAGTGTTTTCCTCTCCTTTGTTGCAGCCCAGAAAGTTTCTCTGAGAACCAAACGCTGCTGATCTCTGCCTAGGGCAGGTCAATGCAGCCTTTCCATGGAGTGACCTCGGTGCATTCACGTTCAAATGAACCTGGAGAGAGCTCAGAAGCAAAAAAAAAACCCTCGACAGACATCAAAAGAAGCAGTTCTTTGATTTCCTAGATGAAACATCGGGATTCTGCATATCACTGATACTCAAATAAAAGAAAAAATTCTCCCTCTAACAGCTGGTCTTAATTCAGATGGTTTTTCTTCCGAACAATCTAAAAAGCCTGAAAAGGTCCTACTGATAAAGAAGCACCTCACAGCTTTTCACACCCCAGTGGTGGGATCCACCATCCCCTGGGAGCTGAGCTGAAGCTGAGAGGTGAGAACTCATCAGGGTTGGAGTTCCCTCAGCCTCATTCCTGCACCTTATCCCACCTCAGAGCCTTCTTGAGCAGCTGGAATCTTGTCCCTGTGCAGACAAGAATAATGCAGCACCTCTGTAGGATGATCCCAGCAGGCTGAGCAGACATGTAATAATGGAATTATTATCCTGGAATCATCACTGCCATCAGCTCAGGAAGCACAGAGCACCATCCCCAGATTTTCCTTACCTCTGGTTAAAATCAACAGCCTCTGGAAAGCTAAAGAGCCCGTGGAAGTTACACATCCAGCTGGAAATCAAAGCAAGGGATCTTTACAGCAGCATTCCCATTCCTCAATGTTCTCTCTTCCCTAAACTGAGGGAAGTCATAATTAAAACCCAGCCTGGGCCACCTCTCCACGGATCTTTGTGCAGAGTTTGTCAGGCTCTCACTGATCTGGTCAGTGATGCCAGGTTTGCTGCTGGAGGTTGATTCCAGGTTTTTGAGATTCAGGCTGATCCATCTGCAGTTCCCCTACACACACCCATAAACAGAGCTTTCAAAAAGCTGCAGTAAAACTCATATAAGGGGTAAAGCCCAAACTGACATAAATCTCAGCAAATGTGTCTGGTTCGGATGAGCCTGAACTTGAACTTTGAGCCAAATCTGTTTAATGTGGAAGTGATGCTGGAAATCTCATAAAGTCAGGCTTTCTTGAAAGATTTGTAGTACTTCCTTATTTTCATGTGGTCAGAAGTTACTATAAGAAAAAATGTCTTTTCATGCTAGTTCAGTGTTTCAGCTTTGTGTTTGGGACAAAATCAAAGATGCTTTAATTTAATTTTCAGTAAGTTCTCAACAATCTATAGAAAGAGGGCTGCAATTAGATTTAGGGTGAGATGTCAAGATTTGTTCTACATTTCTGAATACAATATTGATATGCTTTCTGAGCTTTTTTTCTTATTAATCAAACAATGCTTCCATTTCACCATTTTTAGCTGGTTTGGCCACAGGCGTCCTCTTTTGTCAGGGTAAAATCCACATACAAATTTTAGAGTCCCAGTTTAGCACAGGACTCTTCCCACCTGTCCTTTAAACATCTTGAGGAGCCACCCTGGGACTGCCTGAATCCCACAGAGCTCCAGAGCAGTTCCCACAGAGGGAACCTCATCCAGCAGCACGAGTGCCTTGTGTTTTTAAAGGAAATAATTTCAAATGCAACTCTCTGGTGCCCATGGACCCCCTTCCATCTGCCCCAGATGAGAAGAGGTTTCTGCCAAGTCCAAAACCCCAGTGGCTCTTGCCAATTCCGGATCTAACTCGAGGAAAGCTGCGTTTTCCAACCCCACCATAAGGAATTCTTGTCTCATTATTCACGCCAGTGGTGTCTCACCCTGTGAGGAGCCAGGCTGGGCACAGGAAGAGCCAAGGTTAATATTTGCACAAAGCCAGGCAGGCCAGAGCCAGGACGAGGGGGACAGCGTGTCCTTGGATCTCAGCTCAGCGATCAGAGAGCACCACCCAGCAGAGCAGGGGCTCCCCAGGGCCATGGCTGCTGAACATCCATGGATATTTTGACCCCCAAATCCTGGTTTCCTGGTTCCCAGGCTGTTTTCCAGCAGTGGCACAAGGATCTGCTGGGCTGCAGGCTGGATCTGTACCAGGATGGATCCTGGCTGGATGCCACATCCAGCAGTTGGCTGGAGGGAACACTCCAGCATCATAAACGTGTCTGGTACTCCACCAGCAGGTCCTGCTGTCCCTCTGTGGCTGATCCTGATGGATATTCCCTCTCTGCCACAGCACTGGGGTGAGGGGATGGCAAGAGACTCTTCTCCCACATTTCCTTCCCCAAGGAACTCTCCCTCTGCAGCTTCACGAGGAGGTGGCCAGTGTGGGATGGAGAAGCTTCTCCTCGAATGTGGTGCAATAAAATAGGGCAGGAGCCTCCCAGCTCTGGCTGCCACTCCATCAGGACAAGCTGCATTTGGATTCTTCCTCTGAAAATGCAAAGAGCAGGGAAAATCCAAAGGGATCTTCTGCCACAGAGATGTGTTCTGGTGTTTGCAGTTTGTCCTTGTTAATGAGAAATCTTTGGGAATAAAGGCTCACATCAGAGGCACGTTGCCCATCTTAACATGAATGATCAATTATGGGAGGGAATACTTTGAAGAGAAACTGATAAAATGCATTTTAAAAAGCATTTCTTTAAAAAAAAAAAATCAACAAAAGAAGATACTTTATCCAGAGAAGCTACAGGATATCCATAAGATATTCTGGGAATTACAAATAAGATTTGAAACTCTGGCCTAGAGGAAAGTAAACTACTCCAGCTTGATTTAACAGTGGCAAAGGACTCTAGAAGTAAATCCACGACACTGAAAAATCCAGAATTTCTCAAGATGCTGGCAGCAAACATCACAAAATCCTACCTTAGGTGCCAAAGGAATATTCCAGTTAATGAAACACACAGCTTGGAAGGATCTGCTAGAATTTGTAAAAGATGCCTTGAAAAAATTCATCCCTTCTAGCAAAATTTCCAATTAAAAGAAAAAATTACTGAGCAGGAGCTCATTTGACATTGGAAAGGAATTTCTCCATCCCAGAGGAGTCCTGGAGATGAGCTGAGGAAAGGGGGCAAACAAGTGACTCAGAACCAGGGGGAGTTGGGTCTGGCCAAGCCAGAGCTGAAGGAATGTGATAGGGATGCTTCATATCCCAGAAAGGATGGCCTGGAACAGACCACAAACAGCTGAGGAAACTGGATAAAATAAATGAGGGAAAGGAAAGGAGAAATTTTTGGAGGGGGTTAAAAAACTGTTTTAGATGGGAAGGCCGAGGGAAGGCGGTTGATGTCCTGTTAATCCAGTTCTCTGGCATGGAATGCCATTTGGCAACAGAAACTTGGTGGCAATAATATTTGGAGTGCATTTATGAGTATAAATGTCAGGAAGGGAGAGAGCCAGGTAAAAAAAAATGCAATTGGCACAATAACTTAATCTTGATTAAATGAAGTTTGTATCCATTGCTCAAAGCTGTCATTAATACATGGCTATAACTGGGCAACACCAATAAATTGGAGATAAGAAGGGTTTTAACCATAAGAGATAAGATTTTAAAGTCACAATCTCACAGCAGCAGTGGAACCCAGCCTGGATTTGAAAATCTTGATGTATTTATGAATGCCAGTATGATATGGATGCCTGAGAGAGACTGGTCATGACCTTGAGCAACACTTCCAGAGCTTTTCCCTCGTTCCTCCAACAGCATCCTATCAGCCACTGTGTTCACTCCTGCCCTGTGTTCTGCCCAGCTCCCCACACTGCAGCAACTCCATGTCCACCAGCTGAATAAAAAGCAAAATCATCTTTACAGGAAATGCACCAGCCCTTCTTTCATGTTTGGATGCAAGACCTAAAGGCCTCATGTCCAGCAGCCAGGGTGGCTTTCTTGAAATCTCCCAAAAAACAAACTTTAGCAATGCTTTGGAAAGGTTTCCCCACCAGGAAGGGCCGAGTTTCAGATGTTGCACTCTTTCCACAGCTTCTTTTCAGTTGCTCTTTCTGCAAAGGTCACGACTGTTCGGTTTCATAGCCTTGCTCTGCCCATCCAGAAATGAGGATGATTTGTAAAATTTGGATGTGCATCCCCATGTGGGCTCCAGCATTCCCCAGAAGGACTCCAGTGGAAGTTAAGTGCCTCAACCAGACCATGCACAAACAAACCCTGCTGTTCTGGACTGTCCTTACCACAATCAGGCAGAAAACTTTTCTCTTACTCAGGCAAATTCAAGATACATTTGATGTATTTTTACCTCTGCTGACACATCAAAGGGTTAACGAAGAGCACCAGATTTCAGCTCTGAGCAGGGCCTTGCAGTTTATCCTTCATGCCACAAACACTGGTCAGACAGATATCATTTATTTACATTGGGGCTGAGTCAGGAGCCAGGCTTCCTAACACAGTGGCATGCAACAAATAAAATAAAATATTATAATATAGAATAAAATAAAATAATATAAAATAAAGTAAAATAACGTAACATAACATAGTAAAATAAAATAAACATAAAAAAATAAAAATATAAAATAAAATAAAATAAAATAAAATAAAATAAAATAAAATAAAATAAAATAAAATAAAATGCATCTGGGCTTTCCCAGACCTATGGGAGCAGACAGGAGCTATCACAGATCCTGACAGCTGCTCACCAACCTTACCCTGGATAGGAGAAAATCCCTCCTTTGCTGACTTGTTGCCCAGAGCAAGCACAAACAACACAGTGGGCCCAAAACCAAAGTGGGGTGTACCCAAAACAGGCTTAAAGACAAGGATTCACCAACGGCATCTCCATCAGAGCAAGCATGAAACACTGAGGGAAGATGGAGCTTTGGGCTGGTGGGTTTGGCCAAAGCCAGTTATGTTTGGAGGAAGGAAAAGGAGTTTTTTCCTTTTCTCTTGGTCCTGGACAGGTTCAGATCACCCCAAGCCAGGGGATATTTGGTGGAACTCTGTCAGTAGCTCCTCCTGCAAGATCAAGACCTCAGCCTTTGGAGCAGCATCCATGATCCAACCCCCCTTAGGCCCGAGGCTGGGCTTGCTGTGTGATGTCCAGCACGTCACAGAAAAAGTTTGTGTCTCTTCAGTCAAACCCTGATTTTTATGCACCAGCATGAAAAAACACACAGGACTTGTTTAGATTCCAGTGCTGTTCTTAGCATGAAGAGAACTGGAAAGAAAGTACTCATGTGCTTCCCGTTGGGATACAAACCCAACATCTATTTCAGGGAGAAAAATAAAAGTAATTCAATTTTCACCAAGAGCTGAAGAACACACAAAACACCATCTTTGTGAAACTTGGGATAATATATGACAATATTTTAAAGGGCTTTGTGCCATTCAAATGTTTTTATTATAGTAAATTCTTCTGCTTAGCACGGGGAGACTGAAAAAGAAAACCACACAAGGATGTTCTTCATAATATCCCACTGATTTGAAAGGGTCCGATTCACTCCCCTAGAGATTTGCTGCTGAAGTTAATTAACCTTGTTTCCAAAGAGTGTTGGAGTCTTCTGTTCTTAAAACCCTGCAATGACAGCAGTGCCACCCACCCCATGGCAATTCAGTGCCTCAGAATGTTCTGTAACATCATTTCCTTTGCTGTAATTTAAAACTTTCACTACTATTCTTATTTATGCTGCACATGGAGAACATTTTCACATTTTGCTGCTCCCTTTTAAGTATTTTAAGAACATTATGTGTCTCTCGTTGCTCCTCTTCTCATTTCATAAACCCCATTCATACACCAAAGGTCACGGTTGTTTTTAAACCTTTGATCATTCTTGTTTTTCTCTTCCAGGGTGCCTCCATTTGCTCTTCATCTTCTCTCAAGTGCATCCCTGAAGTCCTGCCTGAAGGAAGGAGCCCAGGAGATGGGAGATCTGAAGACAGGGAGCAATGGGACAAATAAAACCTCAGAACAAAACTGTGCTGTCAGGAGGGTGTTTGCTCACAGCACTTCTGGTTCTAGAACAACATCAAACCCTCAGGACTATGAAGGACAAGTTCAGGGTTCTTATCTTGTCTGAATGTTTGCACATTTTTAGCAGTGAGTCGAAGCTTCTTTCACCAGAGTCCAGCTCTGTGAGGTTAAATTCTTTAAATCAACAGTAGATAGGTCTGGCCAAGTCAATCTTTTACTTTTGGAACAAAGTCTGTCCCATTATCGCTTCCCCTCCTTTCCCCTTTTGCTGGTTTAACCACGCAATCCATCTTTCCTGATTTCTATTCCTGTAAGAAAGTAGAACATAAGACCAACTCTCACTGATTTTCTTTGCTGTAATGGGGGAATGGTTGTGGAGAGGAAAGAAGTAAAGCACAAAGTAGCATCAGTATTTATAAAAAAGGTGGCTGAGAGTGAGTGACAAGGACAGGAGATGCAAATAGAAATAAACAACAAACATGGAACTAGCATAAGTGAGGTGATCATCTGGGTTTTATTTGTTTTTATGAGATTTAAGCAATGCAGAAAACCTGCAAGGTCAAGCCCCACTATATACACCTTAAGCAAATATCAGCATGTTTCAGAGAAAAAACAAAATGTGGAGGCCACTGACCACAGAATGGGATTCTCCTCACGATTTCCTATTTGTTCCTCTTCTGAAAATAAAACATTCTTCCTCCAAGGAGACAAAGATTAGACAATGGAAAAAGAAAGCTTGTTTAGGGGTGAGGATATTGTGGGCATCATTTCCCAGCAGAGATTTTCCCTTTTACGTGAGAGAAATTGGTCAGGCTGGATGACACGACCCCGTGGCTGCTCCCCTGCTCCACAGGCACGTTGGACAGCAAGCCCTGGTACATTCAACATCAAATCAATCCCACTCAGCTTGCACCAGGAAAGAGAAGGTAGAGGGACAAAAAAATACATTTCTCACATCAAATCCAGCTTTCTTTCTGCTAAAGACATCCCCAGAGGCATCACATACAGGCTTAGAACCACTTTTGTTTGGGTTTGCCACGTAACAGCTTCTCCCACACCTCCGCCTGTTCAGAGCAGCTCCGTGTACACCCACAGTGCTGCAGGAACGTGTCCTGCAGGGAGGATTCCTGCAAACAGCTCTGCAGGCTCTGCTGCTGCAGCCATTCACCTTAACTCACCAGGCAGCCTGGACACGTCCATCCCCACCAGCCTGAGTCCCCTGAGCTCCCTCTGCACTGCTCCTCATTTCTGAGTTTCCGTTCGCTGTTTCCAAAACATTGATATATTGGCTAAAGGGCAAGAACTGGTTTTAGCTCTTTTTCTGAGCCAGAGCAAAGCTTGCCTCCAAACTGACTGGTCGAGTCACCTTTTCTTATCTCTTCTCTGTGCCTGCACCCTGACCACTGCAGTCCTCTCCGAGATTTTCTCCTACACATCTCAGTGCCAGTTCTCCCAAGCTCCTGTTCATAACCTCCTGTTCATAACCTCCAGCCAGGGCTAGATCACTCAAAGTGCTTTGCTTTTTCTCCCTGGACCTCTGTTTGCCTAAGCTGCTGAAAAAGGGCAGCTTAATTCAGTACCAGGCTTGGGGGTTTTTATCCCTCCAGCTTCTCAAAGTGAGATGTTGCATTTCAGGTTTTTCTGACCCATATATGAGGGACTTATATTTTATATTCCTGAAATGGTTTGGGTTTGGAAGGGACCTTAAAGCTCATTTTGTTCCACCCCTTGCCATGTGCAGGGACACCTTCCACTGTCCCAGGGTGCTCCAAGACCCATCCAGCCTGGCCTTGGACACTGCCAGGGATCCAGGGGCAGCCACAGCTGCTCTGGGCACCCTGTTAAAGACAGTGAACATATAATTGTCTTATGCAAGGAGCAATTAGATCCGTTTGCATTTAGGCCCTCAGATTAGACCTTGGACACTCACACAGTGATGAGGTAAAGTCTCACATCCATTTGCACTTTCTGTTGCATAGGAAAAAGCAAATGGTACCAGGCAGCAGAAAATGAAGCTGCTTATGTGTTATTTCTATGCAGATTTATAACAAATGCATTAGAAGTATTTAATTGCTATTGAAGAGATGCTGAGCAATCACAGTAATAAAGAGGACTGGCTCTTATGAAATATTTGATGGAAATACAAGGGGATTCAACAGTCCCAAAAGAGATCCATTTGCACAAAAATGAAAGCAGCAGGAATTCCCACTGGGAGCTAAGAGCTCTCAACTCCTCCTTTCTCTTCAGTACCATTTTAGCATTTTTTACTTTCAGCTGTTCCTCACAGATACAGAGGGAGCTCCCTTAAACTGTGTGCTGAGAGCCTGGGTCTGGATCCAGGTGATTACACTAAAGGGATGCTTTTCATGTCTGGATAATAACATGACCTGACCCTGGAGGCCAGGGAAACTTTGGGATAGGAATTTACCCAAGTCATCCTCACAGCTTGGAGTAGTTGGGAAAGGGATTTTGGAAGAGGCAGGAAGAAAGACACCATCCAGGCACACCTGGGGAAGAAATGGCCTCTTGGATTAATCTCTTAAGGTGTTGTAAGAAGTGGAGTCAAACAGAGCCTGTGAGGTACCTGCACCCCGAGCGCTGTGTCCAGTCCTGGCCCTTCCCTGTAACAAAGTCCCTGAGGATCAGGAACGTGTCCAGGGCAGGGAATGGAGCTGGGAAGGGGCTGGAGCCCCAGGAGAGGCTGAGGGAGCTGGGAAAGGGGCTCAGCCTGGAGAAAAGGAGGCTCAGGGGGCCCTTGTGGCTCTGCACAACTCCCTGACAGGAGGGGGCAGCCGGGGGGGTCGGGCTCTGCTCCCAGGGAACAGGGACAGGAGCAGAGGGAACGGCCTCAGGCTGGGCCAGGGGAGGCTCAGGGTGGGCAGCAGCAGGAATTTCCCCATGGAAAGGGCGCTCAGGCCTTGGCAGGGGCTGCCCAGGGCAATGATGAAGTCACAATGCCTGGAGGTGTCCAGGGAAGGCCTGGAGGTGGCAGTCAGGGCTCTGGTCTGGTGACAAGGTGGGGATCGGCACAGGTTGGACTCGATGGCCTTGGATGGCTTTTCCAACCTAAATGATTCTGTGATTTTATGATTTTATGTGACTGCTGAGGTGGAAGCTCTAAGGGGAGCAAGCCTCCTGAAGGCACCCTGCTGTACTTTCTCCCACTCCTGTTTTTTGCCTTTCAACTTCCACTATACAACAATCTGAGGACTTTCTCTGTTTCCCCATCTTACAGCCATGAAATGCACCCCCAGAAATCATGGACTTCATCATATTTTATGTTTCCTTAGGGAAATCCAAAGTATTTGGTTCTGGGCCTTTAGTGCAGCCAGCAGGACCAGGAATGAGTTTTGACTGAGCAGAGGTCTCAGTTATTGCTCAGATTTTGTTTTCCTCACTCTGCCCTGCCTGGTGGATGCTCCTTCTCTACAAACTGCAGCTCCCTTGAAAATGTTCTACATTAGGAGAACTCTCCATTTTAAAAATAGCTTTACTTATGATTTACACAGAATGTAATTAAACCAAAAGTGGGACCCTTCAGGGAAATTCGAGCCAAAAAGCTGTTGCTATGAGCATGCTGTGGGATTTCTGCCCGCAGGTCTGAAGCCAAACTGCTTTATTTGCACACTGGGATTCTTAAACCCAGATGTACCCTTAAAATGCACATCCAACAATAGGGTGGGCTCTGGATCCCCGTGGGATCAAAGTGAGCCATGAAGAGGGGTTTATATTTATCTGTACATTTGGAAATTAAACCACTGTGACATTATTTCTTAGTGCTGGATAATCTGTGGCAGAAAACTGCTTTTTATTCCCTCCTGTTTAATGTAGAAATGTGAGTTCAGTGTAGCAGTTCATTCTTTTAATGGACTTTTTTCTTCACTGGCTGGAATACAAACCAGACATTGCACTTGGGTTTAATACCTGACTTCTAGGCAACAAACTGAGGTTAATCCCATCTTGTGGCCCAAAAATCTGCAGCTCAGGGCTTCAGCATTTGTAGAGAACCTATTTTGGGCTGAGGGAGGAAGCACAGCTTGTGCAAGATACACAGCAAGTGTAAACCAAATGAACATGCAAAGGCACAAATGAGCAAAGCTAGAAAAAATTCCAAAGATATCTCTGAGTTTTGCAAAAATATCCATGAACATGTTGTGGAGAACTAAAATGTTGTGGAGATGCAACGATTTTTTAATGATGCAAGTGACTGTGCTTATCTTAGTTTGTCTACCTTTCTGCAAGGGGAAGGATTGAGCAAAAACCTTATTCTGGCCTGGAGGAGAACTGTCCTAGGTTACACTGTTAGATGTGCCCAAGATTCACGTATTCTATCACCATCTACATAAGCTGTTAAAAACCGGTGGGGCAGTGTTCCCCACCTCCTTCATGACTCATCCCTGATAAACTCTGGGATATCTTCTGATAATGGGCAGCTGTTGAAACCAGGTGGGGCAGTGTTCTTTATCTCTGCCATGACCCATCCTCCCTCCAGGGGGATATCTGCTGTTAATGAGCCATCGAGTCTCACCACATGACTGATGAAATTACATCATCCCATTGTGAGATGCTCCACCCAGAGGGAGGAACCAAGCATTCCATCCTGGGTATAATCTGAGATTTCAAACACCACGAGCAGCCCTTACCTACTGGATTCACAGAGGACAAGAGCTTCACCACTGGACCTTCAGGTGAAAAACCAAACCTTGCTACTGGATCACCGATTCGACAGGACCACTTCATCTGGACTGCTACCACCATCCTGACTAACAGGATGTAAGATTGTATCCTGACTCTGTCAGTTTAAACCAGTGTTTTCTGCCTTTATTTTTTAATTTTCCTATTCAATTGTTATTCTGACTTGGAGTCTCACTGGTTTGCTGTCAAACCAGCACAAGAACGAAGAGAAGCGTTTGGACCATGGAGATAGATTGGGACAATCCATTGTCCAGCTTCTCCTCCTGATCTTCCCCAGACACCCTTGCAGACTGCTGGGATTCAAGAACAGGGACAGATGAGGTGGAATCAGATGAGACAGGAACGATTTTAGGCTTCATCTCTTAAAGATCAATCACTGATGTTTTACACTTGGTCTTAGCATTGAAATTTCTGCCAAATGTTACCAGTCCACAACACCAGAGCAGTGGATTTCACACAGAGGCAGCTCTGTGATGAAAATCTGACACCCCCTATTTCCACAGGCTACCCTGGAATACCCCAGGGGAGCTCCAGCCGCAGCTGAAGGTGCAGAAAGATTCTGCTCATAAACTTTATTTTTGTTGTGAATTGCTCTTCGTTCTTTTCCTGCCCGCAGTTGGTTTCACTCACTTATTTTGGGGAATTTGTAGGAAAATCCTTTCACCCATTTTTCAATTAGAAGCAACGCAATTATTGCCACATCCTTCCCCCCACACAAATACCTCGTAAACAGCTGGAACTTTTAAGCACAAATCTTGGCCAGGCTTCTCAGGGGTGTTTGGGGATGTTCAACATGGCTACAGTGAGTCAGTGTTGCTTTGCCCAAGTATTAAAACAACTTAATCACAAGACTGTCTTAATCACTCAATTTTTTTCCTTTTAGCTTCTGAAATTTTAGGATTCCCATGTTCGAGACTTTTCCCTACAGCTTTAATGCCTAAAATCAGGGAAGAAATGTTCAAATACTCCAACACTTGGGGCTGGAAGGCAAAAGTCAAACAGGCAATGTGGGATAGATTATGGGAGCTGGGAACTTAGATAAATTCAGGGAAAATAACTTAAATTCTGAACTTTAGAATGCTGTTCTTGCCACACGTCCAGAAGTTTGCCTGCTTATGTAGTGGTTTAGTAATAACCTGTCACACCCATTCTGCCACACAGCCCATCCTTCAAACCCGTGAAGGACGGAGGGAAGAGTTACAGGAAATCCTTCTGCAAGGAAAACAGCTCAGGGCTTAGATCTGGCTGGGACAAGGACACTTGGCAGCACCTTCAAGGGTCCCCCAACCAAGGGAAAAATGCTGTAATAATGATGTTGACCCAGCGTCAGCGTGGAGAGGCTTCCAGTACAAATGACATTTTCATAATCTCCCCGATAAACGCTTTTGCAGATAACAAGAAAACTTTTTATTTGGTATCTTTTGCTGGTCGTAAATTCAATAGTTTTTGTTTTTCAGTGTTTTCCCTTCTAATCAGTGATTTAGGAGGAAAAGGCTTTGAGGGGTTTTAAAATTTCCATTTGCAGTGGTTGAGCTGGAATAAGGATCTGGCTTTGACACTGGTTAAGTGAGGGGACAATATTAAAGAAGAAAAGGATTTTCAGGGGATGCTGAAGCTCTTTGCCAATGCACTTTGAATTTGACAGGTAGTTTGGGCCAGAGTAGGTCGGGAAAGACCTTTGAAAAGATAAAAATGCTGTCAAGTGATGTCTTCACCCTGATTTGCTTTCCTTTGTTTTCTAAATAGCATTTACTGTATTTTCTGCTTTGAAAATAAATATATATTGATGCCAAATAAGTCCTTTAAGTCACTGTTGGGGTTTGGAGGTTTTTTTGTATTCAAAAGTTGAAATAGCAAAAAGAAACAGATTCAGGTCTGAGAGAAGTGGTGTAGATTGATGCAAAGTGAATTTTCTTGAGCTGGTTGGAAAACACAAAAGACATTTTTTTATCTTTCTCACCTTTTCCCCTGTCCCTGCCCCCTTGGTGCCCCATGGACAGTTGGGCACCTCCTGGCAGGGCCCTTATCTGTGTGTCCATGGTTTATCTCCTCTCCTGGCTTTGGCTCCAAGCTCTGGAAGCCCTTGGTGCCTGTGCTGTATCCTCGTTTCCAGACCCATCGCTGACCCTTTTCCTTTTGCTCCTGGCTGTGCTTTGCGGGGTGACTGACCCTGGCTGCTCCCCGACACAGAGAGGGAAGTGTTGGCTTTGTCAGTGGCTCCAGGGCCCCTCTTAGGACGATATTCTGAAGATTGACAGTGTCCAGCAGGGCGATGTGATGCTGCATTTAACGTGGCTGCTGCTCCTGCAAAACAACTCTTGAGGCATTTCGTTTTTCCTCTCTGGGGACTCCAGGGAGCTGTTTTTATGTGCTGCTCCTTTCTGCCTGTATTCTTTTTCATTCCTTCCACATTACATGAGACAGTAGGTGGGAATATGCGGCCAGATAATGGTAATTTATTACTGATCTGTCAGAGTTGTTCAAAAGTCTTTCCAGCTAGGACTATAAATTTAGCATTTCTGTCCTTGCCTTGCCTTTGGTGATCTGAGAAGTGTCTTGGGGGAAGGCAATGCCACGTCTAAATTTCTTGCAAATATTCAAGCAGCATATCCTGGAAGATGGCATATGGAGAAGTGTTTTTGTCTTATAAGATTGGATTAATTAACTATATTTAGGTGTTAATTATTGGTGTAAGTTTCTGCATTGTGCATCTGCCAAAGCAGGTTTCTTCTCTCCTTTATGTCAGGACTTTTTGTGATCCTTCTTCCTCCTACTTTGGGAATATACAGTAGAGCTATTTCTTCTCCTTAATTTTGTTTTCTCTGCCTGCTGCTTCCTATGTTTGTCTTGAATAAAATGAGTTGTGAACATTAGTTAGGTGTTAAACCTCCTAGAATTGTAATTCTGATAAATTCTCTTTCTAGTGCTTTCCCACGTGTATCAGGGTATTATTTACAACCAAGCTGGGGTGACAGCTATTCTGCTTATTCTTCATTAGTTTTGCCAGAATTGGTTGTGCTAAATCATATTTCATCAGGTCTGTGGTTCAATTCCTGTTGTTGGTGTGTGTAAAATTAAGTAAAATAATGCATTAGTGCATCTGAATGTGGCTCAGGGCTGAGTATCTTATCCAAAGCCATGGCACTGGTGCTGATAAATAGAACAAGAAACTATCAGTGAGCTTTTTCTTTCAAAGAACTTCTGTCTCCATTCTTTTTGACTCTTTCTGCTGACATTAAACACCGAGGGTTAATCCAGCAGGCGAAATGACCTTGAATTTGCAGCTGCTTTCAGAGGAGTTCATTAGCTTTCAACCACAGCACTTTGAGGGGCTGGACACTCCCTTGGGCTGGTGTCTAAACTCTCTTTCAAAGTATTTGATTGCATTTCACCTTTTGGAGCGTTCTGAGGGGATGACAGAAGGCGCAGCAGACTGTCTGCTTTGCTTGGGTAGTCTATCATCCAATATGCTCAGGTTGTGTTTTTTCTCAGGAATTAGCACCTAAGGTCACCTCTTCAGTCAGGAATTTCCAAGAAATCCTTGTGCTGTTGGAAATATTCACAGCTGTAGCAGAAGTAGAGTGAGCTTTGGATTCCATATTTCTACAGTTCTATGTTGGATAAAATTCATTCTGTGTCCAACTTCACTTGAAGGTATGAACACATTAATTAAGGTACAACGCTCATTCTCATGGAGTTTAATTGAACTTGAGGAACCCCAACACCAGAGCTGAGCAGCAACTTCCAGAATTCACTCTGCTGGATTTAGAGCTTTCATTTTCACTGGATATCAGTAGGATAAACCCTTGAGTGTTGCAGGAAAACTTTTCAATATTCAACAGAGCATCCAGCATCTGTGAGCCACGTGCTCCCTCCCGTCCCTTCCCAGTGCTCTTTTACCAGGGAGCTCCATGTAAAGCAGCTTTGTTTTTCATTTCCAAAATGTGTCCTGAGCCCTGGCTTGGTGACCCCTGTGGTGATTTATTCTCACGATGTGTAGCCAGCACTGAATTCAGGCTGGAGCAGCGGAGCTGTGTGCTGCCTGCCTGCCTGGGTTCATTTTTCTACTCTGCTTATCTGACAGGACCTGGGGGGTTTGTGTGCTCTGCTCCAGCCTGAGGATGTGCTTCTCCCCAAAGCACAAACATCTCCTTTCTGGAGTTTTTATTAGACCTAAGCCTTCAGAGCCCCAGCAGTTGCCAATCAGTCTTTCCCATTCATGTGGCAATGACTCTTCAGCTCTGAATGATGTTTGTTTTCAGTTCAGAGAGTGATGCTCACGGCTGTGACCATCGTTCAGCACTGAAAATTGTAATGGCAGTGTTTCAGGGGAGAGCAGGATCCTCATCAGCTTTATAACACTATAAAGAAAGGATAAAGTAGATGCAAAAGGTTCTGCCTGGTAGCATTCCGTGCGAGAGTTAAATGAGAGCAGGGATTCAAGGTGACAGACTGCAGCATCTGTGCTGGAAACGCACTGAAGTTCAGTGTTCTCCTGCATTATTACAGTCGCTCTGACCACAATGAGTGTAATTAATATTCCTGGCTGAGCAGAGCTCTGTAAATAGACTCACCCAAAAAAGAAATTGTTCCATCACCCTGGGCACTGAACAGTAATAGAGCCCAGGCAATGGCCAATCTGTCTTCAAAAGAGAGCTCTGGCTCTGCGTGTTCCTTTTATCTCATGCTGGGCCTTGTACCCAAGCAAGAGCAATGAAAACCAGGAGTGTTAAAAAAAAAATACAAGCAAACAACAAAAAATCCTTGAAAAAGAGAGGAAATTGATGTTAGTGATCCAATTTGGTTTGGGTAGGACAAATCAGAGGACACATCTTTGGTAACCCCCTGGCTGTGGCCTCTTGTGTGTGACTTGAGCAGCAGAGAATGAGGTTTCAAACTTGCACCCTCAGAGTTTTTGCTGCACGTTACATTTCTAAAGCTCTGCTAGCACTTGCCCCACTGAATTAAATGAGCCTGAGAGAACCAGCTGTATCTAAGGAGGCCTAAAATGTCTTCTTTTTTTGTTTATATTCCTGGAAATCTTTGTCTTCCCTCTAAAACTTCAGGGAGCAGCTACCTGTCTACCTTATTATCAGCAGCCTGCTTCTCTGTTGTCACAAAATGACATTAACAGAGAGAAGGCCTTGTCTCTCTTTGGTTGTCTGGGGTTTTTGTTTGGTTTGGTTTGTTTTTAAAGCTGCTCCTGATGAGCTGTAATTGCCTTGTCAGAGTTCAGAGGAGAAAACCCCGATGTTTGTGAAGCTGTTCTTCATTCACACACTCCTGACTGCAACAAGCAGTGCCTGGTTCTTACAAAGCTGGAAAAACTCCTGGATTCTGGCATTTCTTACCTTTACTTTTCCTGACTGGGTAGTTTCTCCTACTGTGATATTTCCACAATGCCCAATATTTAATCTTTTTGTTTGTTTTTACTATCATTGCAGTTCAGATTACTCTGTTTAAGTAGGATAATGCAAGGCTGGTTTTGTGTGCCTGCTTTTGCTTAATTTGATAGATAGATTTGAACTATCAGAGCTGATAAACCTGCTGGAGATGTTTTTATTTTGTGGCAGTGAGTAGATAGAGAGGTTTTCTTGCTCTGTGGTGTGATGGGAGAGTCACAGCAAGAACAAATGTAGTTCAACCTGGCAGCAATGGCAGAAACCACAACTTGGATATATTCATTTAAAATAAACTTATCAAACAGAATGTGATAAAGAGTAGAACCACAGATGTGATAAGAAGCAAGACAGGCTGTAGGATCTTATACAAAATATTGTGCACAGCTCACTTGTGTGCCTTGGAAACTCCTGCTCTGTATTTCAAGAGGTGCATGTGTGGTATTTTATAACTTTCCAGGAGAAGCACAGAGTGTTCTTTTGGGACCTCTCTTACTGAGGCCGTGTGTTGGAGGCCTTTTAGTTTTAACGATATTTACTTGGTTTCTTTCATTATGTTGATGGCAGTTTTTGGCACAACAAATTCCACACCAAACTGATTTTTTTATGTATATATATAAACATGAGAAGGTGGAAATGATTGTTTTTCAGGTTGTGGTTTCTTGTGCTCATCCAAGGACAGTGCTGGCCCTTGGAAGAACACTCTGGGATGCTCAGTGCTGCTGGCTGGAATGCAGCAGGGGTCAGCCACATGTGCAAAGTGCTGGGGATAGCTCTGCTACCACCCCTGCTGCTGCCTTGAGAGGCTCCCTAGAAACAGAGACTGGACAGGAATAAGGGAATAAAGGTGGGTATTTATTGGAAAGGCCTTCAAAGGTGCACCCTGGGAGCCAAAGGCTACATCCAAAACTGNAGTTAAAACCCAAGGCATCATTCCTGCCCCTTTAGAGGCTTGACAAGGCCTCCACCCTGTTGAGACTCTATTCTAAATATTCTAAATATCTACTAATACTATGTGTCTAACAGCAATATACATCTAACAATAGTATATATAAACAAGAATAATAATTATACATACTATGAACAATTCTTAAATCCAGGATCAGTTTGGTAACCATGAAATCAGGCTGTGGAAGATATAACCAGAACTCAGTGTTATCTTTGAATGCTATCTAATGTAAGATCTGAGTTAGTAAACAAATTGTAAACAAATTTTGCCGATCTTTCCCCTTTGGTTTATATGTCAATTGTTAGCTCTGTATCCAAATTAATGTCGTTGAATACACTTTGAACTAGAATCAAATGCAACCTTTTGAGAGGCTCCTGCTGCTGCAGAATTGGGGATTTGTGTATGGCACAAACATTCCAGAAAAGGGGCTTTGCATGTTTACATGAGACAAGGAAAAGCCTAAACTGCTCCTCCAGGTGAAAGTCTCTGGTTTGAGGCTTTTTTATGGATTTAATGGCAGCTGAAAGACTGATGGTGACAGCAAATCCACTCAGCTCTTGCTGGGTGTACTCACAACAAGCTGCTCCCACGGAAACGAAAAGCCAAACTCCCTGGAGGCAGCAGGGTGATGCTCAGTCACGGGATTTACAAGAAGTCCTGCAAATGTGCTTGTTCATGTGAGAGGAACTTCCATCAGCTGCCTGCCCAGAGGAACTGCAGAAACTTTTCAAGTTCAGAGAATCTTTAAAGGCTTACTCCAGAAAAAAAAAACCCCAAAATACTGTCACTGTGTCCCAGATGACCTGACACCTTTTTTTCCTCCTCCTCTTTTTCTCCTGTCCCCATGGCACATCCAGATCCTCCCACACCCACAAGTGCCTGTGCAGCTGTGAGAGTCCCCTCTGCCCGGGATCCACAGCTCGCTCAGGAGGAGCTCTTGGGCTCAGGGAGAATTTGTCAGTGCTGCCAGGAACTCACCCTCACCTCTCAAAGAACAAATCACCTCACCCACAGTGACCTGGTGGGGATATGAAGGATAACTGATGTACTTTAGACAATTATGTGTGGGTTATTTATGTTTTCCAGGGCATTATTTGTGAGGGGTTTGTGTAGAATTCTGCCATGGCACAGTTAGGGAGGATTTTCAAATATTGTTGACCCAGAATCAATAGACGCTCCCCTAACTTGATTATGAAACTTTTCAGCAACTAATTGTTTTTCAGGTAGTTAAGATCTGCAACTTTAATACAAATAGCTATGAAAGTGGACTGGAGATGCCTTGATCTCAATATCATATCATTTGCAAGTAGAAAGATGATTATGTTTAATCAGTTCTACCATCAGGTCTCAATAAATTCCATTTTTCCAGCCAAAAGCTCGGATGCAACTGAATGGTCACATTTTCCAGTGATCTGTGCATGGGAGCTTTGTGGTGATGTTCTTTGGGTTGTTTTGCTGGGGGTTTTTTTGCGGGGTGGAGGGGACAGGGTTGGTTTGTTGGTTTTTTGTTTGTTTTCTGGGGTTTGTTTTGTTTTATTTGGATGGGTTTTTTTCTATCAATGCTACAGTCAAGAAGCTCCACGTATTTGCTAGTTAACTACTCAAAGGTACTTTCCCTTCCATCCTTCATGTGGTCTGTGAGGATTCCTGTGTTACTTTGTCCCTCTTGAGTGCTGATTGAGATCTTGATTTTGGAATTGGGCCTGGCCTACGAGGCCCAGACTGCAAACACTGCTAAACTCTGCCTTAAGATGTTCAATTTCTGTTTGTTTCCAGGCTATAATTATTTATAGTGCAGAAACCAAGAAGATCTTATGTGAATACTTAGACAACTCAAGTGTTTTGCTGTCACGTGGGGTTAAAACTGTGTAAGTGACCTCAGTGGCCTTATAGGGATTTTTTTCTCATGTTTTCTTTCATGCAGAGGTTCCCCCACCACAAGGTCAGCTCCTGACAGAGCATTCACCAAGGAAAGGTTGCCTGGATTCCAGGGGAAGCTGTGGATACCTGGTGAGGTTGTGCAGAGGGTAAATACAGCTTGGGAGAAAGGAGTGTCAGGACACGGCATGTGCTGAGGGAGGGCTGCTCTCCCTCCTTGCCACGCGCTCTTGGCCAGCACAGGATTGAGGATGTGAACTCACTCTGTGGAAGGGTTGGTGCTGCTTCTCTTTGATAAGTTTGGGGTTTTGGAGTAACTTAAAGTCATTTTAGCTTGGGGTTCACATCACCTTTTACTTCCCAGCTGGGATGCAGGCCTACAGCACTCCTGGAACGTCACAGACACCTGGGGCTCCCCTTGACTCGGTTTTGAAATCCACAAAATTCACGTGTACTCTCCTTGCTTTTCCAAAAGGTGATCCCAGTGCAGCAATGAAACACCTAGTGTTGAAGCACGCCCAGTGTTCAGTGTTCCTCATTTTTTCCTGGCGTGGAGGAGGTGATTCCATCTGGTTTGACCCCTGCACTGCTGTGCCCAGGGCTGCTGCTCCCACAGCTCTGTGTTCAGCCATGGCAGCGATGGAAAGGACAAGGGCAAAGGCTGCTCTGCAGGAAGGACTCGCTGGCCTCCACCCATGGCAAGGAATCAGAGGTGGTTAGTGGAAAAAAAAGAGGTTTGAACTCTAAACTCTGGATCAGTGAGTGTTGAAAGAGTTGTTTTTTCCATGTGTCTAACCTGGCAGGGTTTGCACATGGATAGCAATCACAAGACGTGAGAGTTCCTGGATGTGGCAAGGCAGGTCGCACTTCAGAAAGGCATAATCTCTGTTTTCTCTGTTCAGATGATGCTTTTTTCCCTCCTTGAGATGGAGAAACTGTACTTCATGGAAGGTGGTGTCTGCTCTTGTGACCATCTAGGCCACTGTGACCTTCTAGGACCTTAAGGGAGCTATAAAAAGGAGGGGGAGAACATTTTTATATGGACAGATAATGACAGGACAAGTGGGAATGGCTTTAAACTGACAGGGGGCAGGGTTAGATGGGATATTGGGAAGAAATCATTTATTCAGAGGGTGGGCAGGCCCTGGCACAGGGTGCCCAGAGCAGCTGGGGCTGCCCCTGGATCCCTGGAGGTGTCCAAGGCCAGGCTGGACGGGGCTCTGAGCAAACCTGATCTAGTGAGAGGTGGGGAATCAGTGACTCCAAGTTTGCTGGAATCACCACAGAAGCTTTAAGAGCTGCTTGTTGGGCTTCTGCTGTGGGCGACAGTTCTTAGTTCAGCTGTAAAGTTCAGCCAAGTGGAAAAGAAAACTGAGGAGAAAGGGGAAACTCTGACTGTCCTTGAGTCAAAATTCAAGTCAAAATCAGAAGGAACATATTTTAAATGAAAAGGTGTGACCTTGAGAACACCTGAGAATTTGGAGTTTGGGTTCAAGTTTCATGTTTGATATGGCCATGTTGGGAACTTGAGTTCTGCTGGAAGTGTATCTGCTTGAAACTTGAGGTTCTTGAGGTCTCCTTTAGCGGAAAATCTTAAATAAGAGACAAAGTACCAATAAATTGGCTTCTGGGTGTGAGATGCAGACCAGCTACTGCAGCAGGCTGTGCCAGTATGGGCTCCTTGCTGGATTCAGGGGCTTCTTCATTTGTTTTGATTCTTTTTCATGAATAAATTCGAATAAATACGAGTAAAAATTCTAATAAATACGAATCTATAAAAGTAGTATTGGAAAACCTTTTGGACCAGAGATTTGTTGTGAGGGGCTTGGAAGGGCAGGTTTCTCAGGCAGCCTGGTTTTCCATTCTGTTGCATCAGCTGTGGTTCAGGGGAGCTCCACAGAGAAATGGGCTTTTGGTGTTTCCTGGAATCGATGGAGGGAATGCAACAGGAGAGCTGCCTGGATATTTTCAGGTAAAGGCTCACGTCAGCTATTCATACAAATCAGTGCAGGTAGCCATAATAACAACAAGCTTCTCCTCCAGACAGTGGAATAATACCCAAAACAATATTTTATAGATATTATTCCAGGCCAGGGAGAGGCAGAACTCTGCTTGAGACACCAGACTCCATCTTTTGTTACTGGTTTTTCTCACCCGAGTTTCCTTAGGAAGTAACAAAACCACAACTTGATCAATGCTTAATTTATTGCCTCAGCAGTAGCACTGGAGATCTGGCACTGAATCAGAAGCGAGGGCAGGGACGGTGTTTTTGAGCTCAACACGAGTGAAATTGTACTTACAATATATGGATGAAACAACAGGGAGAGGAGCGCTGGAGTTTCCATCAGCCATCCTGATGATATTTTTAAGAATCTGTGTCTGGCAGATGCATTAGCTGCTGTTACAGCTTTCAGGAACTCCTAGGAGGACTGCTGAAACATCCCAGTGCTCTGACCCCGGAGCACACAGCGTCAGGAGTTGGAGTTCCTTTGCTGCAGAGAATAATTCATCCCCATCCTCTTGCTGAGGGGAAAGTGGGAATAGCTCTAACAGCATGAAAGGATGTCTGGAGCTCTTTTTCTCTCCCTCCTGAATTTTGGATGGGGTATTGTGTAAGTGGGATTGGCTGGGAACTGGTCACATCCTCAGCACGTGTCCCAAATTTCAGTTTCCCAAGGACACTGCCACTGGTGACTCAGACAAATGGGAGTAGGAAGCCTGTAATTATATTATAATAACTTACAAGCTGATTAAAGTGTTCAGGTGTGTCTCACGCTTCTGGAAAATCATCCCTGGATTCTTCACAGCTAATCTGTTTTGTTTTTTTTTTTAGGAGACCATCTGTCACTACAGAAATACTTTAATAGCAGCATCTGAATCCGAGGACAACTGGCATAGCTCAGGTGGGTGCTGGCAGAACTGGAGAAGAGTTTTGCATCCCTCTTGTTCCCACCTGCAGCTGCACATTAGGAAGTGCTGCAATGCAAATGTCTGAGGGGTCCAAGGGAGCCAAGCCTATAAATCAGTTTGGGATGTGGCCCTGGGATAATCCAAGTGAGCAGTTGTGTCAAAGGAGTATATTTCCATGGATATTAGGAAAACCTAAAGTCATGTAAACTATTGCACTAAACACCAGGTGGGGGTCCAAAACCAAGCTGTAAATTTGAATTGTTGGCAGTTCTAAGCATTGAAGAGCTCTGTTCTGATATAAGCTGTACATGTTCAGCCTCTCCACCTCCCACCTGGATCAAGATTTACTCATTACCTCATGGTTATGAAGTACTTCATGTGGAAACCTCAATATGACCAGTTTTTACCCAATTAGTGAAAAATTAAGGGCTTGATTTGTAACTCTCAGATAAGAATCCTTTATGGACAGTATGAAAATAACATAGTTGTGCTTGTTGTGTGTGCTTGAAGTGTGAACTGGAGATGAAAACAGGGAAAAGGGAGTGAATTGGTTCAAGCTGAAGCTGAGGAGATACTTGTTGGTTTTGAGTCTCTGATTTGAAAACTGGAGAGTTCTAGAACAACTTGCCTTTGAAGTCTGTAACAAAAATAAGAAAAGAGAGTTTAGTGGGTAACTTCCATACCAAGGAAAACAATGATCAGTTCTGAACTGGAGATGAGCACACTGGGTAAGTGGCTGCTGTCTGAAGAGGCAGAATTGGTGCTTCAGAACTCTTTTATCATTTATTTTCTGGACTACAGCACTGCTGCTGTGACCCAAATGCCCCAGGCTAGTTCACACTTTCTAGATGAATCCTTAATAAAAATTCAGCCTGCGTGTATGTCTTTGGACAAAATGAAGTTAGTCATAAAACGTCTGGTTGAAATTACCAGATAAGAGCTCCAAGGTCTCGGCTGTCACAGTCCCAGACTAAATGACACAGTTGTGGCAGGGAAGAGATGGCTGAGGTTATTTCCTACAAATCTGAGTAAAACTTGTCTGCCTTTGAGAAAGGGAGATGTGGCTCCCCAGCAGTAGCATAGGATCAGGCAGAAGAGATGCATTAAAATGAGCTAGGCTTCTTTTAAGTCTTCAGAATATTTTCAAGGTGATAAATTAATTTTGAGAGAGGAAAGAGTGTAATTTATTTCTGCTCATGGCACTTGCATTGGCTATGAGAAGAGTGGCAGTTCTTAGGGATGTTATCCTGCTTTTCCTTGAGCTGTATCACTTTTTTTTGAATAGTGGGGGCTGTGCAAAGAATTGCTGCATTATCTTGTGGGTTTCCTTAGTGCCCTTAAATCTTGTGCCAGTTGTTAAACTTTCATGTTACTCACATATTTCATTAAATCTGGTTTATTTGGCATAGCAAAGGCTAACTTATACCTGTAGTGAAGTCATTCAGGAAACTGATCCTTCGAGCTCAAAAACCTGGTGTGTCTCAGTGTGGGTGTACCTAAAAATTGCATTTCTGTGCCTGCTCACTGTGGTTGGTGATGCCTGGGCAGGGAAAGAACAGGGAACCATCCTCTGTGCAAGTAGAACATTGCTAGGCTATGAGAGAAACAGCACCAGATCTGAAGAACCACATCTTGCTCTCAGTGAAGGCTGTGGAAAGCAGGAACAGCTGCTTCTTATCTCACAGTCAAACATTTTGAAGCCCTGGAGGCGAAATATTTATGCTACTGGACACTTTGTTTATTCAATGGGCCTTTTCTGATTTCTCTTTTTTTACCAGAGAACTGAAAATGAGTGACGTGTGTGCGCCTCAGTGTAAATAAGAGACTCGTGACTCCTCATGTCAGAATTAGAAATCCTTCATGCTGCTCTGAGGGCCTGAAGGAAACACTGATGTGTGTGAACAAACAGAAAGTAAACATCAGTTAAAGGGAGAAACAAGCTGCCTAATCTTAGTTCAGTTTTACATAGAAAACTTCAAGAAAAGAAGACTCTAAAGTGTGCAGCTTCTGGGAATAAGCTCCAAAGAGGGGTGGGCCTGCATGCAAACACACATCTTCACTGGATTCTGAGGAGCTGCAGAGTGAGATGAAATATAGTTCTGTGGAAATCAAAAGGTTTACAAACTACTCTCCTTGTAAACAGCCTGTTTCCAGAACAGAAGCCACAATAATTCAGCAGCAGAGTGAGGCAGCTCGGGTAGGTTTGGGGTGCAGAAAGCAGCCTGTGCAGCGGGCTCACAAAACAGCCAACAGCATCAAAGCTGGGGAATTCCTGAGGGAAAAACAGCTTGGATTTTGGAGAATACTGGGGAGAAATGCTGTAAGGACTTGCTTTTTCCCTTAAGTGCTTGTGGCCTCACTTGTGAGCATGGTGGAGATGTTTTTATCCAACCTCTCAATTTTACTTGCCCAGGTTCCTTTCTGTGGGACCCTTCTTTACCTGACTGAGACAATATTTAATCAGCTCCAGCAGTACCTAATCAGTCATGTCTGGCAAACTCACTCTTCTTGAAAAATGCTTCTCCTCTGAACACACCCAGGTGTTAAATTCAAGAAGCACTCACCAAATCCAATATTTTCCACTATTGAAATTCAGTGCCTGACTCATCACTTTGCACAAAGATGTTGCTTCCAGTGACTTTGTTTGGGCTGACTGCGGGTTTTTCAAACAAAGCAAGTAATTTCTGGAAAACCCTGTCAAACTTTGTGCCAGAGCAGTGGAGAAGTTATCCAAAAGGCCAACACCCAGGTTAGTGTGAGAGACTGAACTACTGGAAAGCCCTGGGGCTTTGCTGGTGTCTCGTGTCAGTCCTTTTAGGGCCTGGGGCATTCTGGAATTGCTGGATTGATCCCAACCAGCTCCCAGGCACCTTTGACCTTCCTGCTCTGCTTACACCTGGCTTGGGCTGTATAAAAACTTGATAGGCTCTTCCTTCTCCTGCCCAGCCCCTTCAATTCATTTCCTTTTTAAGTTTGGAATCTTCAGATGGGATCCTGGCAAGAGGATCCCTGAATACCTTCACTGGAGGTTGCATTCCAGTGAAAAGCTTCCAGGGTGGTATTGTTTTCCCTCGGCCTGGATCAGCCTTTGGTCTGAAGCAGTGTGAAAGGTTTTGTGGGTTTTGAAGAGCAAGGGAATTAAAGATGGGAATGATCAGTGTGAAGGTCAGACTTCTTGCTTTTGTAGAGTTATCTTGGAACAAATTACGTGCTCGAATAGTTTTTCCCAGTATTTTTGGGCAGCACTGGCTTGTAAAATTCAGATGTAAGAGCTCCCAAAGGTGGCTGCTTCTGTTGGGCACCTGCTGCTATGACAACTGTACAAGAGGATTGATACCTGGGAGTAAGGAAATCGAGATGAAATGGTAAATGAGTGTCTCTCCTGCCAGGAAATCCTGTTTTCCTTGGAGCCGGGGATCAGAAGGTGGCGTTGCAGGCAGGTTTGTGAGCAGAGTGTGCTCAGGAAGGGCAGCAGTGCTCTGGGCTGTACACACGGATTTTGGGTGATGTTTGCCTGAGGACCAATTGCTCATTAAAGGTTCCTGTGGCTAACACAGCTGAGGAGATATCAGATCTTTCACTTTTTATAAACTTGCCTTTATTTGTGCTCTGCCTGTTGAGCTGAAACAGAGCCCACTGCTTCAAAGGGGTGCTGGGTGCAGGAGGGGATGCCTGACCTAATTTCAGATCTGATAGAGCCGATAGTGTTGGAGGTGATGCCTCAGGTTTTAACTTTCATGTTTTTCAAATCCTGTATTGCCCAGTGTGTAACTCTGAAGTTTCTTGCAGCCTGCTGACTTCTGTTCTCCAGACATAACAAAGCCTCTCTGGGCCTGCTCTCCAAGGACACCCAGGCTGTCCTGGGCCTGAAAATGTGTAAACCAACATCTTGAAAGGGGGGTGAGCCTGGGGAAATTACATCATTAGCTAAAGTTTTAATTGGCGCATTTCTGCTGATATGCAAATGGACCAAACCTATAAAGGTGTGGGGAACTCGTGACTCGGGGTCCATCTTGGGGTCCATTTTTGGATGTAGCCTTTGGCTCCCAGGGTGCACCTTTGAAGGCCTTTCCAATAAATACCAACCTTTATTCCCTTATTCTTGTCCAGTCTCTGTTTCTAGGGAGCCTCTCAAGGCATCAGAGGGACCATTGCTTCACTTCAGATATGGTCCAAAACTCTGACTGAGTTCTCTGTGTTGAAATCATACATCTGGCTCTTTTCCTGTCATTAAAACCAATAAATATTAAGACCAGCTTTAGAAGCTTCTCTTAGAAAGAAAATCTTCCTTGTTAAAAGCCTTTTTAGAGTGGCTGAAACTCTGCTCCAGGTCCTAAATTTAATTCAGTTGTTGGTGCATTTAGGTTGCTTCTATGCTGTAAAATGAAACTGATCAGTAAAGAGAAAGCAGTGAGATAAAATCTAGGAATCTGTGTTTCATTACATGGCCAGTCCCTAATGCTTTCAGAAAAAACAGGAGTATTTAATATTCATCACTTTGTGATAAGTGCTGGTAACTCCTCTGCAGGGCCTGGGCAGTTAAATCATTTCTGTCGTCTGAGCATCCCTTACCATTGTAGGGGTGGTCTGTGCTGATGGGTTGAGGTTTAGGGATTCCCATCTCAGCAACTTGGCCAGGGATGGTCCTGCCCAGGACACCCCAACAACCCCCCCTGTCCATCCCTGGCAGCGCTGCCCAAACGCTCCTGGAGCTCTGGCAGCCTCGGGGCCGTGCCCATTCCCTGGGGAGCCTGGGCAGTGCCAGCACCCTCTGGGGGAAGAGCCTTTCCCTGCTCTCAACCTGAGCCTGCCCCGGCCCAGCTCCAGCCGTTCCCTCAGGTATGATCTTCCTCCCTCACACATCCAGTTCTCTGCTTTGGATTTTTAGGCTCTTCGAAGATTGATTGGGAGCTTTTATCATCTTTTGAAATTCTACTTGATGGGCCACCAGTGTGAGGACAAAGAGTTGTGCCCAGAGCAGCTGTGGCTGCCCCTGGATCCCTGGCAGTGCCCAAGGCCAGGCTGGAAGGGGTTTGGAGCAGCCTGGGATAGTGGAAGGTGTCCCTGCCCATGGCAGGGAGTGGAACTGGGGGGTCTTTAAGGTTTCTTCCAATCCAAACCATTCCATGATTCCGTGATTCTGGTGTTCTTTCTTCCTCTATGCTTTCTAATGCTGCCATTCTTTCACATCCAGCATTAATGTCAGACATTGCAAGCAGTGCAAATCTTCTCCCATGCTTTACCCACACTGATATAATCTAGAAGGAAAATAGGCTCAGAACAAGGTTTTCCCAGTTCCTTTTAGAAGCAAATTATTTCACTAATCTTTGGTCATAATGTGAATTTTAAACCTTTTCACACAAAAGGAGATCTGAGCTTTGGTGAGCCAAGAGCCTCCGACTTGTAGCACTCACCTCCTCATTCTTCTGTAGGTGAGCTTTGCTCACCTATTCCAAGTCCTTTAGACCTTCACACCACCTCTTTTCTGTGCTCTCAGGAACACGTGAGCCCCTTGCATGCTCTTGAAGGAATAAGCAGAGTTTTATGAAGAAAAGACAGAGTTTGACAACGCTAAAGGAAACAAAGCAAAGAGAAACTCTTGATCAAAGAGATCTCACACAGTTTCAAGGACAAAGACAAAGACAAATTACAGTTTTGTTCCAAAATAAGTAAAGAAAAATCCCCCAGCTTTACAGGAAGAGCTCTGCTCATTTTCCCACCTTCCCAAGCAGTTTCGGATCTGTGAGTGCTGAAGACACCAAACACTTTCTTTTTCCATCAAGATCCCGGGAGCCTTCCCTGACCATTCTGCCCTTGCTTCTGAATGGTTTGTCTTTCTCTGCCTCTGCTTGCAGAGCATCTTTAAAACAACTCTGCCTTGTTCAGAATGTTGAAGTTGGCTGTCTAAACTGCAGCTAAATCAAAAACATAGCTGATGATTTGGACAGATACAGGCTGGGTGGGATTCCTGCCAACGCTATATTTGCTTTTGTCTTCATAAAGAGCAGTCCTGGGAGATGTGCACTGCAACCAGGAAGAGCCTGACAAAGGCATGTGCCTCTATAAAGGGCTTTTTTAGAAAACTTATTTTTTGCGTCAGCCAGCTTTGTGAGTTATTTCAGGCCGTGGTGTGTTGATCAGATGCTGAGTGTAATAATGTCTTGGAAGAAAATGCTTGGTTTTCAGCCCCTGCAGATATTTTGTAATTGGGTGCAAGGGTTAAAACTGTGCAGTGCCCACCCTGGGCAATCCTGCCTGTGGTGGCTGTGCTGGATGTGATGCCCACACCGGGAGCAGCCTGGGGATTGCTCCTGGTCCTGATATGGGAATGCTGAGACTGTCAGCAGGAAAAGTTACCTGGTGCCTGGCTGACAGGATTTTGAACATTTTTCACTGCTGTTTAGGAAAATGAAAAGTGTGAAATATTTCAGAGTGTCTCTTACCCCTGACTTTGAGCACGTGGCTGATTTTAGGCCCCTGAGCAGTCTGGAAGGATTCTATATGGTCGCCTGTGAGCTTGGAGAAAGTGTGGCTGCTGCATGGGACTTAAATGACTTAAAGTCATTATTTTTTGTGTATTTTCAATGGTATTGTGGGTTTCCACCTTACTCTCCAGCTCAATTTTCTGCTGGTGAAATTGGTACGAGCATTTAATAGTTGCAGCACATCCAGTACTGTGGTTTGCAAGTCCTGCATTAGTAGGGACTGTGTAAAAAATTAACAGAAATGGCACTGGGGGTAATCCCTGTGGTTTGGGGCCAAATTTGGTTTGATTCTAGTAATAACAAAGTGAAGCTGACATGGGAGATGCAATTTCCTGAGGCAGAGGAATGGCTGGACTGTTAATGACCTTGCAGAGAGATCACTGAACAGGTTGTGGGCACAGCTTTGTAGTTTTCAGGGCTCTCCCATGAAAAGGAAAGCAAACTAATTAACCATAGACTAGGAGTTTAGGGAAGTTTTTCTTTAAAACAATGTAGGAATAAAGCATGAGGTAAATAGGAAAGAAAAAGAGGTGATTCACCAGCAGCCCATCTTAGCACTGCCCTGGAGAGGACCAGGTAGAGAAGTTCCGTCTATATATGGATAGAATTTGGGATTTTTTACCTCCTGAGTGTCAAACCCCTGTAAAATCAGCCTCACCACCAGCTCTCTCCTCAGTACCTTGTTACCCGTGCTGTTCCCAGACTTCCCACAGAGACAATTCAGAACCTTCTGAGTGCAATTAATCTGTTGCATATAACAGCTCTTTTCTCCTGCTTTCCTTTACCTTACAAGGCAAACATTCCAGAGTGGTATTGGGAAGGAACATTTTTATGGACAGATGAGCTCTAAACCTGCCATCCACTGAGGGCCAGCTCGAACATCCCAGAAGACTGATGTTAAAATTTCATGCTCAGTAAGGCTTAGGAGCTGTTAATCCTTCACTCCACCTGCAGTGGTCTTGCTGTTCCCAGGATTTTGGGTTTACTTTCATCACCTCCATGAGGCATCTGGCCAGTTCTGCCTGCCTGGTACCTTAGGCCTGGAGAAAAGGAGGCTCAGGGGGGCCCTTGTGGCTCTGCACAACTCCCTGACAGGAGGGGGCAGCCGGGGGGGTCGGGCTCTGCTCCCAGGGAACAGGGACAGGAGCAGAGGGAACGGCCTCAGCCTGGGCCAAGGGAGGCTCAGGGTGGACACCAGCAGGAATTTCCTCATGGAAAGGGTGCTCAGGCCTTGGCAGGGGCTGTTCAGGGAGGTGGTGGAGTCCCCATCCCTGGAGGTCTTTAAGGACACTCAGTGCTCTGGGCTGGTGACGAGGGGGGGATCAGTCGCAGATCAGCACAGACCAGCCCTACAATGGCAAGAGATGCTCAGATGACAGCAATGATTTAACTGCCCGGGCCCTGCAGAGGAGCTACCAGCACTCATCATAGACCTCGATTATCCTGGAGGTCTTTTCCAACCTCAGTGATTCCGTGATTCTAAGATAAGAATTCACCTTTGTGTCGTAGATCGGGCAGTGCCAGAGTAGGCGGAGAGGAGATCTTGGTTCTCTTGTCCTTGGTCTCTCTTGTTCCTCTCTTTCCTCGTCGGTGCTGAGTTGGTGCTGGCTCTGCTGGACTGCCCCTGGCAGCAGACAGGGCTGGGGGCTGCAGGATGGAGCCCCAGCCCACCACCCTGCTCAGCTCTGCTGCCCTGGGCTCTCCCCGGAGCCTCGCCTGCAGAGCTGCTTTGCCCTTCACTGGAGATAAAGGCCCAGGGGAGGCTTTTGCTCAGCTGCGTCATTTTCTGTCTTAAACCGTTCTAAAGCCCCACTCCTGTTTTTGACAGCTCCGATCTGCCTGCAGTGCTGCAGTATTGCACTTCTGGTGGAGCTGCAATGAGGCTTTACAGCAGTCCTGCATTACTCCCCCAGCTGCTTCCCTGTCCCAACCACCAGATCAAGTGTAAGTCTGGTGCCAGTGCTCCGGGCTATGATTTACCCTACTTCTACCTCCTCCCTCCTTCACTTCCTCCTTTTTTTTAAGACCAGCAATATTTGGATGGTAATTCTAGCCCCAAGGCTTGTATAAATTCATTAAAGGCCCTGCCTTTTGAAGTGGAATTAGTACTTTGTTAAAGCTGTTTGTGTTCTGGGTCATGAACCATCTGATGGGAGGCCTGGGTCCATCTGGGCTGTGCTAATTAGAGCTGCCTGCCCTGGAGCAGCGGGGCTGAGGCTGCAGCTCAGTGCAGGGAGCAGCTCCAAGGATCTGAGCTGCAGAACCACCTCTGGCTCCTGTGCTGGAAGCTGATTGCCCTTGGACAAACCTGCGGGGTGGGAGCTTGTGTCTGCCTGTGCAGCAATGTCCTAGACCCCAGATCCTCACTGGGAAACCTCTGGAGGCTTTTTACCTCAAGCCATTTTCTCTTACAAGGTAAATTCCTTGCCAGAAGCCTGTTATAATAAATCCCCCATCTAGAGATGGAAATTAAGCATCTTCCAGCCCTGTAGGTCTTTGCCAGTTACTTCAAATGCTCTATCCCTGGCTCCTGACTGCATCCAGGGGGTTTGACATGGGATAAAGCAGGGGATAGCTTGGGATTTCGTCTTTTTAAGCACATGCTTCTGCTGTCCAAGCTTAACTTTCTTATTAACACAAAAATACAGCTGAAATTGAAATTATTGGTCTGGAACTCTGGTTCAGGGTTTTTCTGCTGAACCATGATCAGAAGTGAAGTGGTAACAATACAGCTGGAAATCCTGGAGTAGCTAAAGGCGCATCAGTTTGTGATGAAATCTTCTAAAGAGCTCTTTGAAATCTTCTAAAGAGCTTCAATATTAAGTTGGACACCCTAAAAGGGCTTGGGACCTTAGACAGTTTAATATGAACCACTTTGGTGTGCAGACAGGACATATCTCAATTATTAGCCAAAGATCTTTTTTTGCTGCCAGCTCACGATTTGCTCACTTTGGATAAAACTGGTTATTTTGCAATGCAATAAATAGGCAATAGGAGTAACTCTGGTTAGATCACACTTCAATCACTTATGTTAGCCTGAGCTAACCAAATACTTCAAAGGAAAATTTATCTGAATTTTTAAGTCTGAACCTCACAAAATATAATTATAGAACTTTATGGCACGATCTTCCCAGACAAGACACATCTGAGATGCTCCCAGGCTGTGACAGTGACTCCCAGCTCTGCAGTGGGCTTGTATGTAGGAAAATTATTTGGCATTACAGCACTGTCCATATATCCCCTGGAAACAGCTTGATTATTCTGTTATTCTGGGCAAATGAAGTTTGTAAATCATTCTCGTGGTAGCAGAGCTTACGCAAGGCAGCAGATGTCTCTCAGTCCCCAAGGGCCATGGCAAGTCCCTCGGAGCTTTGTCTGTGCAGCACAGTTGTTCACAGCTCTCAAACAGCTGAACTTCCAGCTCTCGAAGGTTCAAAACAACCTGACTTGGGTGAGAAATGCAGAAGTTCTGGAGAGAATAGAGGCTGCTCAAGGAACACGATGTCTTTCAGGGGTGTTGCTCAGACATGAGAGGTGAAGGAGCTGTGTGCTTGGGCAAGCTGCTTCCCTGGCTCTTGATGTCTTGGTGAAGTACTTGACTTGTACAAATCACTTAATTACTTTACAGCTTATTCCTCAAGTGAAATGAAAATCCTTTGGGATCAAACTGTTCTTGATAAACATCTCAGGCTTTTAAGAAATGCTTCTGGGTTTATTGCCCTTTAAATTTCAGGCACCCTGACATTAGTGTGCTGTCTTGTTTGGCTTCAGCTCTCAAACCACAGAACAGATTGACATTCTGAATCAAAAATAGAATTGTCCACCACTACTCCCACAGCTTGGCATTAATCTGGTTGGCCTTGGGCTCCTTTTCTTTTTGCATGGAAAAAAAAACCAATCCAGGTTTGGTTATCAACAGCAAAGTCTACTGTTTAAAACACAGAGGCATCTGAAGTCCCTGCAGGGTGTGAGGCTTGGCAGAAGCTGACTTTGATTAAACACAAATCAACCAGGAGGGTTTTTTTCCCCTTTCTCAGCATCTCTCTTGGCAGAGCCTCCATCTGTGGTTGGGGTTGGAGAGCCCGGCTGCTGTTCCAGGCCGAAAGGAATGCCCACGGTGGGATCTGGTGAATAGCTCTATTCATAAGTCATCCTGCCCTCCCTCCTTCTCCCTCCAGCTTGAAGCCTCCAGGACACTTGTGCAACCTTGGCCATGACATCCCGAGTGGAGAAGGGCGGGAACAGCCCGTCCTGAGGGTGGGAGCAGCACGTAGAGCTCACGAGGAGTACTGGAAAAGGAGTTCATACACCTCCTGCATTTCCTTCTTGAGCACAGCCCCGCCAGTCGCCTTCTCCAAGGGCTGGTTCTTCCCATTTAAGCAGCCTGGCTCAGTTTCCTGCCCTGCCAGGCTGCTGGATGTGCAAGGAGAAGCCTCATTCCCCTCTGGAGCTGATGATGTGGGAAGCGGGAGGAAGTGCCTGCTGTGTGCCTCTTGTTACCTTGCTTGGCATAACAAGGGCTGCTGATCCAGGCTTGGAAAGCTTCTCCAAGGATTTTTAGGTTGAAAAAGATTCTCTTTCATTTTGGACTGTCATGGAACTAGAGTGTTGGAAAGCTTGGCAAAGTCACAAGCTGCTCTATCTTTTCTTGTTTATTTTATTAGCAGAGAAGAAAATTCGAGACTTAGGAGGGAAAACAAACTGAAGGTGGGAGGGGAGAGGATATACAGGAGTAGAAACAAATTTGAAAAGGTAAAAGGGAGACTTCCTGAAAAGAACTTCCACAGAATTATGTAAATAAATATAAACTCTGAAAACAATGACTTCCATGGCTTGGCCAGAAAATGAAACTTTTTTCACTGGTGGAACAACATTGTTTGGCCATGATGAAGGCCTTGTCTTGTCAGCTTTGTCTCTCCATCCAAGGTCTTCTCCTACTTCTTGTCCTGATTCCCCAAGCCAAAAGACTTCTCTAGATAATTATCCACAGCTGATGACCAGCTGGGTAAGGTGACAGAATCCACCATTTAAAGAGTCACAGCTCTCAAAGTGGGATGTATTTTGCTGTGTGACCACTGCATACATTTGCAGAGAATCTCTTCCTTTAGGAATTAACCTGATTTATCTACACCTAAGTTCTCCCTTCAGGTGAGATCTCTGGATTGCACCAGCAAACAGCAGAGCCCAGCATTAACAGGTGCAGACTCGTGGATCTATTGCTCGATTTTAGGGAGTGCTGCAGACTGTTCTGAGTCAGCTCAGCTGCTCTGAATTCTTCACTTGCAGCTCGTGGGTTTATTTGTGTGTTTTTCTGGGCACGCAAGCCCCTGTCACAATATTATTAGAAGACTTAAGTGGTACTTAAGTGGAAATGGCACGTCTCTGTGCTGCACAAGTTGTGTTTTAACAGAAAATTGATCCAGACAAGTCCCCAGATAGAAGCAGTAATTCACTATTAGTGCTACTTCTTTCTAGGAGATGGAGTTAGTGGCTAAACTAAAGTTAGATTAGTTTTGTTTTCTAAAATCAGCCCTGAGAAGGCTCTTAGAGAACGCCAGTAACACTTCCTCAGTGAGACAAGCACAGAGCTCCCGTTGTTAACAGAAATGCTGGGTTTTACTGATATCTTAAATAGAATCTAAATGTGAAGAAACCCTTTGATATTTTGTCATGCATATAAATGCTAGGGACCTAATCCACGAAGTGATATGGACCCTTGGAGAATAACAGTAGGCTTTTCAGTTGTATCTTCTGAACTGTTTCCTAGTTTAAATCTGAGTTGTTTCATAGCTTAAATCCATCACTAACTGCGTTTACAGACCTAGAGTTATTCTTCTCCTTTTTGTCTTCTACTTTTCCCAACTACAAGAGGAGTTTTAAGTGCTGAGCATCTCTGTAAGCTCAGTTTTGTGATTCAGACCAGGGAAAGGCTCTTCCCCCGGAGGGTGCTGGCACTGCCCAGGCTCCCCAGGGAATGGGCACGGCCCCGAGGCTGCCAGAGCTCCAGGAGCGTTTGGGCAGCGCTGCCAGGGATGGACAGGGTGGGTTGTTGGGGGGTCTGGGCAGGGCTGGGGCTGAACTCGATGATCCTGTGGGTCCCTCCAGCTCAGGACTTTTGCAGATCTAAAAGGGGGGAATGATGCCTTAGGTTTTAACTTTTATATTTTTCAATACCTGCATATTATATTTTATTTTATATTTTTCACACCTGCACTGCCTGGTGTGTAACTCTGAAGTTTGGTGTGGCCTGTGAGCTGCTGTTCTCTCGTGCTGGTCAGACATAACAAACCTCTCTGGGTTTGCTCTCCAAGGACACCTTGATTGTCCCAGGCCCCAAAATGTGTAAACTAAAGCCTAGAGGAGGGGCAAACTTGGAGTAATTACATCATGAACTGAGGTTATAATTGGAGAATTAACCCTGATATGCAAATGGACCAAACTTATAAAAGTGTGAAGAACCCGTGACCCAGGGTCCATCCTGGGTGGGACCTTTGGCCTGCCCAGGGTGCACCTTTGAAGGCCTTTCAAATAAATACCTCCTTTTATTCTCTTTTTTTGTCTAGCCTCTGTGCTTTAGGTGGCCACCTCAAGGCATCAAGACCACGGCTATGTTTTATAGCTGATTATTTGGTTTGCTGGCCAGTGGAGAGCTGGACATGTACACAGGAATCCTGAAACAAGAGAAAACCTGGGAGCTGCATAGCATTAAAGCTGGGGAAAAAGAAAAGCAGACATGAGGAAAATCAGTGTGGACCAGAGGAGAGGCTGGGCAGTGGCTGAGCTGTCAGGCAAGGCAGGGGTGAGCTGCCGTGGCCAGAGCTGGTGGAAGCAGTTGGGTACTGTTGAAATAAATGGTGTTTTGTTGTGGGAGCTTCATAAGTTGGAAGTCACTAAGGAAATAGGAAACCTCGGCTCCTTCCCACTGGGGAAGGCAGAATGTGAAGGCGCCTTTGTTCAGGGCCAATTTGTTTTCACTTGAGTTAATGCTTCATCAGTGCTGTCCTTGAAACCTTGGCCGTTATCCAAGGAACAAAAAGCTAAAAGAGATAGGGGGAAGAGAGCCCCTCCAAAAAGCTTTGAAATCAAGCTCTGGTGTAGTTTAATGTTATCACAGAGGCAGCAGGTTAGAATAAGAAATTTTCAAGTGTGTCTGAGCTGTTGCATGTTTGGGCCTCTTTTGTGTGGATTTCTGAGCTTTCTTTGGGAAGTCTCAAATCCTGAGTGTGTGGTGTGGTCCTGCTGGGCTGCTTTAGGACTGGAATGGTTCTAAGTGTATTTATGGCCAGTTATAAATCCTAGTGATTGTTGGAGCCCTGGAGAGAGAATAGAGATAAATGACTGCCTTTCCACAAAAGATCTCTGTCAAAGTCCTTGCTGTCTGCCCAGTCACCCTCTCATTTTGGAAAAATTATTTATCTGCATTGCAGGAGCTTTCCAAATATAGAGCTGTTCTTCAGCCCTGCTCTGTTACAAATATATTCAATAGCTCTGATTTAGCTTAATAAATGTGGGAGTTAAAAATTTGCTCCTTAAAACAGAGAGAGGTTTTCAAGGTGGGGGTCAGGCTCTTCTCCCAGGCAACCAGCTCTGGGACAGAAGGAAATGGCATCAGGCTGGGCCAGGGGAGGCTCAGGGTGGACATCAGCAGGAATTTCCCCACGGAAAGGGTGCTCAGGCCTTGGCAGGGGCTGCCCAGGGAGGGTTGGAGTGCCCATCCCTGGAGGTGTCCAAGGAAGGCCTGGATGTGGCACTCAGTGCTCTGGGCTGGGGACAAGGTGAGGATTGGTCAGAGAGAGGTTGGACTCGATGGTCTTGGAAAGCTTTTCCAACCTCAATGATTCTGTGATTCTGCAAGTTTAGGTTTGGGCCACTTTGCTATCCAGGTTAGGGCCCAATCCAATGTAAACTGGGTGCAGAAAGTCACACTTCAATTTATTTTAACTGGAGTTGAATCACTTCTCTGTTGCTTAGAGACATCTTTTCTAAGTAGGTCTTGGAAAGAACAGGCTCAGTAGGAGCTTCAGATGAGAGCTGAATTTTGTATTTCCTTTCATGATTCGACTTCTCAAACAGCTGCGTTTGTGCTGACCAGGGGGAATGTTCAAATCCATCTTAATCTTCAGGTGGTCGAACATCCTTTTCCTGAATTGGAGTTGGTTACTCTTTCCATCCTGCCTCAAGGTTCGTGGTCTGAAGGTGAAACACCATCTCCCCTGCAGGCTGAGTCAGCTCCAGCTGGTTTCACTGGCAGCAGGACTGGAGGTTCAGTCACTCAAACCTGAGGTTCTGTTAGGTTCTGGGGGTATTTGTTCCTGAAATCACAACATCTGTGCTACAGTTGCCTCCCTGCTGTGCTCTGGGTCTGAAATGCTTCACTACAATTCTTGAACAAAAATCTCTCTTGTCAAGTGCAGTAAAAAAAAAAAAAAGGGTTGTTCTTAAAATCCACCCCCAAACCTATGATTTCTTTCATGTGTCAGCAGGACTGATCCTGTCAGAGCTCAATGGTTTAGTCTGAGATAGTCCTGTGAGGAGCAGGAATTTGGACTGGGATCCTTATGGGTCTTTCCCAGCTTTAAATACCTTATGATTCTATTCCAGGATAATGTCTCCCCTTGAGCTGAAGGAGCTGTTTGCAGCTATCAATAATGAGAGGTCTAAGGTAGAAATTTGTAGCAATTCTGCAAATTCTGTGAAGCTCTGCCTGCCCAAGGTGGCTTTATCCCACGGGAACACATGAACTGCCCTTACCTGTGCAGGCAGGAGTGATGTGAGAATCTGGGATGGTTTCAAGCAAGGTTGTCTCAGCAGCTTTGCTTTGCTGTGCAATATATGCTCAAGCCACAGAGGGTAGCCCTTGTCTCTAAGCAGAAAACTGGAATTCTGTGTATTCTTGGAGCAGGTACAGCACAAGTGTCCAGGCGCTGCTCTGAGAGGGAAAAGCAGTGAGGTTTTGAGAAGAGAAAGCAAAATCCATTGCCCTCATGGAGTGAAAGAAAAGCAGGATCGTGTGTGTGAACTGAAAGTGATAATGGACAAAAGGAAGGGAAAAAAGCAATCAAGCAGGTGAATACTAATTGCAAACTAATTAATAAATGCACATGGAACAATTGCAACCACGGTGGTCTGGCTGCACTGGGTTCAGGTGTGGCACCTCCTGTTCTGAAGCAGATGGAACATGGGACAACTTGACTTTATTGCCAAGTTCTGCCTCTTGTGACAAAACCTGGATTAACCAAGCTGCAAGAGGCAAGGCCAGGTGTCCTGAACTGACTCTGCTGGTTCAGAGTGAGCAGCACTTACAGGATCCGTGCAGATGGGCACAGGTGTTTGTCATGAGGTGTAAAGCCCTGATCTGTGTCTGAGGTGCCTTTTGTGGGGCTCTGGGGCAGGTGACAATCGCATTCCATCAGCTCTGTGATGCAGCAGAGCCGTGTTTTGTTCCTGGGTGCTTGGAGGGTACAGCCAGCGTTCCTTTGTTACCCTGGGCATTCAGAACAGCTCGAGGTCATTGCATTATCTGAAGTCACCTTAAGGCAGCCATATCTATACAGCTTCTCAATTTGGCTCCAGAAAATGTTCCTTTTTTTTTTATTTATTTTTTCATTATGAGATTTTAAGAGGCCAGACCAAAGAACTCTGCAGAAATGAACAAGCTGTACTCTTGTAATTCATCTTCATTGCTGCTCTCCAGCTTGGGAGCTGAGGTGAACAGCTTTCCTGCCCTCCTGGTTTCTCTGGGAATGTGCTTTCCAGCTGTGGGCACGATGGAAATGTGTGGGCACGGAGCTCGGAGCCCAGCTGACGTGCAGGATGTCACAGGACCGGCCAGCTGGGAGCCTGGCCAGCGAGGCAGACAAGGGAGTTGCTGACTGTGGCTGAAATGGAAACGCCAGCAAGAAGGTTGTCATTTGGCCATGGCTGGCAGGGGACATGGCACCAGACAACTGGGCGGCTTTGGGAGCTGCCCATGGACAGGATAGGGATGATTAAGAAGCATAATTTGGCTGGCAAAGCCTGAGGAGGTGGACTGATGCATAGTGTGGCCTTCCAAAGCTGACCAAATCCTCAGGAAAACCATAATTGCTGCTGCAACCCAGGGACTAGTCCTTGGTTTGGCCAGACTCGTGTTTGTTCAGTTCATGACTCTACACTGTTCTTGTCCAGGCTTTTCTTTCCAGAGGCAAATGCCTGAGCTGGGGAGGGAGTCAGCAGAAAGGAGGAGGACAGCAGGAAGGCTTCAGCCCAGGAGCTGCTGCAAGAGCTCAGAGATGGTGCATGGTGCAGGCATTTCCCTGTTCCTCCTCTATGGAATCTTCTCACCTCTTTTCTTAAAGCACTTTGTTCTGAACACAGCTCATCTCTAAAATTTTTGGATGCCCCATCCCTGGAAGTGTTCAAGGGATGGGACTTGCATTAACCTGGTCTAGTGGAAGGTGTCTCTGCCTGTGGCAGGGGGTTGGAATGAGATGATCTTTAAGGTCCCTTCCAACCTAAACCATTTTGGGATTCTGTATCAAGGGAGAGATGCTGCCCTCACCCCGGAGCACTGGGGCAGCGATCCTGCCACTTGTTTGCATGTGATCTTCTGAAATTTATTCACCACCTCTGCTAAGAAATCATGCTGTCTTTTATTAAACATTTCTTTTTTTGTGGTTTAATATTTAGCTCTCAGTTCTTGCAGTAGATTAAAGCTGTTTAACACCTGGCAGGTTTGCATTAAGGTACTGGCACTCAGGAATTAGAAGGATCCCGGTGCAGAGCCAATGCTTTTGGAGAACAGGTTTCATCCAGAGGGAGGATCTGAGAAAGAATCCAGTTGGATTCAGTTCACAGGTTTTAGTTTGGAGCGGGTCCAGGCTTGGGAGGGACAGGGGATGACAAGAAGGTATCTGTGCCGGATTTCCTTGCAAAACTGAGTGGAATAGGTGAAGAATTTGTTCCGAGGAGATTGGATATTTCCTATTCGTCTGAATTGTTGTGGAAAAATACCTAGGGCTGTGAAACAGCTGCTGCCCTGACAACGGGGAACAGAGAGCCTGGGCTGTGTTCAAGCTGTATCATGCAGTGGCTTCAAGGGCCGTGGCTCAGTGCTTGTCCTGATGTACCCCTGCGACTTTCCAATTGTTACTGCTTTTACATAACATAAACATATTGCTGCTTTGACTCTCTTTTTCCAAGTGTTTTACTGTCATAACTTGGTTTTAGCAATAGTACTTGAAATTGTGAACTTTTTACGGAAGCTTGGTGCAAGGCTTTGCCTTTCAGTGCTGTATCTCACTCCCCAGCTGTGAGTGCACAAAGGCAGAGGTGCTTTGGCCTTGGTGGTTTTGCTGAGGAGGTGAATATTCAAGTTATTCCAATTAAGCAATGTGCTTGCAGCGGGAAAACATTGATCTCCAAAGACAATTGGTGTTTATTGCTACCAGTGCCTGCTGCTGAAGTTGAAGGCAGGGCTAGCTGGTAAAAATATTGTGAGAAAGTGCTGAAACAGCACTGCAAAGGCACGGGAGAGGCGAAGTGGCCTTGTGGATTTGACCCACTTTGCACTTTTCTTGCCTCAGGCTGCTCAGTGCCTCTCACAGAACCCTAACAAGGCATCTGGGTACATCCTCCCTCCTTGTGCTTTTTTTACTGAGCATAACATAAACAAATAATCACTGGGCCATTCTCCTGCTGCTATAAGCTGATCACGCTTGCAATAATTAATTTGCATTATTTTGTAACACACAGTTTCCTTTTTCAGGGAAATTTTCTTCACAGAAAGGGCTGTAAAGCATTGGCACAGGTTGTCCAGGGATGTGCCACCACCCCTGGGAGCATTGGGAAAATGTGGATGTGGCACTTGGGGACATGGTTTGGTGGTGAACACGGTGCTGCTGGTTGGACTTGATGATCTTTAAGGTCTTTTCCAGCCTCAGTGATTCTTTGATTTTTCCTCTCCACTCCTCTCACTTTCTTTTCTTGCTGCAACTCTGTTTTTAAATGTGGCCCTGCACTGGCTGGGGGTGAGATGGACTCAAGTTAGGCCTATTAAGCCACTCTGAGGATATTATGGGAAATATTTCCAAATACAATGAATCTAGGAAAAAAAACTTGGATTTTGTGTGTATGTATGGGATTTCTGGGCCCAAATTTGCCTTAAAGGAGTTTCAATACCTCAGTTTACAATTGTGGATGGAAGAATGGGGAATAGCACCAACCTGAGTTTGCTGTTATCTGCTGGAAATTCTTGTGTGGGTCAGTTCCAGAAACTTTCCACCACCATTTCCCTGCTGTAACTTGCTCTGGCTCAGGTGGCATTAAAGAAGTAGCACTGAGATCCCTTTTTCCTGCTTTGCCATCCTTTCAGCCCCAGACAGCTGGTCCCAAGAAGAGCTCTGGGAGATGGAGCTTCAGCTCCACCTGTTTGGAACAAGCCAATATTTGGCATCAACACCCAGAGCCAGAATGGCTTCGAGAGCCAGAATTCTAAGAAACTTCTCTTTGGGAATTCCCCCTCTCTGAATTCTGCGTGTCTGTGTTTTACACCCTGATGAAGAATAGATTCAAACTGTCCCTGTCCCTGTCCCTGTCCCTGTCCCTGGGCTCTCAGTGCAACAAGAACCAACACTGTGACAATTCACCACTGCCCTCATGCTCACAGCCAGCTGCCTGCTCAGATGCACATCTTGGACCCCAGCCTGCCTTTATTTTGCTTCTTTTTTTTTCCTTTTGGGTTGAAAAATGAAGAAGAGGGATCTTGCTTAGGGACAGCATGTTCTCTAAAGCAAGTCCAACAGCTTCTTTTTGGTGCACTTTCACTCCTGCTGTGTTTAAGCAGTGTCACTGCATTACATGACAAATGACTCTGGGAGGGTTTGCTCTTTCATCCTCTCCCCAGTGGCAGCACTCTGTACACTCTGGAGTGTGGATTTTGGGAGTGTTTTCTGCTCTGTTTGCATTATTTAAGTATAAATACGGTGCTACAAAGAGAAGGCTACACTAGGAGGTTTTTTTTCTTGTTTTCTAAGGGTTATTTTCTTGTTTTCAAGAGGCTCAGGCTGGTCCTGGGGCTGAGATGTTCTCTATGGAGTAGTTTTACTCTTTTAGCTAAACTTTAGGTTAAACCTTTGTCATGTGCACCCACGTTATAACAGCAGCCCTATTATTACACCTAAAGCTTCACCTTTTTGTTCTTTCCTCTTTCTATCTTGACCCACACTGATTGTCAATCAAAAATTACTACTAAAGTCAGTGGGATGATGCCCTCCAGTTTTATTTACTCTTCCTACAAGGGGACATGAAATTGGAATTTGTTCTGTAAAATTCTGTGGATTCACTCTTCCCAAGCAGGTTTTTTCTGGTTATTACTTGGGTGAGAAATCTGGCATCATTCTGTCACTGTTTCTTAATTTATGTCTAAAAGCCTCAGAGAATCAGAGAATCAAAGAATCAAACAGGTTGGGAAAGATCTCTGAGATCGAATTCAGCCTTCTGTGGACATGTGCAGCTCCTCCTGAGCCCTGGCCATCTCAACATAGATATATCTGTGGGTTAGGATGTCTCAGAACTATTCTGAGTGCAAGAGTCCCCTAATTAGGGGCTGGTGCAGGAATATTTATTAGTTGGAGCTCAGGAATTGCTGTATAAAAGCCCCAGCTGGGTAAAAATAATCACCTTTTTGCAGTGATGCTTTTGCACTGTAAAACTCTTGCATTTTGGAGAGGAAAATGAGGTTTGCATGTCTTTTTTTTTCCTTTGGGCAAACTCAGAGGTCTGATCTCAAACTTCTCATCAAAGGACACCACCTGCATATGGCAGTGGCACAGGGGCAGGAGGCAGAATGTGGGGCAGCAGTGTTCAAACAATGTTAACTTCATTTCAGACAAGGAAACAACCCATGGAACATGCAAAAGCAATGAACTTTAATAGCTTTTAATATGTTTTTAAACATTTCCATCACCCCTCTACGTTTTCAGACACAGCTTGGCAATAAATCAAAGTAAAAGCAAACACTCATCCGAGCTGGTCATTAGGGTGAAACAGGAATTAAACACTGAAGAGAGGGGGGAAAAAGCACAGAGTTTACATCTGCGAGGTTAAGGAACAGACAGAGAAAACACTCGGGAGCAGCAGGGAATGCATCCTGCTTTCATTTGGGCCTGAGCAGAAGCCAGGAGCAGCCCTGGGAATGCCTTGGCTGCGGGAGGCTGCTGCAGGCCCGGGAGCTGCAGGCCTTGCCTGGTTTGCTCCCTGCTGGGAGACCTGGGGGCACCTGGTGCTGCCGAGGCTCAGGTTTTGAAGTCAGCCCTCTCAAAGCTCCTGCAGAAGCCTTCTGCTGCCTGAGATTTGCTTCCCACCCCTCTTTGATGGAGCAGGGTCAGGGCATCTCTTTGCTCCTCCTGCATTTGCTCTGCTGGTCCTGCACGGGTGCTGCTCGGACTTCAGTGCCACAGGGGTCTTGTCTCTCTTGCTTTGCTTCAGAGCAGGATTTTAGGCCTGCACGTGTCCCCTGTTTTAGTTCAGTGTAGAAGATCAGTTCCATGTGACCCTTTAGGATTAACAAGATGGAGAAACCACTATAATTTAAATTACAGGGTGTTTTCAGAAGGCTGAAGTGTCACTCACTGTTAACTTTCTGGGCACTGTCCTTGTCCTGAGAGCCTGACTTGTCTTTGACAGCCCATGCTCAGTGATGCCTTGAGAGGCTCCCTAGAAACAGAGACTGGACAGTAATAAGGGATAAAGGTCGGTATTTATTGGAAAGGCCTTCAAAGGTGCACCCTGGGAGCCAAAGGCTGCATCCAAAAATGGACCCCAAGATGGACCCTGAGTCACGAGTTCCCCACACCTTTATAGGTTTGGTCCATTTGCATATCAGCAGAAATTCGCCAATTAAAACTTTAGCTAATGATGTAATTTCCACTCACCTTGCCCCCCACCCCTTCAGAGGCTTTGGGCCTGGACAGCCTGGGTGTCCTTGGAGAGCAAACCCAGAGAGGTTTTGTTGTGTCTGTCTCAGCACGAGAGAGCAGCAGCTCCCAGGCTACGAGGCACCTCAGAGTTACACACCAAGCAACGCAGGACTTGAAAAATACAAGAGTTAAAACCTAAGGCATCATTATGATTTCATTTAATAGTTTCAGTAACCTAATGGTCCTTTCTGTTCCTTAGCAGCTCTTCCCCAGCACAGATGCATGAATCAGTTGGATGCATTTACAAGAGTTGCTAAGAGGCAGTGAAGAGGAGCAGCCCAATCATTTACACTTCTGATTCTTCTTGTTCTCAACCCCATGTGATAGTTTCCACCTTAGGAAGGGTTTTTGAGAATGTGTAACGAGAGAGTCCTGGTGAAAATGTGTTCAGGGCCTAGACAGGATGGGCAGAATTTACAAGAAATTTGAGTCTCCTACTAAAGGCAACTCCAGAGATTTAAATTAACCCAAGCCAGGTCAGCAGAGCTCCTGCTTGTTATGATTCTCAAGAATAAATGCTGTTAATTAATCTGCCTTTATATATTCCTGCAGCACTGGTGGGTTGGGCTCTGCTGGGTTCACCAATGTTTTGCTCATGCTTTGCCCAGTGTAATCCCTTATCCAAGGAAGTGTCTTCCCTTCCAAGGACAGATGATTGGGATGTCTCTGCTGTCCCAGTGCAGCAGCATCTTCATGTCCCACTGTCCTCAGCAAGCTCAGAAGCTCTCCAGGTTCCCACCAAAGCTGTGGATCTCCTTCCAAAGTTCCATCCAGAGGTGCCTGTGCTGACCCTTCCCTGCTCAGCACCACCTGGGCCACTGTGGGAATGTCAAGTGAAAGGCACTCCCTGCTTTTATTAGAGCTGCATTTCAGACTGATGAAAGCTTTATTTCCCAGATTGGAAAATAAAAAACCCCTGGGGTTTCCAGCCACAGCCGGTGCTATATTTAGAAAGTCTTAAATCACTGCAAGCTCCAGGTTTGAAGGGGTTGTTATAGAGTGATTGTGTATTTACATGTGTGTGTGTTTGGGGTTTATTGTGGAAGATCAGTCAACAGGGATTTTGTGGGTCTGCTTGGCAATGATGGAGTAATTAAAGTGCATTTTGAGGAATGGTGGGGGGAAAGAAATGCTGTGAGCCAAGAGGAGAAGAAATGGGGGAGGTTAGGGAGTTACTGAGAATAACTTCACTAATCCCTCTTCCCTTGCTGCTCTTGCAAACCTCAGTCTTTACCTCACAAAGGTGGAACGCTGCCAAGGGAAAGAATCTCATTAAGATTACACCAAGCCCTCCAGTCTTTGCTGGAATACATTAAAAGCCAGAAGAGCACCCAGACCGCCCTGGAAGGTTCTAAGCAGTGCCTGCAGTGACTCATCCAGGAAGATTCCCCCATTGTCCCATATTTTCCAGCCTGCCAGACAAGTGGGGGGTTTGCAGGATCTCAGTGTGTGTGTACCTACACGTGTGTGTGTGCCCTAGCAACAGGATCCATCCTGCTTTCAGGGTTTCCATGTCAGCCAACTGCAGTAAGAGCAGTGATCAGCAGTGACAAGAAATCCCAGAGATATTCCCAGCACCGCCAGCTGAAATCCTCAGTTTTAAGTCCCCCAATTTTGGAAACTTGCCTTCCTTCTCTGAAGTTTTGAATCCGGCTTCCTATAATTAGGTGAGATGGTGAGAATCTGTTTTTCTTTCCAGGCTTATGATTTTTCAGCCAGGTTCCCTCCTTTGGGGAGGGAGCTTCCCGAAGCGACTCCCCCTTCTGCCAAGCACAGATATTTGAGCGTGTAGGATCCCAAATTAGCATATGCATGTGTTTATGTGTGTATTTAGTCTGTCTGCTCCTGTCCACTGGAGGTAAACACAGAACCTCTCCACATCTGTGTCCCCTGCAGGCCCTGCCAAGGGCGCAGTGGAACATCAGGACACTGGGGAAGAACATGTGCTGCTGTGGAAAGCTGCACTTACTGGACACGCTGGAACAGCACGTAGGTGTGTGGGGAAATACAGTTTTCCAGCAGTAGGGAGGCTTGTGGGAAAAAGAGAGTTCAAACTTCAGTTTGGATCTGACTCTGCTGGGATGTGATTCATTTACTACAAAGTCACTGCTGGAGGTGGAGAGAATGGAGGAATTCCGTGCCAAGCTGTTCCATTTTCGTTTCCATCAGGGAGCTGGATTGATTTTTAGGTTCATCTCTTTGCTTTCAAGATACCAACCCAGAGCCATCTCAGGAGAGCCAGGCTGGAGGATCACCTGTCAGTGGAACCTGAGCACTGCAGGTGCTGCTGTGGGTACAGAAGCTCTGAAGAGAATTTGCAGAGCCCTCCCTGCACAGATTAAGCTGAGAGTGCACTGCAGGGAACATCATAAATCAGAGAATGCACTGGGTTGGAAGGGACCTTAAAGCTCATCCCATTGCCATGGGCAGGGACACCTCCCACTGTCCCAGGCTGCTCCAAGCCTCAGTGTCCAGCCTGGCCTTGGACACTTCCAGGGATCCAGGGGCAGCCACAGCTGCTCTGGGCACCCTGTGCCAGGGCCTGCCCACCCTCACAGGGAACAATTCCTTCCCAATATCCCATCTAAACCCACTCTATGTCAGTTTGCAGCCATTCCCCCTTGTCCTGGCACTCCAGGCCCTTGGACAGAGTCTCTCTCCATGTTTCCTGTTGGCTCCTTCAGGCCCTGCAAGGCCACACTGAGGTCACCCCAGAGCTTCTCCTCTCCAGGTGAGCACCCCCAGCTCTCCCAGCCTTTCCTCCCAGCAGAGCTGCTCCATCCCTCTGATCCCCTGGAGCCTCCTCTGGGCTCTCTCCAGCAGCTCCAGCTCCTCCCTGTGCTGGTGCCAGGGCTGGGGCAGCTCTGCAGTGGGGTCTCACCTGGGCACAGGGGCACAGGGGCAGAACCCCCTCCCCTGCTGCCCACGCTGGGCTCAGCCCAGGGCAGGGGGTTCAGGGCTGGGGCAGGTCCAGCTCTCACCCACAGCACCCCCAGGTCCCTCTCCCAGGGCTGCTCCAGCTGCTCATCCCAGCCTGGATTGATCCCAGGGGTTGTCCTGACCCAGGAGCAGCTCCAGCACTCGGCCTGGTGAAACCCCACAAGGTTCCCATGGGCCACTCCTTGAACTTGTCCAGGTCCCTCTGGACATGATGAGTGACGAGAAGAAAGAACACATCATTAGCAGAAAGCTCTTCTGATGTTTGCTCGGCAAGTTCCGTGTCCAAATATTTCCTTCAGATCTGGAATTTTTGTGCTCTTGCCCGCGAGTTTTGCTGCAATATCCCGAATATTTCGTATGTGTTGCTGCTGAGCTTGGCTCCTGGCACGGGAAACTGTGACAAGCTCTTGCCTCAGCCACGCATAGCCAGACAATTAGCAGGAAGGGAGAGGGAGGGAGGGCGGGGAAGGAATAGGTGTGCTGAGCCCTGGAGCTTTCCTGCATTCACAACGTGTCCTTCCCTTAGCAACGGCGGGATTTACACCCAGACACCCCCTGGAATCGCCCTGTGTCTGTTGAGGTATCACCTCTAGCAAAGGCTTGTCTCTCAAATTAATAATTTGCTACTTCTTTATTTATTTTGTGCGTGCCAAGGGCGTGAGTCAGCGCTGTGCAGGCAGGTTCCCCTGGACTGGTTCTGATTAGAGCCTGAGTGATGGAGCAGAGAGCCTGGAGTGGCTCCAACTGGATTCCACCGTGTCTCGACTTTAATGCAGTTAAAAATCCCAGAGCCAGTGGTTTAGTTTATTGCAGTGGACTCTCACCTTGGCTTTGGAGCGTCTACATCTCCCTAGCCAGGATGGAAATTGGAGCCCAGATTTCCCCATGCCTTTGCTAATACATACTTGAAGTCAAATTAATTGCTATGATTCATTTCAGAGTTAACTGCATTATATATCAGGAATATTATTACTAGTTACAGTAATACCACAGACTGCTTCTATTCAGAAAACCATGATTTGTATGAGTTCATTAATGGACACTGTCTACCCTTAAGATTACCATTCCTCTAAAATAGTTGGATTCACATCAGATGTTGCCAGGATCAGATGTTATTACAGTAAAATGATCTGTTCTGAGACATTGGTAGATACTGAACAAACTGATTCCACTTCTTTCCTCTCCTAAAATCGTGACTCTGCTTTTTATGCAGCTCATCAACCAACTCACCGTGGCCGCAGACTGAAGTTTTTAAAACAGAAAACAACAAAAAATAAAATCCTCCTTGTTTGTTCTACCTAGAAGTTTATACCCCCTATTTGTACGTTTAAACTACCTTTAGGAACCTCTTAGGTGCTGAAAAAGCCTTTTAGCAAGCACAGAGTTCATTTGAATAAAGAAACTCTTAAGATTCAGATAGAATTGGTATTTTAGGAATTTAAAATTGTCTGACTGTTAGAGGCAAACCAGAAGCTGTATTTAAAAACAAAACTCAGAGTAGATCATACTAATTTGAGATTAAAAACCAATCTGAGATCAAATCCAATATTAGTATTAGTCACCTGTCCTGGCTTTGCTAGACCAGTGCTGGTCTTCTACTGCTTGGGATGAGCCCAATCTTTTAGGAGAGAGCCTCCCTGGCGAGGTTATCATTCCCTCCTTGTATTTCTTGCAGCAGAAATGACGAGGTCACTGGGAGTCTGTTTTGTTGGAGGATGTTCCTGACACGTGGAACTCTCTTCAGCCAGTTTAGTGCTCCCATTTCCACCTAAAACACTTCAGAGGAGGGTATTCCCTACTGACCACCCCGAAAACCTGATACCCCGTGCTTGATGTCTGGTGTGCCCGGGTTTAAAAGTTTTTAAAGCTTGCAGTGAGGACTTTTATTCATTTTATACCATCGTGAATGCAGGAGCAAAGTGTATTCACTTTGTAAATCCTACTAATGCTCCAAGGGCTTCTCCCCTCTGCAGAGAGGACGACATTGGATTTTGTTGAATTGCTAGAAAGAAATCCTTCACATATCTGTGAGGGGTGGAGATTAAAAGGAGGAAATTCCATTGAACTCCAGTCAGAATTTTTTGTTTGTGACTTTGGGCTAGAATTTCACCTTGAAAACAGACAAATTTCTTCAATTCCCATGTACTTTGTCTTCAGTCAGTGTTAAATTTTAATAGGGCAAGTGGTGGCCCAGTTTGGTGTTATCATATAGTGAGTCACTAGAAATACATTACCCAGGAGGTCTGGGGATTTTAGATTTTTAGAAGTCTGATGTATCTTTTCCTTCCTGCTTTATGGAAGCTGTTTGGAGCCTGGTTTTCCTTAGAAATTGTGTGAAAAGCAGAGATTCTCTTGTGGAAAAGGAATAGAGCTGTGAACTCTTCTGTCTCAGGAGTCCACGGTGGTGTGAAATGCAGAGGTAACAAATTTAGCAATTTAAACCCAAACTGGGGAGCTCTGCACTGCTCCAGTCCACAGCCCTGAAAGATCAGGATTCCTCAGTTCTCTCTTCTGTTTGTCAGAGTCAACTGGTGCAAAACCACATGGGACTTTTTTTATAGCTGGCAAAATAAATTTCTTTTAATAACTAATAACTCGAAATAGCAGGAGTTCTAAGGCATTTTCATAATTCTAATTCCTAATGTGTCTCCTGTTGATTTTGATTTTTGTTTTTTTAAAGACAAAGGCAGTTTGCCTTAGAATTGAATGTAATTATTATATCTGAGATGAAGCTTTTTGCTATTTACAGCCATGAAAATATGCCCAGAGCCATTCTGATGGAGCAAAAGGAGAGGGAACAATCAGGGTCACTCAGTTGTTGTGGATTAAAAAAGAAACAGCTAAAGAATGACCTCTGTGGAGCTGCCACTCTCAAGATAAAAGAAATGCTGGAACCTCTGGAAGAAAGCAACAGTTTGGAGGTAGAAATTTGAAACAACCTGAGTGAAGCTGATGATTTTTCAAGATCCTTGACCTCTGTGAATGTGTGCAGTTCTGACAATGCCACCGAGTCAGCCCCTCCCTCCCGACTGCATTGATGTCTGACCTCAGTAATGCCACCAGCAGTTCCCAAACTTGACTGCTGTCACCTCAGGCTGTGTGGTTTTCCTGCCCTGACAAACTGGGAAATGTGTTCTCCAGCCCCTCAGAGCACTGCCACAATCTCCAGCTGCTAAATATTTTGTAAAACTTCAATATTTGTCCCAGGCAGCAAAGATTTGATTATTGGGGGTTTGTTTGTTTGTTTTGGTGTTGCTCTTGTGGGATTTTTTTTCCTTCTGTGGGTTAATCAAGAATTATTCCTTTTTTTATCAGGATAAAATTCCATTTGATTCCAAATGATCACTAGTTTTCTTGTTCAGCAGAGTTTCCAGTGTGGCTGAAAGCCCTGCATGGAAATTTCTAGGAATTATTTACACCCATGACTCTTTGCACTTCTTTTTTTCCTCCTGGCTAATTTAGTGGCTAAAGCCAATATATCAGGGGCATCAAGCTTGATCACCATAATGGATCTTTAATTAGTGTTCTAACGAGATGCACTTTCCAAAAGCTGGGATCCAAGTCATCATTAACTGGCTTCTGGGAGCTGTGGCCCTTCAGAAAATCCTGGAATCATTAAGGTTGGAAAAGATCTCCAGGATCATTGAATTCAGCCTTGGTTTTGAAGCAGCCATTGGGTTTAGCAGAAAAATAAAGTCCAAGTGTTGGACATGGAGAAAAGTCTCAGTGCAGATGGAGGCAGAGAGATAAAAGTAGAAGTTTGGGAGGGAGAGATGAGGTGGGGAAAAGAGCTCATAAAAAGCCATCTTTTTTTTTACAGAGGACAGGGATCAGCTATTTTGAGTCCTGCACAGTTTGGTCAGAAGCTGTTGTTGTATAACAAATTTAAATGTGCAGTTTCCAAGGGGAATCTTCACTGGAAATTCTTAGGCTGGAGTTTGATGCTGTGGGGTTTTGCCCTGGCTGCCACAGGATTTCTTCTCTTGGGAAAACAACAAAAAATAGCAAATACTCCCCTAAAAAAGAGAAGGCAAATTTAAAAAGCCCCACAGGGATATCTATTTATAGGGGTGGTTTTTTCTACCACAAAGTTATTTATGCCACTTCTTGCGATGTCCTCAAGCTCGGAAGGCCTGTAAAGGGCAATAAAAGTTGATCCTTGGTTTTGACAATGTTGTTGGGCCATTTTTAGGCCCTTTTGGCAAATGCAGCTTTGCTGCCTCGGCAGCACAAACAGTGCCCAAGTCGGGAGGACACTTAAAGAAACCAGAAATTCTTTGTATGTGTGAGGTCCTGGAGATTGTGTGGTTATAACCACAAATGTTATCTCAAAAGGGTTCATTTTCCCAGTCAAAACTAATTTGGGATGAAGTAAATGGAGTGATTTCACTGGGGTAGATAAAGCCTTATAAAACTCCTCACTTTTGGGTGAGAAGCTGCTGTTTATCAGAAGATAACTGCCTTGGCTTCCAGTTGATATCTTGCCTGGGGAAAAACAATTATTATTGTTGGCTTCCCAGCTCCTCTCTTGCTGTGGGGCTGCACACCCAGGATAGACTCTGGGATTTGCCTGCCAGATTATCTGGTGAGCAATTATTGTGGAAAATGAAGCAGCAGAAGGATGATTGCATAGAGAAATTATACAAATATCTGTGTTTAGGGACAAGGCTGCGAGGTATTGAAAAGCCTAATCGAAAAAAAGAGGGTTTGGGAAATATTTTGGTGGTGTAGAGGGAGGGATCTACTATGATTCTTAGGAAGGAAAGTAAAGATAAAAAGGAAAAGTCTGAAAATACAGAATTTTGATGGGGCTTTGTTTCTTCACAGCACCTGACCTCCAAACCTGGACAGAAAATCTTTTCTAACACCCTGTACAACTCTTTATCCTTTACTGTAAGAACTCTCAACCATTCCAAGTGTGTGGGACTGTCTGGGATATAGTGAGATTTTAAGAATTGATAATCAAACTGGTGTACTCCTCTCTGCAACCCTGATTCTCATTGTAAAGTCTAAATAAAAGAAAAAAATCTCTACAGATTTACAAATGTGCCACATCTCTGACATGTCCAACACGTGACATAATCAATTCCAATCCTTCCTGATCTGCATATCTGTGTATGTATATGACTAGAAATAGTTCTGCACCTGAGAAACCTTTGTTTTTCCAAAAGGTGTATTCTTGGAGAAAGAGAAGAATCCGTTTCTATGGCATTTCATACAGAATTTTTGTTTCCTTGAAACACTCCTGTCAAGCTCTGTATCATGTTGGGATGTTTTGTTACTGCCTTTTTTTTTTTTTCATGGCATTGCAAGGATTAATTCTGCAGAGACAGATGTTCAGGTGGAGCAGTAATGAGAGGGTAAAATGGCTGGAGAAAGAGAATTTAATGAAATTAAGTGCAAATGTGACCTGTCAGATAACAGATGTCTTCATCACAGCCCTTAGCACGTGGTTACCACAGCAGGAGCTCTGTTTTCTTTGGTGAGGAAAACCTCATTAGAATCCTAATTTCATTTCTTCTGAGATTCCAATTTCAGTGGTTCACATCTCTGAAGGAGTTTCTGTCTTTCAAGATCTACTTATCGTGTTTAAAGCCCCTGGAAGTGGTGCCAAGGAACATCGAGGAAGAGGAAGAAGGCAGGGGGATCCTGTTCTGTTCAGTTGCTGGAAGCGTGTGATGATGTTATGGTTAAAGCTCTTCTCAGCAGAGCCCACAGCCAGAGAAGCCCCTCAGCAGCGTGGGGAGGCCATGGATCCGCTCAGCTGTTAATTTAAATCATGTTGAAAACAGGCTCTTAGCAGTTGTGATATAAGAATACATAAAATCCAGCTTAAAGGCAGAGTTCAGAGAAATTATTTGAACTACAGAGGGTTTGGCTGGCAAACAGGGAAAGAATTAGGAGCAAGCTGTTTCTTGCCTTTCTATTTTTATCGCTGGGAGCAGATGTGAATTTTCCATGAATGGTTTTAATGAAGCTTTTTCTCAAACCACAGTTGCTGCAGTGTCAAAGTGTTTGTGCTTGGTCAGCCTCCCGGTGCTTTCACTGGACTGAACAGAAGTACATTCTAAAGCTGCCTCCTGTATCTGCTTGAGCCGATTTTCCATCCTGGATTTTTGACTTTTGCTCATCTTTAGTCCAACAGATGTTTCAGCTGTAGAGCAAAACTTTAAATATTTATCCCATATGGAATGAAAAAATTTAGGGTTTTAAGCCAATGAATAAAATTCCTTGTTTTCAGTTAAATCCTGATGCTGGTGATAGATTTATCAAGACCTTTGGTAAATTGGGAGTGTCTCCATAACCACTTTTACTGTTGCAGTGTGAACTGTAGCTGAAAAGCTGGGCTGGTTTTAGTTCCTGCTTTCCTCATGTGAGAGATGCATCAAGACAACTTCATTTTTTACTGATGCTCTTATGGCTCTTGAAGCTTCATGTCAAGTGCCACCTGTTAAAGCTGACACGGATAAATTTCCCACTGAAAGGACATTCTTCTGCTGTGAGTGGTTCCCTGCTCTCAAAACCTCTGCAGGACTGGGGGGAAATGGGAGGTTTACGTGCACTAGGCCAGTTTGGGGTATGGATGAAGCTCCAAGGTGCAGTTTTACTGTTGGTGATGAGTCCCAATAATCCGTCTCTAGACACGATGGAGAAAAAAAATGCATTTTGTCTCATCTCAGCAGTTTCCTTGTGGGCAAATCTGTTGGAGTGCAGCTGTTTCCAAACTGGCGTAGACTGGACACGCGACTCCGTGTCACCGTGGGTGCAGGTGAATGTTCATTAATGAAGACTGATGAAGATTGACGAAGATGAATTAAGCCACTCTCCCTGGGTGTCCCGTCGCGGCGGGGACCCGGTGGCAGCGGCGCTCGGCGTTTCAGCACCCCGGACAGCGGCCCTGGGCAGGAGCGCTCCGGGACATCGCCACCGCCGCCGTCCCCCCGCAGCCTCTGCCCGGCCCTTCCCGCCTCGCGGGCTCTGCTCCCTGCGCTCCTGACGACATTTATGGACGATTCCTGGTGTCTGGCGAACCCAGGGTGTCTATTTTTCTTGCGCGCTTGGCAGGAATTTTACGCTGAACGTAGGAACTGTGCGTTGAAAATTCGCTTCAGAGTGCAGCTGGAAGGTGCAGTGAGGTTGGTGTCAAGGTCAAGTGACAGGGTGAGAGGGAATGGCCTCAAGTTGCACCAGGGGAGGATTAGATGGGGTATTAGGGAAAATTTCTTCACTGAAAGAGCGGCCAGAAATTGGAACAGGCTGCCCAGGGAAGTGGTGGAATCACCATCCCTGAAAGTGTTCAAAAAACACGTGGATGTGGCACCTCAGCGGTGAACGTGGCAGTGCTGGGTTAACAGCTGAACTCTATTTTAGATGTCTTTTCCAACCTGGAGGATTCTATGATTTATGGGAAAGGGATGTAGGAAGAAGAATGGGCATTCTTCAGGGTGTAAAACCTTATTTGAAAAGAGTTCACCTGCAGGGATAGTTCATGTGCAGATGGACTGGGCTGCAGAGCTTGTCTTCTATCGAATTAACCTCATCTCCATTTAGCTGTTTCAGGGAGCCGTGGGCTGACAGCTGTGGAGTAATTTGGGGTTGTTCATGACTGATTCCTGAGTTCACCCATGAGGAATTTAAGCTCCTTGTTTAAAAATTACTGGCCCCATGGCAAAGCTCCTCATTATAGCTCTGAATATTCTCTGTATCATCAGTCCAGCCCTTTGTTTGAAGCTCTTCCTCTGAATGGGAAAAATTAAGGGCTTCTCTATGGAAAAAATGACTGGGATATTTAAAATATTTTGGTTGGGAGGGGAAGGACTTCGACTTGGTCTGCAGATAAATCCTTGCAGTATTTTGTGGTAAAATCCTACTGCTCAGTGGCTTTGGGTAAATTGTGACCACCTGGGCTGAAATGCAGCCTGAGGAACCAGTCTGGGCCTCCCGTTACACAAGGAGTGTCCTGATAATCAGAGTTTGTCGTAATTCTGTTGTTAAATATCCTAATTCTTCATTCATGTGCTTCCCAATTTATCAATGGCCTGGTACTACACAGAAGTCCGTCTATTATTACATTTTGGGGTTCACCAGGCCCAGTGTAGAGTATTTTTGTCTCAGTAAAAAGTTCCAGCCCTTCTTCATGCCTCACCCTTCCAATGCATCCATTTCCTGCAGCACTGCAGTCCCAGCTTTTGTGTGGCTGCTTCATGTTGGCCTCTTTTGGAAAACAACACAGCCAAAAGGTTATAATTCACTTTTAGGTATCATCCATGTCCCTGTTTTGTACTGACTCTGTGGGCTTTGGCTTATTTTTCATTAAATCTCCTATTTTCTCTTTGTCTTCTTTGGCAGCAAATGGGAAATACTTGCTGTGAAAATCAATCTTGAATTTTAGGTCCAGATTTTCTCTTGTGTTCCAGGACATGGTGTTCCAAAATTATGAGGTTTTGGTTCTCTTTCATTCGTTTTAATCCCCAACACATGTCACTTTTTCCATAAAATTCTGCTAAAAATTTGTAATGGGCTTGTTTTGCCATTTGGTGGCAAAATAAATTAAGTGTGGCTGTTGGATTCGGCTGACAACCAGCTCAAGCGGGAGACCCTATTTCCATCAACACTTCCCTGTTATTGTAGCTTCTTCAAACCTCTTAATTCTTAATAGTTTTATAGATAAACTAATGACAAAAACCTCCAAAATAGCACAGGAACAGCCATTAACTGTAATTTTGTCTTCTTGAGAGATGTTTCCTGAGCTCTGGACTTGGTTGCCCTCACCAAGGTTAGAAAGCTGTAGGAGAGAAGAGATAACATTGCCTCTTTCTCTGCTGATCTTCTAAAAGATATTTTAACTGGTTTAATTAATATTGGTTGTCAGTGTGATCTGCTGGAGGTTGTTTTGTATCATGAGCCCTGACCTGGTCAGACAGGAGGGATCAACATCTGTCCCTGGCTGCAGGGAGGGCTCAGGGCAGGGCCCAGGCTCTGCCCCGGGGCCCAGCAGTGGCACCAGAGGAACGGGCAGGGACTGAGCCCGGGAATTCCCCTGCACAGGAGGCAGAACTCTGCCCTGGGCAGTGCCCAGCCCTGGACAGAGACCAGGGAGGCTGTGGGGTCTCCTCCCTGGGGATATTCCAGAACCATCTGAACACAACTGACGCCTCAGGTTTTAACTTTGATATTTTTCAAATCCTGTATTGCCCAGTGTGTAACTCTGAAGTTTCTTGTAGCCTGCTGACTTCTGTTCTCCAGACATAACAAAGCCTCTCTGGGCCTGCTCTCCAAGGACACCCAGGCTGTCCTGGGCCTAAAAATGTGTAAACCAACATCTTGGAAGGGGGGTGAGCCTGGGGAAATTACAAAATTAACTGAAGTTTTAATTGGCGAATTTATGCAAATGAACCAAACCTATAAAACTGTGAAGAACTCGTGACTTGGGGTCCATCTTGGGGTCCATTTTTGGATGTAGCCTTTGGCTTCCAGGGTGCACCTTTGAAGGCCTTTCCAATAAATACCAACCTTTATTCCCTTATTCCTGTCCAGTCTCTGTTTCCAGGGAGCTTCTCAAGGCATCACAACCTGTGCCCTGTGCTCTGGGATGGCCCTGCTGGAGCAGGAATGTGGGACCGAGTGCCTCTCTGTGGTCCCTTCCAGGCTGTCCCATCCTGGGATTCTGTGACTCTGTCATGCAGGACTGGGATCTCATTCCCACACAGCCAGAGCACAGGCAGGGAACAGCTCAGTAATGTGACTGGGGGGTTCTGGTCCAGCACAGAAGTGCAGGAAAAGTGAAAGCCCATGTTGAATTTTAAAGAGGTAAACTGAGGCACTGATGGGGGATTTCAACAGCAGCCAACGGAGGTAATTCAATACTGCAGTTTTTGCAAAGAAAATTACATTTTTAATGTAGTTTTGTGACTTAAAATCCCTGTGTGACTTTGGTTTCTTAGACTGAATGCTGACTTCTGGGTTCCCGTTCCTTCCTGCACTCCTGGTGATCCTGCACATGGACAACGGAGAATGCAGCCCAGCCTTGGTGTGTCTGCTTTGATCCCAGCCTCACCAGCAGCCATCCTGCTCACCTTTTCCAGCCTGACACATTCCTGTATTCCAGGAATCTCCAGTTCTTGGCTCTACAGGTGCCGTGCAAGCCAAAGAGCGGCTCCAGTGCAGTTGTAGAAGGGAAACTTTAATTAAAAAGCCTGAAGCAAAAATCCCTCACTCCTACAGGCTGGAAAGTGGGAAGGGAAATGAAATTTAGCTCAAGTTCCTTGTGGTTTCTTGTTTTTCACGTAGGGAGATGCACTCAGGCCGCTGAGCTGGCACTGGGGGCTGCTGCCAGGTGAGAAGCCCTGGGTCTGGCTGGGTGCCACGGGAGCTGTCTGTGTTGTGTTTGGCCACAGCAGCAGAAAGTAGCGTGTTCCAGGCAAAAAGAAAGCTGACCAAACATCTTCTGGTGCGAGGTGATTGAAATCACTGGCATTAGGCACAGGATGAACTCGAGGCAAATTTAGAATATGTGAATTATTTGAGCTGGAAGTTTTTGAATGCTGAGCAAATGTTAATGTGTCAGCCCAAATCCCTCCTAAGGTAGGCAAGTATTACTTGCTGTCTTCATTTCACTGACTGGAAAATTGCAATTTCAAGGGCTTCAACCTCCGTAATCTTGATATAAACTGGAACTAATTCTGTTTTTGTGGTGTTGCTCCTCATCGGTGCTGATGTAGGTGAAATTTGAAAGCAGCTTTCCCTTTCCTGCCAGGGAGAAATGGGACAGCTTACACAAGCAGATGAATCTCCAGGAAACAATGGAGTGGTACCTGTTGATATTGGCAAAAGTGCTCGAGTTTCATTCAAAATACAGGGTTTTATTCTCTGCTGCCTATTCTGCCCGTGCAGCCTCTGCCTGGGTGATTACTCTTTGCCAGCTTCGGAACTCAGCAGGTCCATAAAAGCATCTGTCAGCAAATAAAAAGCCGGGCTCTGAGGAAAGTGTTTTAAAAGTGCATCTGAAGCCTGCTCGAATCAGCCTGCTGGAATTTGCATTAGATTCCTTTTTAGTTGCATCAGCTGGGAATATATTGTGACTGCCTGACACTTCCCATTTACTGATGCTGAATGGAATCCTGATGGAGAGGGGTTTTAATAGAGATGTCACCTATTCAAAGGACAGCGTTTGACAAGTGCTGTCAAGCGTTTTTACAACAATTATTTTGTACGAAGCTTTTTATGCAGACAAATCCCAAGGTGCTTTACATTAATCTTTTTTTGGGGGGGGGGAGGAGGAAGAATTGTGATTTGTTCTTGGCTTTAATCATTTGAAACCCTTTGACATTCTGTCTCATGATGAAAGGCCTTCTTTGAGGTGTGCCAGGAGGAGGAAAACTCATCTTGTGTGTGCAGAGTGTTGTGGAGCAATCATTTACTCCATTGTGCAGCCAGGTAGATTCTGTTGGGTTCTTTTGCCTCTGTTATTAATTAATAAATTTTATTTGTGCTTAGAATTAACAGTGGACAGGGATATGCGACTTTCTTTCAGAAGATGAAATGACATATCCATTTATATGACATTTATGCATACATTGTACTATGCAGACTGTCCTGCTTAAACACATCAGACACTAAAATCAGTTTAACAAACATCTCAGTGGAAATGGCTAAAAAATAGAGCAGAAAACAAAGCAACCTCATCCACCACCCCCTGAAATTCAGATGTCATCTCTAATGAGGAACAGACTTAGAGCCTGTAAGATCACAATGTTCAAGATTAATAAATCAGCAAGTTTTTCTGTGATTTGACCCATAAAAACTCCAGTTAACCCAGAGGGAAGAGTGGTCTCAGTTGAATAAGGTGTTCTGGGCACCTCTCTGAATTCCAGCCCAGAGCTCTGGAGTTATTTAGGGGCTGAATTTGCTGCTTTACATAGTGAAAAGGTGATTAAGAACTGTTTCAGCTCAGGTTGTTGTTGCTTTGGGGGAAAGCTTTGCAGTGCTGCTGAAGACCTCAGTGGAGAAAGCAGGAGGGGATCAGATGCGAGCAGAGAGGGGAAACACTTCAGTAGTTTTAATCCATTCCATACTTCTTGCAAATATCTGATGCCTTTTTTTCCATATATAACATAACTCTATCAGAGGAGGACTTGAGTAGCAGTAGCTTCCTAACTACTGCAGAGACAACCAGAGAAAAGTAAAAATTACCATGTGAAATCACTATTTTAAAGAGAAACTTGGATTATGATTATGTTTTAATAATGTCAGCAGGGAGCTGACTGTTCCTATGCCTCTCTCATGGGGAAGGAAGGGGGGATTGTGTCACCTTAACTGTGTCATGTAGGCAAAGCTTCATTTTCCAAGGAGCTGTTTATCCAGCACGCCCTGTGTAGTAGTTTGAAAGCAAACCAGCGGGAGGTCCCAAGTCAGAACTACAATTTAACAGGAAAGTTAAAATAAAGGCAGAAACCGCTGGCTTAAACTGCCAGAGTCAGGATACAACCTGACACCCATTCGGGCAGGGCGGTGGTAGCAGTCTGATTAAAAGGTGACTGAGTCCTGTAGAAGTGATGGATGTGGTTCTGTTGAAGTTGTGATCCTGCAGAAGGGTCTGGTGTTCCTCTGAAGGTCCAGTGGTGATTATGGAGCTCTTGTCCTCTGGGAGTCCAGTAGGTCAGGGCTGGCTGTGGTGTTCCAAACCCCAGATTATATCCAGGTAGGAATGCTTGGTTCCTCCCCCTGGGCGGAGCATCTCAAAATAGGATGATGTAATGTTCTGAGTCATGCAGTGAGCCTTGGTAGCCCATTAAGAGAAGACATTCCCCAGAGGGAGTTATCAGGGATGAGTCACGGAAGAGATAAAGAACACTGCCCCACATGGTTTAACAGCTGGCCCATTAAGAGAAGATATCTCCTGGAGGGAGTTATCAGGGATGCCTCACGGAAGAGATAAGAACACTGCCCTANATCCAGGGATGCTCACCGGAAGAGATAAGAACACTGCCCTACCTGGTTTTAACACCTTATGAAGATGGTGATAGAATACACACTTTTGGTTACATTTTACGTTGTAACCTGAGACACCCTGAGACATCAAATCCTGCCAGTTCACTGGGCATAACCACCTTAAACAGCAACAATTCCCCTGTGTGGTGAACTCTCTTTCCCTGGAGTGATAATCCTGAGTTTTTCCAGCACAGAAGAATTGCTGGCTCAACATCTGCTGTGTCTCACCCGTTGAATATGTGTAATATTTCAGTCTTAATTTTAGGATAAGATTGTGTTTTCCTCAGAGGGACCAAGGAAGTTGGCCTCATCTCTGGAAATATCCAAGGCCAGGCTGCACGGGGTTTGGAGCAACCTGGGATAGTGGAAGGTGTCCCTGCCTCTGGCAGGGGATGAACTTTAAGGTCCGTTTCAGCCCAAACGATTCCATGATTCTATGAAGATGTGTTCCTAAAATTTCATTTTAGGAATTAACATTCCAGTGCTTCATAACTAAAGAATTTATTTAGGAGTTGATGTACCTACAACAACCTCGAGCTCCTGTTTGAAGTTTGAGCAATCCCAGGTTGTTCAGATTTGTGTTAAATCAGTGTACAATCAGCTGAACTGTCAGGATGCTCCAAGATCAGCTGAGATGTTGTGAGTTTGATGTCAGTGAGAATGTGATCCAAAGGAGCAGTTGGAGCTGATACAACGAGCTGCTAGAAAGCTGTTGATTCATTGATATATTTTATTGTAAAATCTCTCACCCAATTTTGGGCTGAACCCACACTGAGGGTGTGGACAATGCCCTTGCCATGATCTGGTAGAGCTGAGCCTGCTGACCTCCACTACAGGCAAAACGGGAGAAATCCCTGATTATTGCCATTTAAAAGGAAGCACAATTAAAATACTGGCAGAGACATTCCAGAACTGTGTCATTTTTTGTCAAGGAAAGAAGGTTGAGCAAATCTTCTGTCATTAGCATTTGATCCTATAAATATTTAAATATCAACCCTCCTGGGAGAGTGCAATGCTGCTTTCTGAAATGGGGTTATGCTAGAAAGATGATATTTAAATTTTTGCTAATGCTGTACTCTAATTTGATCTTTTTCTGCCTCGCTGATTAAATTGACTTTCTGTAAGAAAAATAGAAATTCAGCCCACATCTCCCAAAGGTTTTTTTAACAGCATTTAAAGATAATACAAAAATAATCCAAACTAAATACCAGCAATTGAAGGCTGTGGAGTTTTTCAGTGGTGTCACACACTTCCACCAGTTTTTCTTTGCATGTGTGGAAAATGAAATTTTTTTATAATCTCAACTCCTCATTCTGATGCTGAGTTGTTTTAATGAGCACAGAACCTTTCCCTGATTATCTGTTCAGATGGGGAGAACCATCACTGTTCAGGGAACGTCTGTTTTAGACAAGGCTTGTTATTTCAAAACAGTATTTCAAGACTTCATTTTATAATAGAGTTTCAAATATAGAGCCACACATTCTGAACGAAAAATCTTATGAGGCACTGATGAAACCAAGTCTTTGAGGTTAAATGAAGTATTGTAATTAAATATATTCTGTAGCTTTTGACCACTGGACTCAAAGTCCTGAATGTGTTAATGGAAGATTTTTTCTGCTTTTTCTCACTCTAAAAGTTCAGAGGATCAAATAAAAAGCTTACTGAAATCCATTTCTGGGAATGTGGATCAGTATTTTGTTTGTTTAACTTCGGTTCTTCAGCAATTATTTGGCTTTTCCATTTTTTTCCTTCTAGAAATGCCCGGGATTCCGAGTTGTGCTGAAGTAGCATCACAATGAAATAAAAGTTGCTTTTGACAATTCTCTCTTCTCATGGTCCAAAGGCCTTTTCCTCCTTTCCTTTTGACCATATTTGTCCTGGAAGAACACAATCCCTTTTTGTTTTGCTGACTTTGGGGTTTTCTTGGATGTCGTGTCTGACCTTGTTTACTCAGAGAGAGGAAGAAACCCTCAGTAATTCTCTTTTGCTCATTTCTGATGGACAATGGCTCCTGTGTGTCAGGAATTCCAGCTGAGGAGGACTGGCTGCATTTCTGACCTTCATACCCTGCTGTAATTTTGTGAGTTGCTGCCTTTACAGTGCTGAGGCAACAGGGCTTTCCTTATTCCATTGTTTGAACTGGGGAATGAAGGACTTAAAGGCTTTTATGCCTTCTGCAGAAAAGTTTCCGAGAAATTCCATTTTCTCAGGCACTTGGGATATAATACAAGCAGCAAAAGTGAGTCTGAACTGGTTTTAAAAGAAGAAACAGATATTTGAAGGGAAGTGGGGAATGAACTTGTGTGGTCATGGAGGTCAGACTCGAGTATGGGAGAGGACAGGAATTTATTTATAATCCAAATGTTAAAGATATTAGGAATATGTCTCATAAACAAAGGAGGCAAAGGGATAAATAAAGGGAGTGTTAAAATAAAGAATCTCGGAATCTGAGTGGTGGTGATTGAGCCATCCTCAACGGCAGAGCCCAAGAGCAGTGGGGAAAAGCTGCTGCAGTCATCAAGAAGTAAAAGGAAAAATGTAAAAAGTAAGGCTTGAACCAAACTTGAAAAGAGGAAGGGAAAAAACCTCAAAATACAAGATAACTGATAAATACACAATGAAGACTAAATACGTGATTTGTAAATGTGAACTTAATTTACTTAACATAGAGAATTAGACCCAAACTATAGCTAAGGTACCATGAATACTTCTTGCTAAGACGGAAATTCCAAGTGCTTTGGAGTTGTAGAGGAAGAGTTCCAAAGACCGTCAATAGAACACATTTGTGGAATCGTTTATTCCCATTCAGGCTGGGGAAATCTCCTTAGTTCTGATTTGTGATGTGCCAATGCAGCTGCTGATCTGCAAGGGCACTGCTGATGGAGCTTCAAAAGCATCTGGATTCCAAGGCACCATCCCACTGCTGCCTCTGCCATCAGCTGCCTGACCATTCCGTGAAGGTGGTGGTTTCCATGCTCTTAATGTATGGGTTGGGATGCAGAAGCAGAGGGCAAAGCATTTACAAAACGTTTGCTGATTTTTCCATCATGAGTTTAGATTCTTATTTCAAGGTGAGTTTTCCATTTTGGTTGTTTCTCCTGTAGATGCTGAGCCAAGAAAAGAGCCTGAAATTACTTCAGGCAGCAGGAGCTGAAGGGCTCCATTCAGACCTCCCACTTGCTGTGCCCCACTCCAGAGAGGCTCCGTGGTGCTTTTATACCCTTAAAATTAAAATGCTCCTCAGGCTTTTACAGCTCCTCAAGAAACACCAATCTGTCTCCAGCACTGCTCTCCCTGGGGGCTCTGAGTGATGGGAGCGTCATATCCAGCAAGAAGTCTAGTGTTTATTTCTGATGGTTTTCAGCTCCTTTCACTCCTTCCCTTGTTTTCCTGACTGCTTTTCAAGCACTCCACTTAATTAGGAGGATTAATACTTCTCAGTGACAGAGCCTTCCTTCCCTGCCAATGGAGCGCAATTAAAAATACTCTGTCAGGAGAAAGGGCGGTGTCTACTGCTCAGCCTGCGAGATGAGGTGTTTGAAACACGAGGCACCGGGTGACAAGTAACTTAGTCCCTTTGTTCCACCCACGAATTCTGGATAATTACTCCCCTTTCCACCCCTTCCTTTGTGTCCCTTGTCTGCTCAGACTTTGAGTTGCTGGGAAGGAAGGAGTCACTTTAAAAGTTCCTGAGAGGGATCTGTCACTTCAGCTTGCTGCTGCTTCTGCAGGAAACATTGAGAGCCACTAGCTCCATGTTTTCTGTCTTTTTTTTTCTTTCCTTTTGTTCCTCTTCCCTTCTCCTTCATGTTTAAGGGAACACATCGTTCTTCCCACACACACCTGTTGTGCCTGGCAGATATCAAACACTTTCGGCGTGCCATAAGCCACTTCTTCAAAATGCTTTTCCTTAGCTTTCCTTCACTCATCAATTTGTCACCTCTCCTTTTCTTGAAGTGTTTTCATCCCAGGACAACTGCCTTTCCCACCATGATTGATAGCCTCCCATTTCAGGACAACATTTTCCTTTATGATACTTTTTGCAAACTTTGATTACAGCAGGGATTTTTGAGGTGAAACTGGCTTTTGTCTGTTTGTTTGGTTTTTTCACTTTAATTTACAACTTTATTTTGGATGTTGACTCCAATAGATCCAGGCTGGGATGCTGAAACAGGTTTATTTGTTTGGGTCGGGTGTTTCTTGTGTCAGTACCTTTACCAAAATACTCACGATCAGATTAGGAACATTTAATTCCATATCACAAGAGCAGGCAGGTGTTTTTAATGTCTTACATGCCAAGTTTGACCTGACTGTTCAGCTTTTTGGTGGCAAAAAGACATTAAATTGAGTAAGATGGACTTGAAACACCAAAAAAAAAATCTGTGAAGCTGTTGTACAGCAGAAGTTCCCCAGCGCTGCAATTATTTCCCACAATGTTCACACTCGGGGACTACACTGAAATTCCATGTGGTTAAAGCAAAGGGAGTCTCCAGCAGGATGTGAAATTCTTGGAAAAGCTGTGGAGGTCCTTTTTCCATTACAGTGACGTGAGGGGAATAGATTATCCAGGAGCTCTAATTACCTTTCCTTCAGCTTCAGAAAGACCTGTCACACTGCCCTGTGGCAAAAAGCTCTCTCCTCTCCCTCCTCAATGGGCCATTGTGCTCTTTCCCTCCAGCTGCTTGTCATTCCAGGGAAGGCTCCACTGGGTAAGTGACACTTATTGCGGGGACAGACGGGGGTGTCAATGCTCCCTCTCCTGGGAAAGGTGATGTTTGGGAGAAAACACAGGCCGGGCTCCTGTCTGTCACTGCAAGATGAGCTAATCTGTCCCTGTCACACCCTGTCAAGCTGTGCCACAACAGCCCCGTCCTCCTCCTGCCACCCAAGGTCAGGGGACAACAACTCAGGGACTGCTTTGGCATCTGTCCTCCCCTGCTCTGTGCTGATTTGCTCTGGGCTGTTTCTGAAGCCACCTCTGTTCCTCTCTGTGCTCTCAGGAGCTCAGGAGACTCGGCCCCAGGACAAGCTGGGACGAGGGACTGTTCCTCCTCAAACCCTCAGCTGCTGGGGGGAGCTGAAATCAGAGCTGCACTTCACATCCTCCTGCTCTGCTTTCCACAGGTCTGAAGCAATTGTTGCGTGACTTTTAAAACCAAAACAGACTCCGAAACTTAACTTTTCCTGGGTGCTTATTTACGTTTTTAACCTACTTCTTTGGAGCAAAATTCCTGCTTTCTGATTTAAAACTTCAGACAGTGCTGTAGCATGTATATTCATTTATTGTGATACAGGAAAATAAGCTTAGGTGTTCTCAGCTTTATTTTACTTGACCTTACATGAAATCAAGTAAAGAATAAATGCTGCAGTTAAAATTAAGCCCTGTCTTAAGTCCACAATGAGGTGGCTGGGAGAAGTTCCCTTGACTTCCTAGAAGCTTTTTTTTCCCTTTGGAATTAGAAAATAAAACAATTAACTGTTTTTTCAATGTGCACCCCTAACAAATTTATTCTTGGAGTGGGATGGGTGAGCAACAATGAGCAGCTGTTTATAAAACCCCCTGAAAAAGGCAAAAAGGGGCTTCAGAGGGATCTCCTCCTGTGCACCATCAGCACCAGTGCTGCTGTGAGGATTATTATCCATCAAAAACTGGGATTGTTCACTTTCTGTGATTTTGGGGGGTTTTGTAGGGGTTTTTTTTGTTCATCCATTGCTGCTGCACCTCTCAGTGACTTATTCCCTAAGCAGGAACAAGACCATGGTTCAAGGTGCTGTGGATGGCAGGCGTGGCACTTTTCTAATGATAGATTGTGTCATTACTGGCACTGCTCGGATATTTTTCCCCCTAAGCTTTTTTCCTCACATAATTAAAAAGCCCTGATAATAGTTCTCTAGGACGAACCACGTGTTTTTAAATAGAAATTAAAATAAAAATTTTTTTGTTGGAAGTTTTCAGCTTTCTAATTGAAATCTCAGCTTTTCTCAGGAAAGCAGAAACCTTATTTGAGGCAAAACTGCGAACATTTGGCACTCTGAGCTTGGAGTAATTGTTGCATTTCTCAAAATGTTTCTGCTAAATAGTCAAAGCACAATTAGTCATTTTTATTTCTTGCTTTATTAATGAGTAATTACTTATTTAGTGTGTCCACAACCCAGGACATTACACACCTAAACCTCTCAAATTATCTCAGAATTTCAGTATAATTTAATGCTTTGCTGCTAAGATTCCTCTCAGAGGAAAGCCCATGATAAAATCAGTTTCCAGCTCCACACGCCATCACTCTGCTAAATTTGTCCTTGCTGGTGCTGAACAACTTTTTGGTGGCAGAGATTTCCCAAAGTAGGTCAGCAAAACAAAGCTGATGTGTGTGGGGAGGGAGGGAATCACAAAGAGGAGCAGTATGGATTTGGGCCTGGTACATACATTAGGTCAGTTAATTGCAGATCACTTCACAGACCCAGTTTAAAGTGCAGGCTGATGAAGAATTGCATTGCCACTGATGGTAAAAAAAACTCTGAAATACAACTCTGTCCTGGACATTAAAACCAGTTTATTGAGAGGAATAATCTCCCACTGAATTTGCCAATGCAGAGTTGCTCTCAAGGATTTCCTTGATGAAAATAAGATGTTCTATGAATGAACTTTGGTAGAACAAAATTAGGCGCGAGGACTGTGGGGTTTCTGATGTGATGGTGCCGTGCTAGAGCAGAGACATCACAGAATGTGAACTCTCCCGCTGGGAGAGTTTCAGAATCTGTTTTAGCTCCCAGTAGGGGAAGAATGGCCCAGGAGGAAATGGAGTCCATGTGGATTTCCTGCTGAGATTTATTTTTACAAAATGGGAGAATTGGCTCTGGTGGTGCTCTTTCTGTATTTCACAGCAAACTTGGAATTAAAAAGTGTTTTCGGGCCAGAGCTTGCAGAATGTTTTTCTCACAAAGTATGGGACAAAATTGAGAAGGGATTTCTCCCTTGGTAGAGCTGTCCTTGTATCCATTGGAGCTCTCAGAGGTGAGCACCACCCACACTTTGCATGGGATATGCCCAAGGACCTCTGGATTTGTTTGTGTCCCTCCATAGAACCACAGAATTACAGAATTAGGTTGGAAAAAACCTTTGAGATCATCAAGTCCAATCTATGACCTAACACCTCCTCATCCATTAAACCATGGCACCGAGTGTCACGTCCAGGCTTTTCCCAGGCTTTTTCCACAGGCTGCTGGGAAGCTGGGACTGGGAGAGTGGAGGGAGCTTGGACTTCTTGGTGGACCTGCAGAGCTCGGTGGGAAGACTCAGAACCACCTGGTGTCAGGGCTTTGGCTATGGGCAAAGGTGCAGCTGATTCCTGCTGCTGGATTCCAGATGTCCCACAACATTCCCAGCAGAGCTGCAGCGTTATCCCGTTCTCATGGCATCCCCAGGCAGTGTTTAACCCTGCTGGAACCCTGTGGGACCCACTTGTTGGTAAATTTTGGGGTTTATGCCCAAAACAGGCTTACTGACAGGTTTTAGAGCAGTTTGATCTTCTGTGTTCTCCACTGGGGAGATGAAAGCTAAGAAAAAGGCTTTTTCTGTGACACAGGGCCAAGGCCAGCTTGGAGATCTCATTCCAAAATGAAGGAAGCAGCTTTTGCTGTTCCCAGAGCACAAATATTGTCTTTCCAATTGCCACATGTTCGGGCTGACATCAGCCCCTGTGAAAAAAACACTGAGCTGTCCAGTGAGGTGGGAGGTTCCTGCTGCTTGAATTCTGCAGTGCTTCAGGAAATCAGGAGGTCAGGGCTGTGCTCGGGTCCAGTAGATCCATGAGGGTGTTCCAGGACAGCAAATGCATCATTGCAGGGTATAACCCATCATTTTCTGCTGCAAGGGCCTGGCCCAGCTCCCTGGAAGAAGCTGAAAGAATGAGAGGACACTAGGAGGGAGCTGGGAGAAGGGTGTGGAGAAAGAAACTGGGTTGGAAGTAGAAGAAAAAACCAAGACACTTTAATCAGAAACAGGATGGATTAAATATAAGAATTGTCTGAGCAAGTATTTTCCTCTTTATTCTTTGCCTGAATTTAGAGACCTATTCGAATCAAATTATGTTTTCAGTATTTTCCATTTCTCTCTGGAATGAAACGACCCTTTAAAAAATTTATTTTACTGCAAGTACTTGCAGTGGCTTGGTCCAAGTAAAGCAAAACAAAGTCATAAGGATGGTGCTCCTACCTTTTTTTTGTTTATGAGTTGGGACATTCAGTCAAGTGTAAGATTCTGGCTCAGTTTCCTCTTCCCTGAGAAGATTCAAACCTGCACCTCTTGCGTCCCAAGCAGGTGCTCTAATTGTGAAGCTGTCACATTTAAGCAGAAGGACACAGTTTCTTTCTGCTGGAAGCTGGAAGATTCCCAAGTGGAAGAGCTGCTGAGCAGGTGAGTATGGAGGCATTCCAGGAGGGATGCTGTGACCTCCTCAAGCAGGAGCCTGGACAGAGGAGGCTCCTGAACCCCTAAAAATTTGTGTGTTTGCTTTCCCTTGAGCTGCTGTGGACAAACATAAAAGGGGAACACACATTAGTCAGTCCAGGAGGGAATTTGTGTTTGCCCCTCAGCTGGTGCCATTTGGGGATCTGACTAATCTTGGGATTGTTAGGCTGAAGTTCGTGGTGTTCCCTAGGAACACAGTTTGCTGGTTTTTTTTCCCTCAGAAAGGGAAGAATAATTAAAGGCAGGTGGTGTCCAAAGAGGAGAAAGTCAAAGAAGGAATTTCTGTAGGTAATTGGGACTTGGCATGACAGGACCTGACTCCAGCTTTAGCAGGTGTGAACGCACTCAGACCATGAAACTTTGCTGTTGGCACCTGGTGGTGACTTTTCCTCGTGAGAAGCCACAGTACCAGACCAGCTCCTCCAGGAATTTTGGTGTATCTTTAGGTCCAACAGCTCCCAGGTTTGATGGTGATTTATTGCTGATGGGTGTGGAAACCATGCTTCTATTTCCAAATTTTCTTCTCTGGGTTGTTCTGAACGCTTTACTTTAGAATGGTGGTTTGGGAGAAGGCAGCACAGAGCACAAGTGCCTTAAAGGGAGCAAGAAACAGAGTTAATCAGTTATCAAAATGTCTCACAGAATTTACCAAGGATGAAAATAATGGGATGTGAGCAGCTGCAAAGCCTAAACACAGCAAGGTGTGTGTGTGGTTTCCTGAAGGAACTCCCAGAAGTCTGCAGCAGGATTATCCATTTTATCAACCTCTCCTCAAAGGTGAGCACACCTAATAGAGACCTCAGGCTTCTGTCATCCTCCAGTTCCACTGAAATAAGATCTGGGAGAAAAAAAGCAAGGAATTGAGCCAGTGTGCAAGTACAGCTGTATTTTGGGAAATTTGGCTCTCAAGTACTGGGAATGACGAAGCATTTTCTTTGGGGAGCTTGGCAGAGTGGTTACCTGCACTCAGCCTCTCTGGGGACAGAGGTGACAGCGGGGTAGAAAATAAATGACACTTGAACTTCCTGCCTGGCACAGGCTGAGCCTGTCAGCCCAGACGATGGAGGGGTTCTGGGGCAGGGGGTTATCCAGGCCCATTCACAGCTGCAGCTGGAATGTAAATAGGCTTAGCCCCTGAAAGAAAATGTTATCTTGCCTCGAATTTAAATCTTCCGATTCAGCTTTGCCTCAAACCTCTGCTGTTTCTGCACTGCAACCCGTGGGGAAATCTGTTTTGCTGTGATTCCCTTGTGTCTCTCAGCCCTCCAAAATGTTTCTCCCGTCTTTCCCTGCCCTTTGCATCCCTTCCAGCCCCGGGAAGAACGGGAGACCATTAAAGGCAGGACTACAAAGAGCCCACTGTGTGAAGCCCTCCGGCGATGCCCAGTTACAAAGCCCAGGCTGCTCTCGCAGCAGGAATTGCTGCTTCTGCCCTGCAGGGCCAAGGTCAGCGTCTGCCTGGGGATCTCTCCTTCCCTGGAGCCTCTCTTCCCTCTCTGCCACTGTTACCCAACACCTTTTCATCCACCTCCCCCTCCACACACCATAAAATTATTCTGTGTGCAGTCTCCATTCATTCACCTCACTCTGGGGAATATATATTTCCCCATGGAGGCTCTGGAAAACTGCAGCAGAGCTTTGCTGTCTTTAAACACTTTCTCTTCCCTTTCTAAATTCCTTCCTCTCCTCTTAGAGCCCATTGAAAAGATATATATATATATATTCCAGCTGTTTAAATTAAGTCTATGGCATAGTTCAGTTCTTACATAATCCAGAATTTATTAAATCATTCACTGGACCCTTTGTTTTCTTGAAAACTGCTTTTGCATTGAAAACAGACAAAGAAAATAAAAGGGGCAGAGGCAGGGATGTGAAGGGCTTCCAAGAGAAAAAATCTCTTTCTTGTAGCTGTAGGTCTCAGCTTGGATGCTCAGTGGTCCTTGCAGAGGCTTTGCAGTGTTCCAAGCTCAATGAAAGACTCAGGATTGTGTCTGGGAATGTCACAGGAAGGTTTGTGATGGGCAGAAAAGGGGGCAAGAGAGGGGTGGGCAGCAGTTGAAAGAAGACAGCTTAGACTTTTCCTTCACTTCTCCAACTAATGTTGGTCTTGGCTCTCAAACTCTTATTTCATCTGCCCAGCTTGCGATTCGTCTCCTCACTTTGAATCCTTTGGTTTCATTTGTTTTAGCTGTTTCTTTTTTCAAAAGCCATTGTGGAGGGTCAGACAAATCCAGTGAAAACCGAATAATGTGTAATTTGATTGTTCCTCAGACAATAAACAGGAATTGTGTTTGTTTTGGCAGCAAGAGGGAAAGGTCTTCAATGGGCACACTTGGCCACAAATTCATGAAGAAAAACACTTGTGCACATAGAAATGAGATGGTTTTTGTCTCCACTCAAGGATTTGGGAACTGAATTGGAATATTCTGGTTTTTATCTCCACTCAAGGATTTGGGAACTGAATTGGAATATTCTGTTTTTTATCTCCGCTCAAGGCTTTGGGAACTGAATTGGAGTATTCTGTACCCAAGCCCTGCTTGCTGTGTGTGCTGTAGCCCCTCATGAGGGAATGGCTGAAGGAAGGAGAGGATTTTGGGGTGTCTGGCTTTTCCTCATCCCCCCTGATTAAACTCCAGGTGTCAAACAGCAGCTGTGACCTTCCACTTGCTCATTATAAAGTTCGAGTTCAATTCTTCTGATGTTCGCTCTTCCCCAGCTGCAATAAGGGTCAGTTTGGAGTGTTGAAACAATTCAGCTTTTGAGCTTTGTAGAGCAAGAGAAGTGGGGCTGGAGGGACAAAACTGAAAGAGTTGGGTTGTTTATGCAGTAAAAGGCCTGGGTTAGTCTCTACTATATAAAAACAGCTCAATAACAGTCTGACAAAGATATTTTATTTGCAATGTCTGGATATTTAAAGCTTCCCTTGGGAATTCATGTCCTGAGAGAGGACCAGCCTGGAACAGTCAGATGGAGATTGCAGAAAGCTGCAATGGAGAGGGGAAGAAAGTGTTTTCTGTGTGTTTCAGATTGAACATCCTGATGTGTCCTTGTTTAGAAAGGACCCCAAAGCTGTGTGTCCATTTTAGCCAGCCCAGCAGGGAGGGGAATCCCCTTTCTTTCCAGTGGCAGCCAAATATTTTGGTGACAGTTTAACCACATATCAAGAAACAACTTCGTTCATCACAACTTTTTCCAGTGTGATTGTGTTGTGTTTATGTGTTGTATTTCCAGGCTGGAAACAAAATCCAAGCGAGGCTGGGATTTAATCATGAAGGGCATGGCTGAAATCATGAGCTTGGGGCCAGCAGAGAGACACCCGGGGGCAGCTCCTGACTTCTGACCCCAAATCAGGGGGTTCTGCCTCATGGAGGTGAGGACAGGGGCAGCACCTTCCTAAAGGATTTTGGGACCAAAGTTTGTCGCTATCAATGGCTTTGAACACTTCTTTACAATCCTGGTGAATAAAGCTGTGTAAGAAGGGATCACTGCTGATGTGCTGCCTCTTCGTCACCTCCTGCTTACCCCCAAATTCAGGAGTGCCCAGCTCCCCTCTGCTGCTGCCTCTTCCTCAGCTGTGCCTGTGGCAGCCTCCACACAGCTCCTGTCCTGGGTCACAGCATCCCAGACTGGTTTGGGCTGGAGGGGACCTGAAAGCCCATCCAGTGCCACCCCTGCCATGGCAGGGACACCTCCCACTGTCCCAGGCTGCTCCAAACCCCAATGTCCAGCCTGGCCTTGGGCACTGCCAGGGATCCAGGGGCAGCTACAGCTGCTCTGGGCACCCTGTGCCAGGGCCTGCCCACCCTCACAGGGAACAATTCCTTCCCAATATCCCATCCAGCCCTGCCCTCTGGCAGCTTGAAGCCATTCCATATGAGATATCTGCTGTTCTAGGTGTGGCTCTTGTCATTTGAGGGATCCCATGGAAATCCCAGCTGCAGGTGGTTGGTAGGGAGACAGATGTGTCCGATGATATTTGTGATCTTGCAAAGGTTAATGTGTCAATTTTTTGAGAATTTGCCAAAAGAGGTTTTCCCCATCTTTACCACGGCCTTTGGGAATCAGTCCCACCCCACTGACTGAGCAAGCCCTGCTCTGAGCTTTGTCTAAACACAGATTTGTGCCCTTTTGTTAAATCCTTAAACAACTTCTGCTGAACTCGCTTGAGGCTGTGCCTGATGCTCAGTAATTTACTGATGCTGAGCATGACCATGCATGGTTACAGTGCAGCTCTGTGGGAGATTTTTCTTCTGTGCATTCTTTGGCTTAATTCACAGGGCATGTCTTGGGGAAGATTTTAATTTCCACTGAATGGGAGGCATTCTCTCAATGCCTTTCACTGTGCTAAAAATCCTCGAGCTTTAATATCATGTTTAGCTTCTGCTTTTAACACTAAACAATATTTTGATTTGGGAGAACTTGTTGACCTCTGAGGGGAAAATGTGCAGCTGTTGAACTCAGCCACAGTTGCTGCATATGCTCACATGATATGTGGGATTATAGAGCCCTTAAAGAGAAAAATGGCAGGGGTCTCTAGAAGGGCTATTTCCTTTCTCTCCCCTGGTGAAACAGAAATAAAACTCTCTGAAGAGAAGCTGAGTGTGTCTCTATGGCTGGTTTTAAGTGCCTGCTTAAGCCCCCTGAGTATGAATTGGGCTCTGTCTAGGAGCTGAGCAGCCCTGCTGAGGTGGCAACAAGCCTGGGGCTTGGAGGGGCATGGAAAAGGGTCTGCAGGAATATTAGCCTGGAGTAGGCTCAGGTCTAGCCAGCCTTCAACTTAGAATTACAGAATTATAAAATGCTTTGGGTTGGAGGGGACCTTAAAGATCATCTCGTTCATTCCCTTTCCACTAGACCAGGGTGCTCCAAGCCCAGGTTCAGAATGGGCAGGAGCCCGTGGCTGCTTGCAAAGACTTTAATGAGCCTTCAGAGAAGGCAGGTGAAGAGGGAGAGCGCTGCTCCCGCGTGTGGGTAAAAGCTCCGAGCCTCTCTGAGTGTCCCTGCTGAGCCCCGGCACTGAGAGGGGCCTGAGACTCAGCCTAAGAGCTCCAAGCAACCCTTTCGCTGTGCTTCGATTGCAGCCTGCTGGGATTGAAAGAGGAAGGAAAGTGGATCCCAGGTTTCAGCAATCCATTAGTGAGGACATGTCACATAATTCAGGCTTAGGGTTTTAGCTCGAATTTTAACTGCCTGTGTTGTCAGCTCTGGGTTCGCTCTCTGGAGGAGTGATTTAGATGGTGTTTTTTTCAGGCAGCTGCTTGTGAGGAGCTGACTCCCCTGCAAAGGTGAAAATATGAACCTGGCAAATCCCAAATATCAGGCTCTGCTGTGGAGAACTCAGGTACCACCGATATTGCTCTGTTTGCACTGTAAGTGCTCCTGGCTCCCACACCGACAGCTCAGGCAGGAATGCCACTGGCCAACAGCTGCCTAATGTTTGGCTGATAAATTCATTTAAACTGAATCCCAAATGGCAAAGCTTGTAAATGACGGGCTCACATTTTTGATTCACGTGTAAAGAGTGGGGGCGGAAGAGGAGCTGTTGTTTTCGTTCTGTTCTTCTCGTTTGCTTTTAACCTCAAAACCACTCGGCATGGAAAAACAATTCCCCAAAGGCTCTGAAAATAGCAAATCTGAATAAGCAGAATATTTTGCAAGTGAGATAGCACACGCACGATCTCAGCAGTAGCGCTCAGAGAGGAGGAACATCAGCAGTCACCTCCGAGGAATGAAGGCATTAATCTGGGAGCAGAACACAAAGAGGAAACTCAAGCAGACACCTAAGCGTGACTCATTACCGCCATTTGTCTCAATTAACACACTGAGACAATGGCCTGATTATCTCGGTGGCACTGGGTCATGTTCTACCCACCAGCGAGTGTCAAGGAGGAATTAGCCCCTGATCGCGGAGCAGGATACAATGCCCTCCTTACACGGCAGCTGAGCCCTGGGCCGAGAGAGACAAATTAATCCCGGAGAGGAGAAGTGGTTAATTGATTAGAGCAGAGGAACAAGGGCCCGGGGCTCCCAGTCCAACCTCCGGCTTTGGAATGGCTCACTGGAGTGAGATGTCTGACATCCACCACCCGACCTCGGTGTGCCTCTGCTTCCCAAAAGGAGAAAAATTCCCTCTGCTTCCCAAAAGGAGACGAATTCCATCTGCCCCCCAAAAGGAGACAAATTCCCTCTGCCCCCCAAAAGGAGACGAATTCCCTCTGCCCCCAGGCAGGGCTGCCTCGGGCTCCCCGAGCACTGTCCCAGTCATCGCTGGGGATGCGGTTCCTGGGAGGATTCGGCATTTCTGACTCCAGAGGAGTTCGGTGTCTGCCCCAAAGGGCGGTGAAGGGAGATGGAATGAGGCACAAAGGACATGAACACGAGAGAGGGGAGCGAGGGCTGCACCAGGGAGGCAACGAGAGCCCGACCATTTGGGGTTTTCTCTTTGTTTCACAGTGATGGATACAAGGGATGCCAAATGTGTCCTGGATGAGAACAAATGTTTCTCTAAATGAGCCATCGATGTTGCAATACAATAATTAATGTTGTTGACGTGTGATCTTTATAAGAAACTTTTTCATTTCCAATTCCTGTTCTGTCTCCTAGAAACTGCAGAAGCAGGGATTTATGAGCTTTACTGGTTTTCTGTTTAGCAGAAATCGATTTTTTTTTTTCTTGATGGAGGCGATCCTCAAGCTGAGAAATGAGATGCTGCTCCTCTGGCTCACTTGCATAGACAGGAAAAAATGGGTGAAGGAATTTCAGCTGAGGCCGCCAGTGCTTTGGGGTGGGATTTTATTGATGGAATAGATTTGCAGGGCCAGCAAGGTGGCAGAAAGTCTTTGCTTTAGTACTTACTGAAGGCAGGGCAGTTATTTGCAGTGTTGATTCTCTAGTGCAGACTTTTAAAGAGGGTGGTTTATTCTCTTTCTCTGTCCTCGGGCTGCTTTGGACTCTGACACCTTCAAGAGCTGGCAAAACCTTGCAGCCTGACTTTTGTAGCATGATGAAGTGTTTTGAATCCCGAGCTGGTTACTGGTGTTGGCACTGGGCTGATTTATCCCCCAAGGTTTAGGTTGCCTGCTGGGTGTGTGGTGAGCTCCAGGGCCTGAGGGGAGCTGGGGTGTTGTAGGGAGGGGCAGCTCTCCTGCAGCCCAGTTCTACCAAAGGAAGGTGAACATGAATGGAAATACTAAAAAGTGAACACAGAATCCCACTCTACACTCTGCAGCTTGCTCCCACTCAGCCTTTCTCATATGTAAATTACATTAGAACGGATTTAAGAGTAAAGATTTGCTGTTGGCCTTTATGCCAGCTCTGTGCCTCACCTTGAATCATTTTATTTCCATCTTCCAGTGAGCAGTGATGACTCTGCCCCTCAGCTCTCAAAACTGCTCAAAGACACAAAATGGTTTGAAACTGAAAGAGGGCAGGTTCGGATTGGATGTTGAGAAGAAATTCTTTGCTCAGAAGGAGGTGAGGCCCAGAGAAGCTGTTCCTGCCCCTGGATCCCTGGCAGTGCCCAAGGCCAGGCTGGGCACTGGGGCTTGGAGCACCCTGGGACAGTGGAAGGTGTCAGATGGGATGGGATGAGCTTTGAGGTTCCTTCCAACCCAAACCATTCTGTGATTCTAAGCACAAAATGACAAAATGACATTTACACGTGTGAACGAATGAATGAATATTTATCGAAAGGCCTGTGATCCACCAAATTCAGTCTGGTTTTCAGACTCTCCCCTCTCCCCCACCTTGTTCTTGTGTGGGACACCACTGAGCTGGTCACAGACTGCGATGCTGTCACGGCCAGGGAGCTGCATTTGGCTCTCGGGACGTTCTCCACCGCTCCCCTGCCGAAGGTGCTGTGGGTGAGGAGGGAGAGCAGAGCAGTCAGTGCTGGCAAGGACGGGCTGCACAGGGAGTGATGTGAAGCTGCTGTGCCGTGCAGGTCCCAGGTGTGCTCACAGCCTCCTCTGGGGCTCCCTCGGGTAAATCCTTGGATACCCCTGCTGCTTTTCCTGCTGGGAAGGGGGGAATTTCATCCCTTACTGCCCAGACCTAAGGCAGCTTTCGGAATGAAATGGAGATGTTAGCAGGTAATCCAGAGGAAGGGGGCACAAAATGCTCCGATTTCCTCGGTATTTGCCTTGAATGAAGGAGCCCTTTATTCCAGCCTATTTTTAAAGGAAACAAGGCAGTTCAGCGTGTTTGCCTTTTCCAGGGGGATGTCTCTGTGTGGTCAGTGCATGAATAGGGTACATTGCCTGTACAAACAGGTAATGGCCATCCCAGCTTGGGCATAATTTTGAGTTTAGCTTTTGATAGTAATGTGACCAAAAAGTATGAGGTAGGTACTGTATGGATGAAAGGTAATGATTTCCTGTGAGACAGTAATGTCTTTAACAGAAAAAGATCTCAGGAGGGAGCAGGATCACTGCAGATAGTTGATAGCTTTTGCAGGGATTTTGTTGTTACTGCAAACGCCACAGAGTCTTCCTTGGAAAAATCATTTAATTGTTGAAATTGTGTGCTGTGTACAAAATAATTACGGGTGTGACAATGCTGAGCACTTCCAGAAACTCCTGGGTCATTTTCTCTGAAGGGAAGGGAAATGTTTAACTTTCAGATGTGACAAAAGGTGGGAAAACCTAAACACATTTGCAGGGAATGTAATTGTAGCAAAAAGCCCTGGCATGGCACCGCAAAGCTGAAGGGCAGCCCCGGGTTAGAACTGCACAATCATTTAGGTTGGAAAAGAACTCTGAGGTCATCGAGTGCAACCATTAACCCATCCCTGCCAAATCCAAGTGAATCAGAGAATCACAGGATGATTTGGGTCAAAAGGGACCTTAAAGCTCATCCCATCCCACCCCTGCCATGGCAGGGACACCTCCCACTGTCCCAGGCTGCTCCAAGCCCTGTCCAGCCTGGCCTTGGGCACTGCCAGGGATCCAGGGGCAGCCACAGCTGCTCTGGGCACCCTGTGCCAGGGCCTGCCCACCCTCAGGATGTGCGGGATGTAAATGATGCCTGAGTTTGAGGCCATTGCCTCAATCAGGGGATGGGGAAACTCCGCTCTCCCTGACTGCATTTGTCAGATCCCCTCAGATTGTTCTGACCAAAGCACGGTGGGCAGGACCAGGAAGGTGAGGAGCTGCTGCCTCTGGCCTTTTCACCACACACAGCTGTGGACCAACCCGAAAACAAGACAACTAAAAGCTTCACAATCTGTCCCAAGGAGGTAGAAGACACTGGAAAGGTAATTACCCTCTGAGTTTCCAAGGAAAAAACTATCTCATGTTTAGCGTCTCTTTCTGGGTTTCTGGATTTCTGGGTTTAACAGGAAAGCTGTGGTTTTTGCCTGCCTGCTCCAAGGACGAGTGAGCTGGTTACAGCTGTGTTCCTCAAAAGCTGTCCTGGCTTGCCTGGGTTGGTTCCTGCACTCTAATTTTAAATAATCAGCTAAAGAGGAGACAGAGCTGAGAACATCCAAGTTCACGTCTTCTCTGTTCCTCCAGTTCATCCGCACCCAAACCCAAAGCTCCAGCTGGTTCTCCTGAAATCAGTCACCACCTACACCATGATCCCCCTCAGAGCCTGTCCCAGACTCCCTCATTAACTGTAAGGGGGAAAGAGCAGAGAAATAATAACAAAACCACTTTGTGGTGCATGAGTTCCCCTCTGCTCCCCTCAAGTCTGCAGGAAGCAGCTGCTGTGGCCTTTGGGGAAGGCTGGGGAAGCCTTGGAGCAGCAGTGGGTCCGGGGTGTTGCCAGGGAGGGTCTGGGAGCGTGGTTGGCCAAACAAAATTATGCTGTGGATTGTCACTCCAGGCTGCCTTCAACAGCAGTGGCACAAACCCAGCAGCATCAGTGGTGAGCGAGATCCGGGGAGAGATAATGCTCGACCATCTGCCAGGGTATTTTTCAAATTGATATGCTGAAACAGTGGATCTTTGAAAAAAGTCCTCTGTTAAAGTCCACTTTAGGCTGGGCTTAGCAGTACTTGCTGTGATAAAGACCAGATTCTAAAATGTGAACCTTCTCCAGCAATATCTGTGCCTCGGGTGTTTGCTGACAGAGGTATTAATGGCCCAAGGGGGGAGTATGGATCTGTTTATATTCTCAATGAGGTTTTTTTGTGCAGCAGATGACGATGCATTGAAGCATTCATTTATTTTACTGTGGTGCAAACAACTGCACTCGGAACTTGTTTATTTACAAACCAAAATGTTTAGAGAGAAAACATTCCTGGGGAGACACTTTAAATCCAGGGAGTGACAAACACCATGGTTTCCAGCTTCCTCTTTTAATGGAAAATAAGATAATGAAACAAATCTCATCAGGTGGTGTGTCAGAGCTTGTAGCTGGTTTTAGACACTGCGATCAACTTTGCTCTTGGGTACAAATGGGATTCTTGTTTCCTTCCCTGCTAGTGAAGAAAAATGATGATCAGTGTAACACAGCAATTAAGAGCACTGAATTCCCAGGGGAAGATGTTGTACAAATGGCTTCTGATTGCTTTCTGATATCTTTTTTGTTTTGCTAATGAGCTGTTTCCCAGAGACTTTAATATATTTATTATGTGACAAATGAGCCTTGGTTCTTTTCGAGACAGTAAAATAAACTAAACCTGAATTCATAATCAAGCAGCTTGATAATCTTCAGATGGGAAGCTTGCAGCAATTACTTTTTGGCCTCCTGAACCCAGACTTGTCCAAGTGGAGGGATCTGCTGGGCACTGGTGGTGTGAGAGCTGCCCTTGCTGCAGGGACACGCTGAAGACCTTCAGAGCAAAGAGAGCTCTATTCCAGCAGCTGCCTTTTGAGCTTTCAAAGGGTATTTTAAAACCAGACAAACCACCCAACCCATACAACAGCATTCCACCTCCAAACAATCAGTGAAAATCCAGACCCAAAGGGAAATCGTAAGAAAAATTTCTATTAATCTTCAGATGTGGAAACAGCCACATTTGTTCTTTGGCCTCCTGCAATGGGGTTTTCCAAGTGGTTTTATTTTGCCTGATGGTTTCTTCCTATTGGCAGCAACATCTTCAAAAATTCCCCTTCCAATTCATCCACTGCTGGTGTTTGCAGGAAGTGTCAGTGCTCAGTTTCCCAGAGTCAAGCTGCAAACACTGTCAGGGTTCTCTCATCTCTGATGCTGGGAGTCATTTTACCAACAGAAGAAGGCTGAGGGGGTGATTGGGAGTTTTTTAAATCCTTGGTAGATTTCCAAAGCTGTTCTTGGAAATGGAGGAATTTGGATTAAACGTATCTGGAAGGGTTCTCTGTCCCTAACCAGAAGCAGTGGTGGAAGTCCAGGGAAGGGAAGTGTCCCAGGCTGGACTGACTGGAGTCACATTCAAGCCATGCTCTTCTTGGAGAGGTGAATTGGGGTAACTCAGTCCCAGTTAAGAGGGTGACCCAGTCAGGTTCAGCTACTTATCTAAGAGTGATGCAGCTCTGATAAGAAAGATTTGCTGTCTTGCTGATTAAAGTGCTCTCCTTACGTGGGACACTTTGAGCAGTGACTTGACCCCACTTAGCACAATTCTTGGGTGTGCAATGGCCACGGGTTTCTAAGTAATATCTTGGGCTTATATTTCATTGTCTGAGCAGGATGAAAATTGTTTTATTTCATTGTCTGAATGGAATGAAAATCATTGTTTTCATCCTGGTGTGGCATGGAAAAAAAACCCCTTAGAAGTTTTACCTTTTCTCTAAGATGGATCATTAATTAATTTTTTTTTTTTTTTTTTTAAGTCAGCTTTTGTAATGGAATGTTCTGATGTAGCTGCAAGTTCCAGAACATTCTACAGGGCAGAGGTGAGGGTGTGAGATGCAGTGTGTGGTGATGGATGCAGCTCAGCCCCCAGCCCGCACTGGTGAGTGGGGTTGCTCCTGCCCTGGTGCAGGACCCTGCGTGTGCCCCCGTGGGATTGCAGACAGTTCTCTGCCCATCTCAGCCTGTCCAGGTCCCTCTGAAGGGCTGCCCAGCACTGGGGGTATCGGCCACTCCTCCCAGATTTGTCACCACTGAACCGCTGAGGAGGCACCGACCCCTCAGCCAAGCCATTGATGAATTAATTAAAAAGTGCTGGGCCCCGTATTGAACTCCGGGGCACAGCACCAGTGACAGGGCTCCAAGCAGACCCTGTGCCACTGATCACAACCCTTGGGATCTGCTGTTCAGCCACTTCTCGCTGTCCAAAATAACAGCTCTGACCATGCACTGATGCAGTGCCATCCTCAGAGAATCACAGAACATCCCGAGCTGGAAGGGACCCACAGGATCACCCAGTGCAGCTCCTGTCCCTGCCCAGACCCCCCAACAACCCCCCCTGTCCATCCCTGGCAGCGCTGCCCAAACGCTCCTGGAGCTCTGGCAGCCTCGGGGCCGTGCCCATTCCCTGGGGAGCCTGGGCAGTGCCAGCACCTCTGGGGGCAGAGCCTGTCCCTGCTCTCAGCCTGAGCCTGCCCTGGCCCAGCTCCAGCCGTTCCCTGGGTGCTGTCCCTGTCCCAGAGCAGAGCTCGGAGCTGCCCTCGGGAGGAAGCTGAAGACCACGATGAGATGTTCCCCTGATTCAGTCACTGGAACACCAGACCTCGTGTCTCCCTTTCATCTGTGCCGGGATTGCCTCACATTCCTGGTTTGAGCACGGATGGCAGACAGGAATTTCCCTCCTCCCAACGCCCCACTTGTGCTCCCAGAGCAGTTTCCGTGTCGGTGGGATCCGTGGATCTGTGGATCCATGCCCTGTGCAGATGCAGCCCTGACTTGGTTTAGCCCCGATGCTCTCATGTGTTAAACATCCTCGAGCTGGCCTGGGTTTCGCACTGAGTCGGACTCTGAGAAATTTGCAGTGACGTTCATTGCCCCTGCAAATCATTCCTGTCTGCCTCGTATGGAAAAATGGGCCAAAGCTCTGCTCTGCACTAGAAGGGAGCGGAGCATTTTGGAGAATTAACGCTGGACTGATTTGGTCTAGAGATTTGTAAGTTCCGAGGTATTTGGCAGAATGATTTCTGAGTGTTGCAACAGCCTAGTTGGTTTTAACACCATTTTTATGAAATAGGAAAAATTTTCAAGTATCTGGCAGAAAGGAAGTCAAAAGAAATTGAGTTTTTCTGCTCAAAATTTTGCTTCTAGGCTATCCTAGTGAACAAGGGAGAAGCAGGCTGTAAGGAGAAGGAAATTCAGAAGGAGCAGGATTCCTCCAGAAGGTTATCATAATCAGGTCTGATGCATGGCTTGGGGGAAAAGAGGATCTTTTTGAATGTGTGGATCCAATTAAAATTATGATGGATTGTGCATCCCTTGCTGGAAAGTTGCACATATCTGACTAGCAGTGGGAATGAGGGTGAATGATGAAGGCAAGACTTCTTTTCTTGTTTTAACAACCAAGAATGTTCCATTTAGGAAAAAAGGATGTGGTGCATAGGCACACCAGAGCTCCCCTGCATTTTCACTCCTCTGTGAATCAAAACTGGGGAGAAGGATCAGCAGCCCCATGGGACAACATGAGGAAGAGGAAACAGTTACCCCTTGTAAATACAGAGATAAAAATCTTATTTCAGAAAAGTTTTAGGATTGTCCTCCTCACACCAAGCCAAGAACGTTGTTTGCAGTCACTGTAAATGTCATTGCTCTGTGAGCTCCTGAACGGGACCAGCAGTGAACAAGAATGAAGATGAGTTCTGCTCTCCTGAGCTCTAATGGGGCCACTCTAATGGGATCAACCAACAGCAGACAGAGCTCAGGCTCCTGAAATGACAAAAAAGTCATAGCAGGGGCAGCCTGTGAGTAATCCTCACAAAAGTGACTTTGACAACCAGCCTTTTAATGGAAAACCCTACTGGAAGTAGTTTTTTCTGTTTCAGTGAGAACAGAAATCAGGCTGAATGTGCACACTGCTGTACCCCTTGGGCTCAGGGTTTAATTTAGGAGTGCTAAAGATCACTTTGTCTCTCTGTTTCCTGAGATCCATGTTTTCCTACATGTCTTTGCTCCATTCCCTCCAGCAGTTTGTTCTGCCTAATTACCCCGAGTGTCAGAGCACGAGCAGGTGGTAAGTGCTGCACAGAGCTGTGCTATCCATTTCCCTAACCAGGAGCTGCTTCTGGTGTCATTAAGATTTCCACAAGGTTTGTTTTGCAACCTGCTCATTCTTTCAGAGCTAACGTTTTCTACCCAAAATGCTGATTTTTTTTTCTGTCAGCCTCTCGGTTCAAGTGCAACAGCAGATCAAAGAAACTCAACCCAGTTTTCACAGCCCTTCAGGAGGTTTTGCTGAGGCCTTTTGCACATTTTGCAGATTTTCATCTTTACATTATAAATGACTTGGTTTGGTACACTCAGCTGCCGGAGGCAGGTGGGTGTTTACACCTCATTATAAACTTCCATGGTGTATCTTAAAATCATGGAATGCCAGAGTGGTTTGGGTTGGAAGGGACCTGAAAGCTCATCCCATTCCACCCCCTGACACCTCCCACTGTCCCAGGCTGCTCCAAACCCCGTCCAGCCTGGCCTTGGGTACTGCCAGGGATCCAGGGGCAGCCACAGCTGCTCTGGGCACCCTGTGCCAGGGCCTGCCCACCCTCTGAGTAAAGAATTTCTTCTTGACATCTGATCTAAACCTCTCTTCTTTCAGATTAAAACCATCTTGCATCTCTGAGCAGTTTTGCAGTCCTGCTGCAGCTCAGCCGTGCAGCTGTGCCTGTTCTCAGGCAGCAGGGCCAGAACCCAGGGAGAAAACCCTGCAGCAGGCTCTGGATAAGTCACTTTTGCTGCCTGGAGCACGAGGCATTATTTCCCATTTCTCTGGGAAATAAGGATTGATGGCTGACCCCAGGAATGTTCCTGATGTGGTTGTCACTCCTTTTTTCCCTGACTGTGGAAGCAAACCTAAGTCTGTGCAGATTTTTGGGGTTTGAGGAGGTGGTGTGGGCTAACCCAACAGGCAGTGAGCACCACACAGACATTCACTCCTCCCCCTCAGTGGGATGGGGGAGAGAATTGGGGAAAAGAGTAAAACTTATGGGTTGACATAAAGACAGTTTAATAGGACAGGAAAGGAAAGGGAAATCAAACAATAAAAGAACACACCGAGCACAGGAGGCACTGGAACTGCTCCCTGCTCTCCTGAGGGATGCCCAGCCAGTCCCCAGGGAGCAGGCTGGCACCCAGCAGCTCCCCCAGCTCTCGATGCTGGTGGCAGATGGCCTGGAACGTCCCTGGGACCAGCTGGGGTCAGTGGCCTGGCCCTGTCCCCTCCCGACCCCGCGCTGGCAGCTGAGAAGTCCTGACTTAGTGTGAGCACTGCCGAGCAACCACGGGAACATCAGTGACTTATCAACATCACTCCCACCCTAAATCCAAACCAGAGCACGGTACCAGCTCCTAGGAAGAAAACTAACTCCATCCAGCAGAAACCAGGGGAGTTTTGTGGTTGGTGTGGATCTCGTATGAGTAACACAACTGCTAGGGAAAGAATCACCTCTTTGCAGCCCTAAATTCAAACCAAATCTTGGCTTTTTATTTTGCTGAAATACATATTGTTTGTATTTCTTTTGTATGTTCTTGGCACACTTAGGATATGCTGGGATCAAAAAACAAATCCCAACCGTCAGACAAAACAACTCTCTTCTAACTGAAAGAGGATCTCCTCTGCTTGGTGAGAGAGCCACTATTTCATTTTCTCCATTTGAAGTTTGACTGACGTGTAAAAGGGGGTTACACAACAAACCATGTTCTTAATTTACAAATGAATCAACAACTTGTTAAGAAATAAACCTCATAAAAATCCAGCCAGCATGTTGTTATCCACCAGCTTTTATTGTTGCTTTGCTGCTACTGAAGGAGTGCCCAGACTGGAAACTGCAGAGAAATTCACTGCCCTTTTCTGGATTTGAGAAGCAACATGAAAGTAGGACCTGCATGACAGGAGAATTTTTCTGCTCCTTTCTTAGCTGCTCAGTCTTGCATGGTGTCAAGGACACATTTTCACACTTAGATTCTCATCTGAAATAAGAATTAAAAATGTGTACACAATATTTCTTAGAATCCTGATATGGTTAGAATTAGGATAGATGATTCCTCTGCTCTCACAATACTGTAATGGGGACATCTTGAGAAAGCTGCTTTGCACACCCAAGAGAACTTGATTTTACAATTCCAGGCAGGAGAAGAGGGTTTTCTGTAGGACCTTGGGTGCCCCTCTGTCCCCCTGAGCACAGAAATCTACTGCAGTTATTGACAACACTCTCACTCAGCTGCCAGCTTGCCCTGATGTACCAAAAATCTCTAAACTTTATTTGTAGCTCCTAAAATCAACAGTGATTAAATTTCTGCTCATTTATGCTCCTCCATGACCACACTAATGAAGCTGGAAGCTCTTTCACAGGTAAGTTCTGGTGCTTTCCACACCAGAGGCTTTCTCTCGTGTGTCTGATTCAGCAGCTGAAATTAGAGAGTGCTTTGACCTGCTGGGAGAAAGCTTCAGGTGAAATTGTTTCCTGCTTCATCCAGGGTTTCTCTGCTAAGTTCCTCTGCCTGGCTTAAGGACTCAGATAAAGTCTGGTCTAGCAGCTCATCTGGGGTGAGCTGCCCTCCCATTCCAAATGCTCCACTTGATATGAAATATGATAAAAATATGGGAACAGCTTCCTGTCCTTGCTCCAATAAATATTTAGCCAGTGACACAAAGCAGAGCAAGTTCATGAGGAGAAGCTGAGAGGCTGCCAGCTGGTAATTAGTGGCTGCTGTGGGAGCTTGGGCTCCAGGGTTCCCATCCTTGCTCCAAATCCAACAACGCTGGGTCTTGGTCCTGAGTCTCCTTCACCCTGAATGGCTTTGGATGTTGGCCTTGAGTGGAAGAGGACAGCACAGCTTGTGTCCTTGGATCTGTGGGAGATGGGGTTCACCTGCACTGATGGCCTCTGAGAAATAAACATCTCCTTTCAGTCCAGAAATTAAAAAAAAAAAAAAAAAATTCAGTCCGGAATTAAACACTGGGTTTTCTTCAGGCTCCACCTCTCTCTGGTCGTTTTTAATACATCAGTGATCTGCTGCTTGATAGAGTTGGTGTCTTCATGAAAAACCTTATGAGAGGCCTCCTTTGTTGGGGTGATAATTAATGGAGTGTTTGCATTACTCAGTAATCCCAAATGGCTGGGCATAGGATCAAGAACCTGTCCTTATTTACTCAGTTCTTTGAGGGTTTTTATTCTAAATGTGCAGGTTCTCACCTCAGCTGCAGCTCGAGACATGAATAGATTAGGGGTAAATGAGGTGTTGACATAAGTGGAATTGAGAAACTATAATCAAGACAGAAGTGGAATTTCAAGGGATATTTTTCAGCTTGTCCAGAAGTTTGTCTGCTTTTCTTGCTCTGAAATCAGGGTACAAATCTCATTGGGTTTGAAATGAAGAGCATCTCCTATCGCTGACAACATTTTGCTTTGTGGCACCTCTGTAAGGCAGGGTTGAGGCTGGGGCTTCCCAGGTGAGAAAAGGTGGCATGAAACCACACAGGGTTTGTGGCTGGGGAGAAATTGTTGAATACACATCTTTAGCTAAGTACTCTTATTTATAAACCCTTCATTTCTGCAGTGAGGTCTCTATTTGGGAGCAGAGAAATTAATGAAGGTTAAGCAAAGCTGAATCCCATGCTGTTAATGTTCTTTCTGGTGAAGGTTTTCACCTCTCCTAGAGTCATCTATCAATATTTCAAGCTGTTATTGGGTTTAGGGTTGGGTTTTCTTTGCGCTTGAATATTTTGTTAGCAATGGGGGTATCACTGAACTGACAACAAATATGAAGTGTGCTCAGCAAGGAAGATGTGACCGAGGCTGACATTAAAATTCCTTTTATCTCTATTTGTGTGAACGAAGAGTGCGAAAGGTCTCCTTGTGTCTTCAGCAGTGCTTCACTGCAATGAAGTGAGAATTTCTTAGGTGACCTTGAGGGAAAACCTCCATCCCGTGCATCCGAGCAGCATTCCAGGCTCGGGGCTGCTCCGCTGGCCCAGGCAGGATTCCTCAGAAAGCCTGGGTGATTTATTGAGGCGCGGGTGATTGCACCGCTCGGAACACCGCGTGCCACAGCGCTCCCACCGGATGCGCAGTCCCACAAAAACATTGTTCAAATGTTACATGAAGCCTCGTCACGGCCCAAACTCCCCAGTTACGGTCTGACAGGAGCCCCAGCTGTGCTGGGGAGTGATTTCCCTGCCTTCCCGGCCCAGAAAGCCGAGCTCCAGCTGCGTTTCTGGGCCAGAGCTGTCCCCTGTTGCCCCAGGAGTGCCACGCGGAGGTGGCGGAGGAGGAGGAAGCCAGCGGAGCACGGGACACGCGGAGGAAGCGCGGCGAGGGGATCATCTCGGAGCAGGGCTTGGCTAAACCCTGCAATGAGATTTGGCCTCTGGCCACGCAGCAGCTCGGGATGACCTTAAAAAGCAGTGGAAGTTGTGTTAGCATGTGCTGCTGGAGCGGCCGTGGGACGGCCCCGGGTGCTGACTCACGGGCTGGGAGCTGTGGGGGAAGATGGATTTGGGTTATTCATCACCAGCCTGGCCGGGCTGGCACGGGGCGTCCGTGCTCTCCTGCAGGAATCCACACGTCCCGAGTTCCGTCGCGTCAGGGCCGGCGTTTCTGTGGAACAGGGAACTTTGGCTCAAGGCAAATCCAGCTGGAATGTAGATCAGGCTCGGGAGGTGCTGCTCGGTGTCTGAGCGGCAGCGAGGAGGTTGTTGTACCCACAGGAAAAGACAGAAAGGAAGGAAAACAATCTTTTTTTTAATATGGCTCAGCCAAAAGCTGAGCTAGCTATGGATTCCTCCAGTAATTATTCCAATAAACAACAGCACTTGGGTTTGTCACTCAATAAAATAGATGCCAGAAACATCTCCAGGTACTTCTGCAGCAGCACCAGGCCTTGACCTTATAGGGGTCATCAGAAAAGAGGGTGAGAACTGCATCAAAACTCATTAAATCATTAGAAAATCATTCATATTTGTTGGCTTATCTCTGCTCTCTGAGCTCAAGGACACTTGAATAAAATTCTCATGGCTGGGAGTGAAAAATGAATGAAAAAATTTTAATGAGGCAGCTGCATGGGCATCTTCATTCGTACAGAAGGGCCGTGCTTCAAAACTAAAAAAAAGAGCTCCCATTTTAACTAAAGCTTCTAAAAGTGTGTGCTGGGTGTTCAGGGCATGGTTTAGGTTATGGTTTAGGTATGGGGAGGGTGTGGGGGTCCCTGTGGGGACAGGCCAGGGCTGTCCCATGCCGGACACAGCCTGTTCAGCCTCCTCAGTGCAGGGCCCTGCTGGGCCTGGGAGTTACATCAGGGGTGCCTCGGTGAAAAATGGGCTTAAAAAGAGGCAAAATGTCAGTCAGGAAATGAGGATGAGGAGAACAGGGTGAGGAAGCAGCCCTGCAAACACCCAGGAGGAGCAGGGATTTTGCTGCAGCCGGGGGAGAGGAGCACAGCAGAGCAGGGACCCTGTGGGGAATCCAGGCTGCAGCAGGGAAGTTTTTGGTGTTTCCTGACAGGAACTGTGGCCCGTGGGGGACCCACACTAAACAGGTGGGAAAGGTAAGGAGGGAAGAGCGTCAGGGAGGAGCTCTGGACTGACCATCACCCTCCACTCCCTGGCTGCCTGCGCTGTGCAGGGCTCGGGGAAGCAGAGGAGCCAGGAGTGAAGCTGAGCCTGTGAATACAGGGCTGGAGTAGGCAGAGATGTTTTAATTCCTCTTTCTCAACCCATTTTAATCAGCAATACCTTATATTTTTTTAAAAAAATATCTGTTTATCCAATGGCTGCAGTTGCTAAGAGATCTCCCTGCCTTTATCTCAACCTACAAATTTTCCATCTTGTGTTCTTCCCCTGCCCTGTTGAGGAGGGGGAGATTATTTTTTTTCAGCCTCCTGCCGTGTAACCAGAATCTCTTGAGGAAGAACTGATACATCAGCATCTCCCTCAGAAGAGCCACCCCTGCCCAGGGCCCTGGCAGCTGCTGCACGTCCCCGAGAGCCTGGGAGGTCTGTGGGAAGCCCAGCTGGAAGCCTGGTGAGCAGCATTACAAACACTAATTCTGGAGGAGAATATATTGTTACCTTGGGCTAATAGTTTGAAACCAAATCATCTGGATCAGACACCTGCCCAGGTAATTGCCATGGCAACATGAAAACAAACAGGAGGAACCTGAAAATGATCAGCCTGAGGAAAATGAGGAGCTGGGTTGCAGCTCTGGCGGATATTTAAGATTATGCCTACACAGTAAAATATGAGCTTGTTCAGCACTGGAGTGACCAAAAGGCACAGAACTGTGTCGGGCTGTGCCTGAACCAGCACAGGCCAAATCTCTGCAGACCTCGTTAGTTTGGACAAAAGGAGGAGGGATATCAGGATGATCAGAGAGATGGAGAATCTCTCCTGTGAGGAAAGGCTGAGATAATTGGGATTGTTCAGCCTGGAGAAGAGACCAGGGGTAACCTAATTGTGGCCTTCCAGAGCCTGAAGGGAGCCAAGAGGAAAGATGGAGAGAGACTTTATAGGGGCCTGGAGGGACAGGACACAGGGAATGGCTTTAAACTGACAGAGGGCAGGGCTGGATGGGATATTGGGAAGGAATTGTTCCCTGTGAGGGTGGGCAGGCCCTGGCACAGGGTGCCCAGAGCAGCTGTGGCTGCCCCTGGATCCCTGGCAGTGCCCAAGGCCAGGCTGGACATCGGGGCTTGGAGCAGTGGAAAGTGTCCCTGCCCATGGCAGGGGTGGGATGGGATGAGATTTAAAGTCCCTTCCAACCCTTCCAAGCTGTGATTCCATGAAAGGTCCATACCTGCAGAAGCTCTCACTGAACTGAACAGAGGCAGGACAAACTCCTGTCCCTGTGACAACACATAACCAGGAGCTGTTGTTCATGGGCTGTCCATGGATCATCCCTGAGCCTCCCTGGTATCCTCCCTGCTCAGGTGAGGCCTTACCAGACTGCCTAAAAACAGAGGGCAGACAAAATGAAGAGAATAACAGCGGGTATTTATGGAAGGGCCTGCAGGTACACTTTGGGCAGTCACAGTCCCCAGGGGCTACACCCAAAATGGACCATGGGGTCACAGGGTTTCACACTTTTATGAGTTTGGTCCATTTGCATATCGGGGGTTAACCCTCCAATTACAGCTTCAGGCAATGAATTAATTTCCTCCAAGTTTGCTCCCTCTAACTCACTGTTGCTTACATTTCTCAGGGCCTGAGACAGGGAGGTGTCTCTGAGTTTCAGGCCCAGAGAGGAATTGCTTTGTCTGACCAAAGTGGGGGAACAGCAGCTAACAGGCTGTGTGGGGTTTAGAGTTATACACTAAAGAATTGCAGGATTACAAACATATGAAAAATATAAAAGCTAAAATCCTAAGGCATCACAGTGGATGCTCAGCTCTCACGCTGGGCAGGGAACAACTTCCTAACTCTGTGTATACATACTTTTCCCCCAAAGTCATGCAGGCAGCTGACTGAGAGGCTTGAAAGGATCATTTGGCTTAAAGAGGAAAACAGTAAACAGGATTAAATGGGTATTAAAAGGAGTCTGGAGGAAGGGAAAGGGCACAGGCACCCATATATCTCACTCTGGGGTATCTGCATCAACAAAGCCAGGAGAGCAGCTGCTGGGATTGTTTTGGGGAGCTCTGGAGTGCTGATGTTTCTGCAGGAAAATGTGCAGTTAGATCCTGCTGGGATGGGATCAGCAGCTGCCGGGAGCCTCATCCTCGGCAGCTCAGGCTCCACATGCAAAGCAGCTGAGCTCTGTCTGAGCACATCGAGGGGGAATACCAGGCTCTTGGACTGCTTTCACTGCTGGAAGGATCTGGAAGAATTAACGAGTTCACAGCTCGGGAATGCTCCCAAGAAACCACAACAAGGGAACCTGAGCAACTGCAGACATGGAAAGTCTGTGGAGCACAGAGCCGAGCTCCCTGGGGAGAAGCAAAGAAGAAAAGGGAGGTGAGGATGACCCAAAGAAGGAAAAACCTCCGGGATTTCTGACACATCTCCCTTGAGGGCTCTTACAGCAGCTGCTCGGGTTGCTTCATCTGGAGAATGTGGGATTTCCTGGTGGCATCAGTGCCAGCCTGGGGCAGGTCTCGCTCCTGCAGCCCTCCCGTGGTGTCCCATGGTGGAGAAAATCTGTGCTGGGTGTGCTGGATGTGGGTGCAGCACTGGAACGGCTCTGGTGGCTCCCAGGTGGTCTTCAAAGACACATGGCAAGGACAATTCTCACAGACCTGTGACTTATTGAAGAAAAACAAAACCAAAACCAACCAAAACTAGAGAGAAAAGAGGAAAACCCTGCCTTTAGAACCGCTGGATGCCAGTTTAACCTGGTTTTATTGGTGTCTCTCCTCCATCCATCTGATGAAGCAGATGGGGGTTATTTTGCACGGGAGAAAATATGAGCTATAAAAAGTAATTAGAAGAATGTTTCTGATTATGCAGATCCGAAAAATCCTGCTCTGAGCATTGATTATAATACTTCACTTCCTTTTTTTTTAATTCCAAAATTATGCCCCAAACTGGTACAGTTGGTACAGGTGCAAGTCAGGTGCATTTTGTGGACATGTTTAAACCAGAGAAGAAAAGAAAATACAGATTTTTATGCATAGTAGGGATGGTTTAATTCCTCCAATATGTAACAGATAAAAGATAGACCAAACAACAAAAAGCAGCAGCACAAAAGATTTGCAGATATGTTTTTAATACCAGCCTCACATAGCTTTGATTGTTTTTTTCCAGTCAGCCGTTCCTAATGGAAAATTACAATGTAGCATCAAACAGCTCAGAGTTAATGAATGTGAGGAGTAATCCTGAAGTGACAAACACATGCTTGTAAAGCATGGTAACGATTAACAATCGTAAAAATTGTGGAAATACTTTTTTTAATGCTTTTTGGCCTAGTGCTGTAAGCTCCTCTGAAGGACAGAATCTTTCAGCTGGGTCGTGGGGAAAAATTCTCACTTGGCACCAAATACTGCTTTGGGTTATAAAATAGTAAACTTCTGGGTTATAAAATAGTAAACTCGGAGTAATAAAATAGCAAACTCTCCTTTCATGGACAGCTGTATTTCCACCACGGGTTTTGACAAGGGCTGTCCCAGCTTGGACCATCTCCTTTGTGCACCCCTCTTTCCCCAGCATTCCCAGGAACTCTGTGAGCTCCCAGAGCAGCTGTGGTTTTCCAGAGCTTCCCTGGGCCCGATAACCCCGTCCTTCCTGCCTGCACACCCCGCAGGAGGATGCTGCTCCTGCCCACAGCCTCGGGTATCTGGCCACCAGTGCCCTCAAAGCCTGATTCTTTTAGAGAGAGGCATTCTGCACATTCCTGATCGTCTGACTCGCAGCCGTGGTGCCAGCACTCCTCACTTCTATTTATTCACCACGGGAAACCTAAAGTACAAATACATTGGATGGGAGCCTGGCTCCAGTGGAGGCAAGGACAGAATTCCCATTGATGTCTGCGGGCAGAGAACTTCACTTCTGTGCTTTTGGTTGTTCTTTACCATTCCTGGCTTTCAGGGACATTTGAAAAGGCTCTGTTGCCCGGAGTGATGCTGAATTCCAGTGGCACTTCCAAACACAGCCCAAGTGCACAAGAAGCATCTGTTTCCATCCTGGAGGCTTTGTAGCTTCTGAACTGCGGCAGGGCGCAGCGAAGGTTTTCTCCACACACTCAGACTTTTGAGCCTGTTTGAAGTTGTCCCTCAGGCCAGGCCAGAGCAGGGGACAAAGGGACTTGTGGCTGGTCCAGGTGTTGTTCAGCTTTTGGGAACACAGAACTGGGTAACAAGGATGGGATGGGCCTCGTGCCCACCTGTCCCACCAGGTTCAAAGCTGGTTTTGATGATTCCCTCAGAGCTAAAACAGTCCCTTGGAGGTGTAACCTGCCCAGCACAGAATCCCAGAATGGTTTGGGTGGGAAAGGACCCGAAAGAGCCTCTCATTGCAACCCCCCCACCATGAACAGGGGTACATTTCAGCAGAATTAATGTGACTCTAATTTATGCTGCAGTACCCAATTTTACTTCTTCTCTGCGGAAGTGAAAAGAATTATTTTGGATTTTACTGTAGTTAGAGAGACTTGACTGTAGCCTTATTAACACATTGCAAGGGCTCCCTGTGTGCTCCATCGAGTACAAATTCTGATAAAGAACCTTTAAGAAAAAAACCCCACAAAAATAATCCTAAAAAGCAACTAAACCCAGAGCAAACCACGCACTTAAGAGCATAAAACTTCCAGAAAAAAAAAACCAAGCACCTCAAAGTACTTTGCATCTGAGCTGAGGAAAGTCCGTTGGTTAAAAAAATAATACTGAAATACTGACAGCTCCCCAGCGCTCAATTAATCATTTGCTTTTAACAACGGCGACTCAGAGGCAGCCACAAAAGGGGAGCAGGAAAGCAGGAGAAATGAAACGAGCCTTTGTCTTGGGGCTGAACCTGGTGCCCTTGCCAGGACACAAAGAGTTCATCTGGGGAGAGAAACCCACTGGCCCACTTGGCGGGGTGCAGGGGCTGGCATGAGCTGAGCGGGGCCGTAGGTGGTCTGGCACAGCCCTCCTGGACGGGCTTTCTCACCAGCTCCTCTGCCTTGCAGGCAGCAAAAACAGCTCCACAGAAAGGGCTTTTCCAGAGGATTCATAATTTGGTTCGTGGTACTCAGAGTTCTCTATGAAATATGAGTTCTGTAAGGCTGGCCTGGTTCTTTGTTATGGTTGTTTCGTGCTATCCTGTATAATTTCTTTGGGAAATAAATTCCCAATTCTGTCTTCTGTTTGTTTTGTCTCAGTGATCTGTACAACCATTTTACCAGAGAAGCTGCAAGCAAAACGCAATTTGTGCATTCAGAAATCATGAAAATTATCAGGTGAAATAATGTGGCTGAAACTTTCAGATGAAGTGATGAAGAATCCCAGTGCTTCTCTCTGCCTGAGTGTCTGACTGTGTTTTGGCTCCAAAGGCTGTGACGTTTTTCACTTTCTCCTTTAAATCTACTGGAGAGCTGATTGTGCTGCTAGTTACGAGTGTCTTTTCACGTTTTGTTGTTTGTATATTATTACTATTACTATTATTACTATTATTAGTATTACCATTGTTGTTATTATTGTTACTGCAGGAATATATACGTGTTTATATAAAGGATGCCTGACTTGCACTAAACTCCTGTTTTTCAGGTTTTAAGTGGGGAGTCAAATGGAAAAAGGAAGAAAGAAGAAGAAAATTCAGGACATATTGGCTGAGTTTGACAAGGTTTCTGTCAGTTTAGTGTTATCTCTTACAGCTCCTCTGTTCAGGGGTTGTAGAAGGGATGCCAGGCTGTGACTTTTGAGGTTGAGACATCGCATTATTTACTTTTATAGTTTCAACCTCAGCAGAGTTGTTGCTTGCACCTCACTCAGCAAAAAAAGAGACCCAAGGTGGAAGATTGTCTTCCACTGGTGTTTGTTCTGGTGTGCTTTTGTTCATTTTCCTCCAGCAGCTTAAATTGGGCCTTTTCCATGAAATACAAAAGATTTATGTGAGGTGATGGCCTCAGAAATGGGCAGGTGCAGTCCTATTTAGTTTGATAGAATTGTCCTGGTTTTTTTATTTTAGAGATTTGAATTTACCTCAGTTTAATATGAAGTGTATAAATTATGTCCACCTTTCCTCTGTCAACTCCACAACTGCTTGGTTCTTTTCTGTGAACTGACTTTGGAGGGTTGGTTCCCATCAGTGCCAAAGTTAAGAGAAGCCCTTCCCAGCACATGAGCTACGTGAACTCTGCTGTGACATAAAGAAACAGGATTTTAGATATCAAATGAGTTTTGGTGGGAAAAGCGTCAATAACAACAAGGTTAAAAAGGCTTTTGAAGCTGTTTGAGATGCCCAAAGTCAGCCAACATCTACTTCAAAATACCTAGACCTTAGTTTTCCTTTGTCTTGTACAATCAGTGAAGGCAAGTTGCCTTCTTCCATGAGGACTGTTGGAGTTTACTCTCTTGGGAGCTGTCAGGCAAGTGGGAGTACAGAAAATTCCTAAAATATATGAACAACAGCTTTCCATTCAGTCTGTTCTGTCTCCCAAATCAAGAAGCTGAATGTGCAGCACTGCAAGATGAAAAAAATTAATTAGATTTATTTTTTTCTTTAGTAGAAGGCGGTGAAGAGAGTCAGCTTTTATCTCACTCTCAAGCGTATTGTCTCCACAAGATCTGAAGGCTCTGTGTTTAAACCATTGAAGATTTCAGGAGACGGGAAGTCAAGCCAGCTGAGTGTTTTTGGGGGATGTTCCCACTTCCTTTCCAGCCAAGTGTGCCCACTTTGTTGGTTTGGATTGGCCTCTGAACCACCCAACGTTTGCATCCACTCCCCATCACTGCCTTCTTTTCCACTGTGAATTTCTGCCTGCTGGTTTTTGTACAAGTCAATAACACACTTTATTCCTTAGGAATCTATTCCTAGGAAGGGGAAAAAAAGAAAAAAGTCACTCTTTTCCAAACAATTGTCAAGAGCTCCTAAGCCTTCTGGAGCATCACACAAAAGCAGCTTAATCCCGCTCTCTGCAAATGTCACTTTGCCTTGATCCCTCTGAACAGGAATTTGTTAAGTTGTTGCTGCAACATTCGCAAGAGCCGTGCCCTGTGTCACCGCCTCGTGCCACAAATCACACGCAGGGAGCTGTCGGGGGTAACAAAAACACATTTAGGATGGAATGGCTTAAGCCCTGTCTGAGGGATGCAGGGCTGTAATTCCAGGTCGCTCGTTGGTTTGTCTCTGTTTGCTTCTGCTGGAGCCTATGAGACTGAATTAGGTCATGGATCCGTAGGGGGGGTGGAATTTGCTGTGTAGAGCAGAAAAAAATTCGAGTTGAGCATAGCTGGGGCTTGATGCCTTCATAAGGATTTGCTGGAAGTGGTTCTGTAGTGTGACCTTGTCTGGAGAGGCAGAGCCGGCCCAGGGAAAGGGAGCTGGTGGCTGCCTGGCTGCTGGGGCAGAGCAGGGAATGGAGGAGTCCAGGACTGGTCAAGCAGGGCAAAACTACTGCTAGAAAGTTCATTTCATGATTCCAGTGAGGTCTCTTGTGGGCATTCTGCTGAGTGCCTCCACGAGTTTCGGCTCGTGTGCTGCCAGGCTGGGCTGGGGGAAGGCTGGCAGCGGCTGTGAGGGCAGGAGGAGGCAGCCAGGGCTGGCCAGGGCGAGCTCTGAGCTGGCACTGACATCCCAGGGGTGCAGGGCAGGAGTCACCAGCGTGGGGGTAGTGCCAGGCTGTCCCAGCAGGGATTTGCTGGGGTGAAACCTGACAGCTTGGCTGGCCTTTGGAGGTAAATGGTGAGAATCATGGAATGGTTTGGGTTGGAAGGGACCTTCAAGCTCACCTCATCCCACCCCTGCCATGGCAGGGACACCTCCCACTGTCCCAGGCTGCTCCAAGCCCCAATGTCCAGCCTGGCCTTGGGCACTGCCAGGGATCCAGGGGCAGCCACAGCTGCTCTGGGCCCCCTGTGCCAGGGCCTGCCCACCCTCCCAGGGAACAATTCCTTCCCAATATCCCACCCATCCCTGCTCTCTGGCAGATTGATCCCATTCCCCCTTGTCCTGTCACCCCAGGCCCTCGTAAATCACCTCTCTAGCACTTCTGCTGGGAGGAAAGGCTGGGAGGGTTGGGACTGTTCATCCTGGAGAAGAGAAGATCCAGGGTGATCTCACTGTGACCTTCCAGTGCCTGAAGGGAGCCTGCAGGAAAGATGGAGACAGACAAGAGGACAAAATAGGACTAAAAACTTACCCCAGCCCTCAAGTGAATTTTTTGCTGATCTATTCTCCCAGAGTGAGAACTACTGAATGTATGATCTCTCTACTACAGCTCTTTTATTTAAGAAAGTGCTTTTTACAAGGGAATTCTCTTCACTTGTCGGTGACTGGGTGACACCAGCTGTGTGACAGTGACACCACACAGCCTCTGGAGGGGACACTTGGCACTGGATGTGGAAGGAGGTGCTGGAGCTGGGCAGGAAAGTGGGTTTGTACAGGGAGTTCTGGCTCATTAGTTGCCACTCAGTGAGTTTATTTTGGTGGTTTGACTTCTCCACTGAAAAATACACAAGAGGTGCAAGAAGAGCCTTCATCTCCGTGTCCTGATGAAAGTGTTCTTCATTGCCAGGAGAGTAGGTGGTAAAGGAAACACGTATTTATATGGGAAGAGAGCCAGTTCTTCTAACAGAGCTTTGACAAAGTTGTCAGAGGGGATTTTTCTGTCCATCCTGCCCATTGAGGATTTGTAGAGAGCGTGACTCTTCTGTCAGAGGGGTCTGGACTCCTGCAGAGAATTAATAATGTTGCTGATGGCCAGATACACCTGCTAGATGCAGCAGCCCACCAGCACTGTGGGGAAAAAATAATTTGTTTTTAGACAGGATTAAAGGAAAGCAGTTTGTTCTTCTTCTTATAAAGCAACAGCCAATTTACACTTTAAAGAGACCTTGGGAGAGAAGGAATTCCCCATCTGGAGGGAAGATGTGTGTGGATTCAGGTCTGCTGCTGTAAAAACAAGCTGTGGAGGGTTCTAGCTGATTTTTGCAGCTGAATCACTGAGCCAAGTGTTTTGAGCTGGGTGAGGGAAGGCTGATCAAGAATGGTCCATAATGTCCTTACAAGATTTTCCCAAGGGCTTGCAATTAGAGATTATTGTGTCATCACAGCGAAAGGGCAGCCTGGAGGTCAGCTCTGGTGTGGGAAACCCCAGGCAGGTCTTTTAAAATAGCCAGGGCAACTCAAAATGGTGAAATAATGAGGGAAGGCCAGCTTGTTACTCAGCATGGCTTCCCCAAAATCTGCTGTGCTGCATCAGCACAGAGATGTGGCCCTGAATCCCAAAACGTGTGCGGCGTACTTGGACTACAGGATGTCGTATCCTTGAAAAGTTTAAATCCAAGCAGAGCTTTTCTTGCAGATCTTCCTCACATTAATACTCTGTAAATATTGGAGTTATAAATTTGATTATTCACATAAGTTCAGGTTAATATTTGCCCCCTAATTCCACATCTGAGCAATTCAGAGCAGGGCTCTGAGGCGCGGGAAGGGCGATCCCGCCCTGATGCGTTTGGAGGTCGGAGTGCCGGCGGCTGGGACACAGCAGATGTTTCTGTGTGGATCCCCACACGGTTTGGGAGCATCGTGTGGCCACTTCATCTGTCCTGTGTGACATTAAAGCAGCGACTGCTCCCCTCTGCCCGAGGCCAGGATGTGCCTGCAGCCAGCAGAGCAGGACGAGCAGCATCTCGAGATGAGAGAGCATCTCCGAGAAGAGCAGCGCGGGACACTTTAAAGCAAATAAAAGGTTGAAACAATCAGGCTCCAGGCAGCTCGGAGAAGAAGGACTGAGGCCGAGGCTGCGGAATCCCGGCCAGCACATGCTCCAGGCCCGGGCTGGTGACGTTTCCCAGCAGCAATGGAAAACAAGAACTCTTTCACACTTCAGTGCCCCCAGCCCTGGGGTGCTGCGCCGGCCTAAGTGTGACTCGACTTTGATGTTCTCCAGACAGGCCCCATATTTGTCCATGTTTACATATTTTGACAGGGAAGGAACAGCTCTGCCTAACATCCCCTGGGCTTCCTCGCAGCAGCTTTAAACACCACAGGGCAAATAACAAACCCTGCAGGCCCTGCAGAAACCGAGCTCCCACGGGGCCGGGGTGAGGGGAGGGAGCAGGAATCACTGAGGGGATTTGGGACCTGTGGCCTCTCCTGCATGCAGATGTTTGGGGAGCTCCCAGTCCCTCCAAAGAGGATGGAGAGGCTGTGCTAGGCCAGCCAGAGAGCTGCCTCCTCCTCCTCCTCACCTCAGAATGCCTCGGGAATACTCCTCCCAGGAGCTGGACATTGAGGAGTTATTCCAACACACCCACAGCAGGGACGTGCTGGAATTGTGTGTGCAGTCAGTAGGGTCCTGCCTTTAATTCCGTGTGGGAATGTGTCACTGAATCCCAGCTTTGTGGAAAATGGGGGTTTATGGAGTTGATTCTTTCTTTTTGACACTGAACTTGATTCTGATTTAAGCCCTTGTGTATAAGAACTGGGATGGAGCGAATTTACTGAACAGTCTTGGTCTAATTTTGTCCTCAATTCCACTGGTTTTACTCGTTAGTTGTCTTACTACAGGCCCTGCTTTGATCCGTTGTGTTATGGGCAGAGAACCTGAGAAGTTGGAAGAAATAAAGGACAGATATCAATGGACGAGGAAACTCAAGCACAAAGAATACAAAATTATTTTTCTGTGTCTTGGGCATTATCAGGGCATTTATTGCAAGACTGCCTTTCCACATCCCTCTGAACTTTGATCATATTTAATATATTCTGTTTTATTGATCTGTTTTGCCTTTTGATTTAACAAGGAAAAGCAACAAAGAAAGCACAAGTAAACCTGAAATGGATAAAATCTGTACACTGAAGACGTAGCATGCCATCCTCTGAAGGAGCTTTCATCTCAATCCTGGGAAGCTGGATTACCACTGCAGGGAATAACAAAGGAATACTTTTATCTGAAAGTCAAGGCAAGGCAAGGGGTAGATACACTTGAAAATGAGTGGCCCCTTTTAGGGCAAAGCTTTTTCTTGGAAAAGCAGCAGATTTGGTTCAGGGAATTCCAGCACTACTCTTCTCTTGGTCTTTTTGAGAACCCACTCTTTTCTTGATTTCTCTCTTTTTTTTTTCACCCTCTCTGAATATTGTGGAACAGAACATTGTGTCACACTTTCAACTGGAATCCAACAAGCTGAAACTTTATTTACATTCAGGATCAATGAGAGTAAATGCAGCAAGCCAAAACTTTAATTAAATGGCAATTTCAGTGTCCAGTGGGCAGAAACACAAAGAAGCAGCAACTGGAGGAGCTGCTGAAATTACATGACTCTATTTATATTTAATAGCTGTATTAAAAAATAAAAAATCCAGTCTTATCAGTGATTAGAAATACAAGACAAAACTGAGAAGGGTAGAGCCTCGTTGTCTCTAAATAGATATTGTAAGAAAAAACCTGGCTGCTGCTCCTGCAGTAGAATCAACGATGAGACCTAAGGTCTGTTTAATTTTCTGTGAGGAAGATGAAATGAGAGCAGATTCAGAGCCTTCCTCTTTCCATCCCAAAGTTCTCTTCCATTTGTAAATAATCTGTGGGAAAAGCTCTAAAGCCCTGGGTCAAGAGGTTAATCCAGAGCTGTGTTTGAACTGTGCCTGTGGAGAAAACTCCAGGTGTGACACTCAGAAGGGGTGACAGTGTGAACCCCCCGAATTCAGGAGGGGCTTTTTAACTAAACCAGGAGAAAACCTCAGCAACTGGACCAGACACAGCAGGTTCTGGAGCTCCCACAGGAAACAAGGGATGTGGTGAGGTCCTAAATGTGAAATACACACAAAGGCAGATCTGCAGCTGGGGGGATTGGCTGAACTCTCTTTGAGCACAGTGGAAGTGCATTGCTTTACATTTCGTGGAGCTCTCTGCGTTTGGCAGGGTGATAGTTTAGGCTCTCTGACACACTTAAGTGTAGATGGGTGGATGGAACAAAGTATGATTTCATTCAGCCAGTTGTAAATATTTATGAACACAGCCATCATTGGTAGGGAATGCGCTGTTACTTGGCATTAATAATAACGGAAAGGGCAAACGTGGCTCAGGCTCGTCAGGCACATCTGGGGCCAGTGAAATTTATATCCCTCCCCGGATTTCTGATACCCTTCTGAAGCCCTAGACAGGTAAGCAGCTTTGCAGTGATGCAGATGCTCATTTCAGGCTGAGGATTATTCCTGTGTTGATATGAGTGCGCTGAAGAAACAGAGGAAGTGTTTGGGTTTGCCGAGGGCAGAAGTTTGATCTCAGTGATGTGTTTGTTCCCTGCTGGCTCTAAGAATCTGTGAGCTTCCTTCAGTCTTGTGCTTGTGGCCCCAGTGAGCCAATGTGACAGCAGTGCAGCAGATTTTGTGATGTGGCTGGAGCTGAATGTGTGTCTGCAGGCTCGGGCTCTGACAGATACCATGAGTCATTAGGAAAAAGTAACTTTTAACTTAAAAGTCGGGTAAGGATTGTTGGGATGGTTTATTTGCTTTTTGAAAAGCTGAAATGGTTTTTTTTCCCAGATATGTCCATTCCAAAGAAAGTTTCCTTCTAGTTCTGCCTTGCTCAGAAGCCACATTCCAGTGCAGCCTCGGGAAGGGATGAAGGATTTGGTTTGGCTGAGGGTCCTCCTGGGTGCAGGGAGGTCTGGCTGCTCCTGGCTCTGTCAGGGACACCCTTTTTTATGTCACAGGGTGGGCATCAGGCAGAGGCTTTTGGAAAGGCAAGGAACAGCACTAATGCACAATTCAATGTTTTTCAGGTGCAACTTTCAAACTTAGTCCTGAGTTATTGCAGGAAGGACTTTATGCTGTTTGCTACACCAGGAAGAACAAGATTTGTGTCACAGAATACTTTTTTTTTCTCCCTTACGAAACTACCTCTACAAATATTTCCATCCTTCACTGCACTACTCCAACACTTTGAGATCTTTCTGCAGGAAGAAGCTGCCACAGTAACTTGAAGCAGATAAAAACCAAACCAAACATCTTCCCTCACACAGCTCCAGCCTGGCACCTTGGGGGCCTGGTTTGTGGGCACAGACCCATTTTTCAGGCTCCCCTGGCTGTCACCCCTGCAGTTCCAGATGTGTTCAGCTCCTTGGCTTGGTGTCCCCTGGCTTCCAGAATCGATTCTTGCAATGAGAGCCCGGAAGGAATGTCACCTCCCCTCCACCCCTGCCACCTTTTCCACAGCCATCCTTGAGCTCCCAGCCTGTCCTGCAGCACCTTCCCGAGCAGCAGCTGATTCCTGGAAGACTGGACTGATTGAGGAAGGGCTTGGCCAGAGCCTGGCCTGTGGAAGTCGGTGGTAAACATTCTCACGGAGGGCTCGCTGTCTGTCACAATAATTTGCTAATCTGTTTATAGCTGGGATTCCTGCAAAATGAAATCAGTCCCCCAATCAGCCTCTGCATCCAAATGTCTCTGAAAACCAGACTTGATGCCTTTGATGAGATCACTTTGCCTGCTGCTGCTTGACCCCGTGACACTGAGCAATGTCCTGCCAGGATTTGTCCTACTTTGGAGCTCACGAGGTGTAAGAACAATTAAATCCTACATCCCCTTTCCTCCCTGCAAGGGAGCTCAGAACTGAAGGTGGTACGAGATTGCCTGCCAGACACTGGTTTGTAGTAAATGTTGGCCAGGCAGTGTAAAGGGAGCAAAGTCACGTTTATCAACACATTTGAAATTTGAGGGAGTTAGAGAGTTATGGAAGGGGGAGCACTGGGACAGGAAGGGATGGAGAGCAGCTTTGGGAGAAGGACCTGGGGGTGCTGTGGGTGAGAGCTGGACCTGCCCCAGCCCTGAACCCCCTGCCCTGGGCTGAGCCCAGCGTGGGCAGCAGGGGAGGGGGTTCTGCCCCTGTGCCCCTGTGCTCAGGTGAGACCCCCCCTGCAGAGCTGCCCCAGCCCTGGCACGAGCACAGGGAGGAGCTGGAGCGGCGGGAGAGAGCCCAGAGGAGGCTCCAGGGGATCAGAGGGATGGAACAGCTCTGCTGGGAGGAAAGGCTGGGAGAGCTGGGGTTGTTCACCTGGAGAGGAGAAGCTCTGGGGTGAGCTCAGGGTGGCCTTGCAGGGCCTGAAGGGAGCCTAGAGGAAAGATGGAGAGAGAATATTTAGAAGGACCTGGAATGCCAGGACAAGAGGGAATGGCTGCAAACTGACAGAGAATAAGTTTGGATTAAATATATGGAAAAAATCCTTCCCTGGGAGGGTGGGCAGGCCCTGGCACAGGGTGCCCAGAGCAGCTGTGGCTGCCCCTGGATCCCTGGCAGTGCCCAAGGCCAGGCTGGACAGGACCTGGTTTAGTGGGAGGTGTCCCTGCCCATGGCGGGGGGTGGAACTGGACGATCTTAAGGGTCCCTTCCAACCCGAGCCATTCTGTTATTTTGTGATTCATTACCCACTTAAACATTGGAATGATTTCTGCCACAAGTTCACAAATTCTCTGTAGGCAGAGTGCCTGTGGATGTCGTTTGTGCCATAACTCTGGGGATTTTCAACTGCTCTGAAAGGAGCCTGCACTGAACTCATTCAGAGCCCACCTGTCCTCTCTGTCCTCATACTGGCCAGCAAAACACAGAGCTGATAAACAAAAACCATCCAAGGGCAGAATTCCCTAGTAAGCTGCAAAACGGGTGGAATGAATAGTAAATGATATTAAAATAAGGTCAGATTTTAGCACTGGACAGTCACAGTCTCCATCAGAACCTCAGCCTTTGTCTGTGTCACTGCTGTGACAGCAGCACAGGAGGTTTTATGTACGTTTTGCTGTGCAACTGCATCCCAAAAATGTGTTGGGGTGTGTGAACAGGGACCCTTTCCAGCAGAGGTCACACAGCTGCAAGGCGAAAGATCCCTGTTATCCTAGGGCAGGGCTCACCTGGGAGCCTCTGTGAAGGAGCTGATGTTCCAGATCTCAAAAGAACTCACTAACTGTCAACACAAAGAATTTCCACGTCTCTGCAAATTTTTCCACAGCAAAGACTTAGAAAATTTCTGGTACTCTGTTATTTATATTCTTCTCTTAGCTGATAAAAAGGGATGAGTTTTACAATCTGTTCAGAGCTTTAAAAAAATCCGTATTTATTAGCAGTCCCCAATTCAGCTGTCCTGTTCCTTTCTTCGTGCTTAAATTGTGCTTGGAAGAGCTCAGTAACTCGAGGGAAGCCACCCCAGCCAGGCAGGAATGCTCACGGGAAGTGGAAAATCCCTGGAAGTCAGACAGGACTGTGCCCAGTGCAGAGCTGTCCTGCCTGCTCTGGCAGGGACCCACAGAGCTGAAGGTGCAGCCTGAGCCCCTGGCAAAAGGGGAAAACACAGCCCAAAAGTCACTCCCAAAAATATTTCCCTTGCTGGGAGTCTCTGGTATTTGGCAGGTACGTTTAGCTTTTATTTTCTCTTTTTATTTGAAAGAGCCAGACACTTCTATGGAGCCTTTGGGGATGTCTGTACTGCAGGTCAGGGCTGGGAGAGCAGTTTAACCTTGGCTCAAGTGCAGACAAATAAACTCCCCAGTTCTGTGGTGCTCAAACAGGGCTTCAAACTCCTGGGATTCCAAAACACACCTTCAGTGTCACCGGGGATGGGAGGCAAAGGTTAGTAAAAAGTCTGTATGGAAACGGGATTTTCTGTGCCTTCACACCCACTCACACCCAGTCTAAAAGCAGCTGGCATCAGCTGCTCTCACCATTTTTAAATTGCATTTTGTCTGCACATCAAACCAGGTTACCTGTCTGTTAAAGGAGCCAAGAGGCTGTCGTTGTTTGCAGGAGCTCTGTGGGATCGTGGTAGTTGATGAACACCTTCACAAGCTGTATCTAACCTTTTCCCTGGATCCCAAATTCAGGCTGAATGAGGAGACAAATGGCTGGGGGGGACAGAAGGCACCAAGGACCTGCTCCTCTCATTTCCCCCACAGGCAGGAGGAATCAGAGGGGTTGGACTGCACAAAGAGTGTAAAATGAAGGAGGAAGGATGCTTCTCCAGCCAGATTTTGGCAGCAGTCTGGTGAGATTGCACATCTTGGATGGTCTTTTCCAGGGCATGAGGGTCCAGGGATTGCTGGGGGAGCTGTTGGTCCTCAGGAGGACAGAGATGTTGAGTTGATTTCTAAAACCTCTCCTCTCCTTAACCCTGCTGGTCTGAATGCAGGCCTTTGTTCCCAATAAACGTTGTTTCTGTGGATAATGATGCCAGGATCTGGTGAGAGGGACAGTTAAGTCACAAGATATGACATTCCATGATTATCCAGGGCTGGGAGATCACAGTAAGAGCCCAGTGGTTTCTGTCGTGGTGGTGTGCACTCAGATTTGTGTGACCTTGGGGGTGTCACCTGATATCCTTTGCCCACCCTGTCTGCAGAATGGAAATCGTTGGTTTTTCCCAACAAGAATTGACTTCAGGATGGGTCTGTGATCACGAACTTTCATCCCTGGAAAAATAAGTCACCGTGGTGTTTAGGAAGTCCTCCAAACCTCCGGTGCAGTTTGCATTTAGCGAGGACAAGAAGCGGCTGGAATTGCGCTCGGTCTCCGCGGAGAGCTGGGTGTCCTGCTGTGCCCAGCCTGCTTCCCAAGCCAAGCTGACAGGGGGCATTTGCAGAAAGCTTTGTAGAACGGCCCAGATTGTTGACATTTCTCCACACAGACCTATTAACCTGGGAGGAATTTGAGAATCGCACACACCGAGTGCTGAGGGTCCCCGAGCCGCGTTTTCAATGATCGCATTATTCATATTCCCGAGGTAAAAAATACCCCAGCAACGAATTATGTCTGGTCTTGTGTTTCCTCCTTCTGTACAGGAGGCTGCACCTCTGCATTTCTGGTGGCAAATTTGACCACATTCAGAAAGTTTCTGTCTCCAGGTGGAATTCAGTCTATTGACACAGTTGGCTTTTTACAGCGCGGTGAAACATTAACCACTTCCTCTCCTCCTCCCAAACTCTTGACCTGTCATTTCGGGGCAAAACTCATTTACACCAATCAAAACCTCAGTAATGACATGTTTTTTCAGCGAGGCTATTTTTGATTTACACCCCCTTAAGAGCAGAATTTGCTCCTGAGTGCTCTCCTTCCTCTCAGCCTCTTCCTGCCCAGTTAAAACATTGGAGTTATTGTAGCTCCCACATTAAATCCCAGCAACCTGGAGGTCAGGCAGTCCTAGACCATTGTGGTAAATATATCAACTCACCCTGAAATAGATCTGCCTTTCATCAGATTCTTCTTTAATGAGGTAAGAGATTTAATTTCACGGTTAAAAAAATAAAATTAAATAAAAGACATGTGATACACGAGCAACTCCATTAGACTCCGCAAGGAAATGGGAATTGCCAGACCAGGTCTAGACAGCAGCCCAGGCAGCGTCTCTGAAATGGTTAATTATGGAACAAATAGCTCACTTTGAGTGCTGCCTTGAGAGAATTCCCTCAGTCCAGGGTCTGGAGAGAAAATTCCCATTGTAGTGAGTGCATCCCATTCATTCTTACCTTGGCAAAGTGCACTTAAAACCAGGGTAAAAGGACTGGAAGCAGAAAGGGAAAGTTTTGGTGGTTTTTTTCTTTTCTTTTTTTTTTTTTTTTTTTTTTTTTTTTTTTTTTTTTTTTTTTTTTTGTGTTTTTTTTTCTTTTTCTATACACAGAACAGAAAGTATTAATTCCCTGGATTGCTTTCAGAAGAGAAATCCTGAAAGACTCCTGTTGTTCCTCCCAATATTGCTCTTACACCAACTGCATCCTTTGCAGCCAGCTTCTGGACAGGACATGAGTTAGCTGGAAAGCCCAGAACATTCTGTATGTTCCCTGCTCTCATTGCTGGGCTGTTTGCTTTTGTCTGTCAGTCGATGTAAAGAATGTAAAATAATTTTTTCCTCTTTTCCTGCGGGTTATTTTAGTCTGTACCCCAGCGCTGGAACAGCCACAGGTGCCAAGAGTCACTTCCAAGATTATATTTTAACAACTTCCTCAAGTGTCCATTAGCCTGGAGATGCAAATTGCTTCACTGAGGCACTGCTTGTTGCTCTCTCTGTACTTATTAAATCTCATTTCTGGATCTGAGACCCCCTGAATCCAAGTCTCTGCTGTCTGAGCCAGCTGCTGAAAGGAATAAATTCTATTACACTGTCCTTCCTCAACTGTAATCTCTTTAAACATACCCAGCTCACAACTGAGCGCCCTAGGGAATATTTTATATTTTTCCCAATTCCTTGTCTGGCTGCCTCCTGAGGAGCTTCTTACCTTGATGTTTTTCAGTGCTGTAGGACTGTGACACCTCCACTAAACAGGACGTGGGCTTGCTTTTACCTGCTCACACTCTTGACTCATTAAAAACCCTTATTCAGCCTCCTAAGTGTGAGTGTTGAAGTGAGTAACGCTGCACTCACAGCGCTGGCTCTGTGAGCAGAGGAGGGTGCAGCAAGGGTTAATCTGCCCCGGCAGCCCTGCCTGGGGTGCCCGAGTGATGCCTCAGGTTTAAACTCTTATATTTTCAAATCCTGTATTGCCCAGTGTGTAACTCTGCAGTTTCTTGCAGCCTGCTGACTTCTGTTCTCCAGACATAACAAACCTCTCTGGGCCTGCTCTCCAAGGGCACCCAGGCTGTCCCGGGCCCAAAAATGTGTAAACCAACATCTTGGAAGGGGGGTGAGCCTGGGAAATTACATCATTAACTGAAGTTTTAATTGGCGAATTTCTGCTGATATGCAAATGGACCAAACCTAGAAAGGTGTGGGGAACTCGTGACTCGGGGTCCAGCTTGGGGTCCAGCTTGGAGCCCTTGGCTCCCCAGGGTGCACCTTTGAAGGCCTTTCCAATAAATACCGACCTTTATCCCTTATTCCTGTCCAGTCTCTGTTTCTAGGGAGCCTCTCAAGGCATCACGAGGAGCAGGGATGGGAGAGGCACAGGCAGGAAGGTCCCTCCAGGCTCCAGGGATCCTTTCTGTGCTGCCTCACCTGAGGGAAGAGCAGGGATCGAGCAGCTCCTGTGGTCACTCGGTGGGGCTGAGCACCCTCTGCTTCAGAGGAAAATTTATTCCATTGTGGCTGCTCCCAAGGATCTGAGATGCTCCAGCTCACTTCCTTGTAATGTCCAAATTTCGGAGGTGAAAGGAAAGAACAGTGCCTAAGGAGCAGGACAGTGCCTTTCCTTGGAAAAGGAAACCCCCAGCCCCATCTGGCAGTTCTTTGAGCACACAAAATCATCGGAGTTGCCAAACGTTTTCCTCCTGGCTTGCCTTGGGATGGGCAGGCAGGGGAACACCTGGGGAGAATGGGGAACAGGGATTTCTCTGCAGGTAGCTGGGCCAGGCAGGAACCTTTCTGCAGAGTCCACACAACCCCCAAGATCCGAGCCAGCCCAGTGGGGATCAGGATGAATTTTTCACACCTGTTTCTCCGAATTCAATCATAATAAAAAATTCCATGCGAGCTCAAAGAAGGCAGCATTCCAGTAACATTTTGCTTTTACTGACTGAAATTTCCCGTAAGATGGGCCTCTGGCTCTAGGGTGGAAAATGTGTCCTCACTCGCTTTCCCCGGCCCTGGGCAGAGCTATAGAGAGTCTGCTTGGGTTTTCTGCCTGCCAGGGCTGCCCTGGGGCTGGGGGGGCTGGTCCCTGAAATCAGAGCCACCAGTGTCCCCTGCAGCCCTGGGAGTGGGGACTCCGTTCCAGGGGATGTTTCAAAGCCCTGGGGCACTGCATTACACAGCAAATTGGGAACAGACTGCTCGTGTAGACAGGAGGGAAAAAAAAAAAAAAAGAAAATAGAATAAAAACAGAAGTCATAATACTACCAGAGAAATATGTGTGAAGTCCCCAAGAGCTCCTGAAGCTTGGCCAAAAGCCAATTTGAAATCCCAGACTCCTGATGTGTTGAATTCTGAGTTTCCCACCCCACTGCTCCTTTTTTT